>CM066031.1:1142474609-1142881791 GCA_033557465.1 Ichthyophis bannanicus | reverse complement strand
GGATACGTTGCTAAGCATGATTGTGTGAACGAAGTGTGAATGAGATGTCTTGCAGCACGGACCAAGTGAAGGCGGACCCCTGAGTATGCATTTCCTGACCGGGCGACCGCGTTCAGTGTCGCGAAAAGGGGGAAGCGATTGTCGTTCTTGTCTTGTTATTTGTACTCCTTATACGTTTTCCAGGGCCGTGAGGACCCCTTACCCCCCGGTCCGCCCTGCTTTCCCTTCTGTCCTGTTGTTGCGCGCACACATCGAAATGGGAGGGGCGGGGTCTACTAGAAACACTCCACTAGAATGTATGATCGCACATTTTAAAGAGGGATATTCAGGAGATTATGGTATTAAAATGACAGCAGCCCGTTTGCAAATTTTGTGTACTAGGGAGTGGCCCGATCTAGACCCCATCTGGCCCCGAGAGGGAACGTTCAAAGTAGAGATTTATCCAGTCAATACACCGTAGAGTGCGGGTAGCGCACCCCGATCAGTACCCTTATATAGATTCCTGGTTAAGTATTTGTGAAGATCCGCCCCCCTGGGCGCAGCGCTGTTATGAGGAACAGTGCAGAATAATGTTAGCTAAACAGATTCTAGACAGAAAACGGAACAGCCTAGAATGAAAGAGCAGGATACGAACGCCAGAAGAAGCCCATCCTGGCAGATCCTGATTCCCCAGAAATAACTCTCAGGCAGCCCCGAACCCAGGTCCAGTAAGAGTAGCCCGGCGTCCTGCCCAGAAACCCAGAGACGGCCAGAGCCGAGGCGGACCCAACCCCTGATCCCCCTCCTGGAGAAGAGAAAAAGGAAGAATTAGCGAGAAAGAAGAGGAGGACCTAGAAAGCGGGTCAGAAGTGGAGACAGAAGAAGGAGAAAGAGAGAATCCCCCAGATGAGGAGGAAAGTGTACAAATAATTGAGAAAGCTAGTGTTAGCACTAGCACGCCATTGACAGTGAAACCCAAAGCAAAACCTGTTGAGAAAAAGAAAGTGACTCCTGCAAAGGCAACGACAATAACCCTTAGATCCCAAAAGACACCCATAGCAGCTAAACTGTTTCCCTTACGGCAAGTCCCGGGAGTGCCCGTAAAGAATGATAATGATGAAGTGGTAGCGGGACCCCTAACTTATGTGTATATCCCTTTCTCTACAACTGATTTATTAAATTGGAGGTCGCACTATGCCTCCTATACTAGTAAGCCCCAGGAGCTGACAGAATTAGTAACTAGTATTATGGAAACTCACCAACCCACTTGGCCAGATTGCCGTCAGCTCCTGACCACCCCTATTCACTACAGAAGAACGAGCAAGAATTAGAAAAGCAGCTATTGAATGGATGCAGAAAACCCTGCAGCTCCGGCACAGGGGCAGAATATAATAGACCGTAGGGAAGCAGCTCAGAGAGAATTCCCGAATGAAGACCCCCAATGGGATCCAAATACAGATGAAGGATCCACAGCCCTAGCCCGTTTTCGCCAAGGCTTTTTACAAGGCCTGAAAAGGGGGGGCCAGAAAGCTATGAACCTTTCCAAAGTTACAGGAGTAATTCAAGTAATAGATGAGAGCCCAGCAGATTTTTAAGAGAGATTAACTGAATCTTACAGAATTTATACACCCTATGATCCCGAGCCACAAGGAAGATAATCTAACGAGAATTCTGCTATTGTAAACCAGTCTAAACCACACATTAGACGCAAATTACATAAGTTATAAGGGTTTGCGGGCATGAATGCAACACAGTTACTGGAAGTCGCTCATAAAGTGATGTGAATCGTGAATACTGAAAGACAGAGAGAATGTGAGAGAAAGATGAAGAAGAAAGCTGATTTTTTGGCTGCGGCCATAGTGGAACAGAAAAGGGGAGGTGTCCCTAGTCGAAGGAGCAGAGGAAGAGGGCGGGGTCAAGGCGGAGGCCGGACCCAGAGACTAGGCGTGAACCAATGCGCCTATTGCAGAGAGGAAGGACATTGGAGAGATATTTGCCCGCAACTCGAAGACGCCCAGCATGATGACGACAGCAGCCATCAGTGGCGAGAAGAAAGACGAAGCTATCCCCGAAGCCGAGGAGGAGCCAATCGATAACAATTCCAGCGAGAAAGAGGAGGAACCATTCAAGCATTGGCCACACCAGCCCATGATGAGAATGACGTGGATTAGGACAGACCGGGCTCCAAGTTTGCTTTAGGTCTCCAGGAGCCTATGGTCGGAATACAAATAGGAGACCAAATTATGGACTTTATGGTTGATACTGGAGCACAACATTCAGTAATAGACAAAAAGATAGCCCCATTCACTACAAAAGCAGTCACCATTATAGGAGCAACTGGTGCCAAAGCCACAAAGTCTTTTCTTCAGAACCGAATATGCAGTCTAGGAGGACAGCAAGTAACTCATCAATTCCTTTACATGCCCGAATGTCCAGTACCACTACTGGGACGGGATATGCTAGCCAAGCTTCAAGCACAAATATCTTTCTCTGAGCAAGGAGAAATGCAAATGACCGTAAATTCCCAAGCCAAACCAGCAGGAGTGATGCTGCTGACAGTTCCCCGAGAAGAAGAATGGAGATACTACATTGATGATTCGATACAAGATACCTATTTTGAACAAACTTTGAAAAGTATTGATGCACCACCTGGAGTATGGGCAGAAGGCAGTCCCCCAGGCCTAGCCAAACATATAGCTCCAGTGATTGTAACCCTTAAGCCTAGTGCTACACCAGTGCACGTCAAACAGTACCCTCTCCCAAGAGCCGCAATTGAAGGCATTCATCGCCACCTACAAAGATTGCTTGAGTATGGCCTACTAAAAGTATGCCAATCCCCATGGAACACTCCACTTTTGCCAGTAAAGAAGCCTGGACAGATGATTATCGCCCAGTGCAAGATTTGAGAAGAGTAAATGATGCAGCTGAGACCATACATCCAGTCGTACCCAATCCTTACACCCTCTTAGGACTGATACCTGCTGAAGCTACCCATTTCACTGTACTGGATTTAAAAGACGCATTCTTTTGCATAAGATTAGCCCCTGTAAGCCAAATATTGTTTGCATTCGAATGGCAGGACCCCATCTCTGGAAGAGGGGGCCAACTTACCTGGACAAGATTACCCCAAGGATTCAAGAATTCGCCTACCATCTTTAGTGCCGCACTGAATCAAGACCTTTCAAGCTATCCAGTAGCCCCGGGGAAGAGAGTGCTTCTCCAATACGTGGATGATCTGTTGATAGCTGCCGTATCAGAAAGTGAATGTATACTAGCCACCAAAGATCTCTTGCAGTTACTAGAGGAAGCTGGATACAAAGTTTCCAGAGCCAAAGCACAGCTATGCCAAAAAGAAGTGAAATACCTGGGTTTTCGTATCACCCAAGGAAGCAGAAGATTAGGCAGAGAAAGAAAAGAAGCAGTATGTAGAATTCCAACTCCAACAACCAGAAAGCAAGTCAGAGCCTTTCTGGGAGCGGCAGGATATTGCCGAATTTGGATACCCAACTTTGCCCAAATTGCCAAACCACTGTATGAAGCCACAAAAGGAGAAGAGAAGTCACCACTGGAGTGGGGACTTGAGCAGGACACAGCCTTCCAGAAGTTAAAAGAAGAATTGATGTCATCACCAGCACTTGGACTACCAGATGTCCACAAACCTTTTCACTTGTTTGTACCTGAAGCACAGGGAATGGCCCTAGGCATGTTGACTCAGAAATTAGGAAATTGGGAGCGACCTGTAGCCTACCTATCGAAACAATTGGACCCTGTGGCCAAAGGATGGCCACCTTGCTTGAGAGCAGTTGCAGCTACAGCACTACTAGTGAGTGAAGCAGACAAACTCATACTAGGACAGAACATACGAGTCACTGTGCCACATGCAGTCCTTGCCCTTATGGAACAAAAAGCAAATTATTGGCTCACCAATTCCCGAATGTTGAAGTACCAGAGCATGTTATGTGAAAACCCACAAATACAACTTGAAGTGAGCCATGCCTTGAACCCAGCCACCTTGATACCCATCAGTGAAGAACTCCCAGAACATGACTGTATCGAAGTCATGGAGACTGTGTTCTCCAGCCGACCTGACTTGACAGATGTGCCCATAGACAATCCTGACCAAACCTATTATGTTGATGGGAGCAGTCTCATCCTTGATGGACGACGCTGTGCCGAATATGCAGTCGTCACTCAACACGAAGTAGTTGAATCATCAGCCCTAGCCTCAGGCACATCAGCCCAGAAAGCCGAATTGATAGCACTCACCAGAGCATTGTTGTTAGGAGAAAAACTTATACTGAATGTATATACAGATTCCAAATATGCCTTCACTACCCTGCATGCCCATGGAGCTCTCTATAAAGAAAGAGGACTCATCACATCCGGAGGAAAATCAGTCAAATATGGTCCCGAAATATTGATGTTGCTTGATGCAGTCTGGGCCCCAACACGTGTAGCTGTTATGCATTGCAGAGGACATCAAGCAGGAAAAGGAGAAGTTGCCCGAGGAAATAGATTTGCAGATGCCTCAGCACGACAAGCAGCTATGACAGGACAAATTGCCCCACAAGCTACGCCAATGCAAGCAGCATTGTTTCCAGTACCTTTGAATCTATGGACCCCACGATATACCACCAAAGAATTGGACTACTATTGTGACAAAGAAAATGGAGTATTGAAAGACGGATGGATTGAGCTGCCACCAGAAGAGGGCAGTCAACCTCCAGGACGAATAGTAATTCCTGAACTGTTAGGACCATCCTTTGTCAAAGCTTTCCACGAGGCCACCCACTATGGGAAGAGTGCTATGGAAAAAGCACTCAGACCACATTTCTACATCCCTCTGATGACAACCATATCTGCTTCAGTAGCACGACAGTGTCAAACTTGTGCCAAGAATAATGCCAAGCAAGGCCTTATTACAGCACCCCGAGTTCAGTCAAGAGGTGTGACCCCCATGCACAACCTCCAAGTTGATTTCACCGAAATGCCAAAAGCCAATGGGTACCATTACCTATTAGTATTAGTTTGTACTTTCTCTGGGTGGGTAGAAGCATTCCCAACCAGAACTGAGAAAGCCCGAGAAGTTACCAAAGTCTTAATGAGAGAGATTGTCCCCAGATTCGGAATTCCAGCAGTAATAGGGTCAGACAATGGACCCTCATTTGTCTCCCAAGTTACTCAGCAGTTAGCAAAAGCCTTGCAGATACAATGGAAACTCCACACTGCATACAGACCCCAGAGTTCAGGGAAAGTTGAGCGAATGAATCGTACCTTGAAAGCCCAAATGTCTAAGCTTTGTCAGGAGACACAATTGAAGTGGCCCCAAGTGCTTCCCATAGCTTTATTCAGAATACGCTCAGCTCCTGTAAAGTCAACAGGATTTTCCCCTTTTGAAGTTTTGTATGGTAAACCCCCACCAATAGTGCAGGGGATCAAAGGAGGTCTAGCCCAAATTGGTTCAGAAATAACCAGACAAGAACTTCTAGCTCTTAGTTTTGTTCTGCAGACTCTCCATACGTGGATCCAAGACCAGTTGCCTATCAACTTGACGGAACCCTTGCATCCCTACCAGCCTGGTACCCTCGGTGTGGATCAAAGATTGGAAGAAGACACCGTTGGAACCCCATTGGAAGGGACCGTACACCGTCATCCTGTCTACCCCAACTGCAGTAAAGGTAGCCGAGATCGACGCCTGGATCCACCACAGCAGAGTCAAGCCCGCCGCCGATCCTGAACCAGAGCGGTGGACAGCAGAACAGCACCCTGATGTACCCTTGCGAGTTACTCTGAGACGGCAACCAGCAGCATAGACACTTCATCACAAGTGCTTTGCAGCAGCCAAGTCTTTCGAAGAGGATTGCTGTTTTCCATGCAGCAACAGCTTTGTTTCAACGAACCCAATTTGTGTGTGATTTGACACACTACTTTGAGACTACACTGACTAAGCCAGACTCCACAAGCCAACTGAATTGCTAAGTTGGTCAATGTGTACTGGACAACTTGAGGATCTTCAATCAACACTCAGCAACCGTTAAATTGCTTCATTAGCAAATGGGACGAAGAATAATAGAACGTCGTGATCAAGATCAGCAAGCTGAGGATTCAGAAGAACTCCAATCAACATCGACATGCATCTCTACTTTTGCTTTGCTTTGGTTGCCTTCTTTGGAGGTTTTGAACAGACTTATGCTTTACCTCCATGCACTGCCTGCATTACTTCTACTAGAATTGGACTGAAAGTAACTCAGACTTTGCTTTATCATTCTTACTATACCTGCGAGGGGACAGTAACTCGGTGTATCTATAACACCACTGAACTAAATGTTTGCACTCATGGGAAAATTAAAACATGCTATAATCCGCATCAGAATCCATCCTATTACACGATGGAAATAAGATGGAAGGATGCAGATGGACCTATATTAGCTGCAACGCCGCCACTTAAGGACATTACTAAACCTGCTGTTTTGACTTTTGATGCATGCAATGCTATTAATAGAGATAGTTATTCCACCTGTGGTACATGGGAGAAAGCGTATCGAAATGACCATAAGTATATGTGTCCAGAAGGTGCCACAGGATGGAGAAAGTGTACAGGTAAAAAGGAACCAGGCTATAGTACTGCCCCAGCAGCAGACTACTATTGCCCGTATTGGGGATGTGTTTTTTATGCTACCTGGAATACTGGTATAACTGATGAGAAAATAGATAAACGAATGGCTACTTTAACCAAGCCAACCACAAATGATAAATGTCAGAAAGATGCTTGTAACCCCTTACACTTACGTATACACAATCCCCATGCATGGAAACAAGGATATAAGTTTGGTTTACGTATTGCTGGAGGAGCAATAGATCCAGGGACCATTGTGTATATCAGATTGAATACCCAAGCCCACAAGTCATCTAAATATCATATTCATAATACTTTTTATGAAGCCATGCATGTAAATAAGTTTGAGATCCCTCACCCCTCACAGAATTTATTTCTAGAATTAGCCGGAGCAGTAGTATCTAGTCTTAAGATCACAGATTGTTATTTCTGTGGCGGAACCCAAATGGGAGATCAGTGGCCATGGGAAGCCCAAGAATTGAATTATTCCATAATTTATAATCAGACTGAATTACACAAGACTACCAGTGAATGGGTGTTAGCGCACTCAATCGTTGGACGTCTTTGCTATGCCAGAACTGGACCCCAGTTCACCCAAAAGGTAGGACAGCTGGTCTGTCTTAGCCAAAAGTACTATAATGCCACAACCAAGAAGATAGCATGGTGGTCAGGAATTGGACATCCTGAACCTCCTAACCCATTAGCCAGATTTCCTGAACTTGCAGGTCTATGGACTAACCTTGCTGAAGTCCAAGCCTGGCAAGCCCCACCTGGCCTATATTGGATCTGTGGAAACCGAGCATATGCACAACTCCCACCACACTGGGGAGGAGCATGTGTCTTAGGAACCATCAGACCTTCTTTCTTCCTGTTAAACACTGAACATGGAGAACAATTAGGATACCCAGTATACACTACCCACCGACACAAAAGAGCACTAAGACAAAGAGAGAGGCCTTACAGATAGGCAAGTGGGAGAAATGGCAGGGTGATGATTGGCCACCAGAAAGAATCATTGAATATTATGGACCCGCCACTTGGAATGATGATGGTATGTATGGTTATCGTACCCCAATTTATATGATTAATCGTATTATTCGCTTACAAGCAGTAGTTGAAATAATAACCAATGAAACTAGTCATGCTCTCACGCTTTTAGCTAGACAAAGTACACAGATGCGCACTGCGATATATCAGAACCGCTTAGCACTTGATTATTTGTTAGCAGCTGAAGGAGGAGTATGTGGTAAGCTGAACTTAACCAATTGCTGTTTGAAAATAGATGATAAAGGTCAAGTAGTTGAAGAAATTGCTAAAGATATGCAAAGACATGCTTATGTGCCAGTACAGACGTGGCACTCATTGAAATTTCCTAATTGGTTTGCTAACCTCTTTTCATGGGTGGGAGGATTTAAGACTTTCATCGTATTGGTACTAATCCTTGTTGCTGTTATCTTCTTATTACCATGTTTAATCCCATGTTGTATGCGTTCCATTCATAACACTATTGATAGTACAGTAGAGCGGAAGACCGCAACAAAAATCATGGCTTTATATACAGCCAGTCCTGGTAGAAATCCTTTAGCCAGGATGTGATTCTTCAGAAAGTGATTTAATTCTCACACCTTATTAAGTAATAGGGTGAGATTAATCAAAGGGGGGAATGTGGCAGGTGCAGGCCTGTGACCCACAGTGTCCGAACATAAGCAGGCCAGCATGGCTAGCTTGACCTGTAAATGAGGCCTGTGGAGAGGCATATAGGATTGCACATCCCCCAATATGCTGCTATTGTAAGATAGAACTCAGTAGAAGTATTGAATTAGCTTAGGTAAGCAGAACTGTAGTATTGAAAGATGGAAAAATACAGAAAAACATGTTTAAAAGTTACTGATAAGAAAAAGTACATCTGCAAAGAAATAATTAGGAGTGCTGACAGATGAGTTGCAGAGCCCAGCTCCTCTGCACGTACAAATTGGTTCTATAACCTTGAAAGTGTGAAAGTAACAAGTTGATGAACTGACCATTGTAATTGGGACTAGAAGGGGGGTATGCAGGTGTCATGCCCACTGGAGGGACATAACTGGATAAACTTATCAGTACCGGGACCAATAGAAGAGGTACGGGAGGTACGGGAGATTACCGGGACCAATGAAATGTTTTTCTATACCTAGAATGGAACAGAAGTCTATAAAAGTTGTTGTAATGCTTGAAAACTTTGCTCAGCCATTTTGAAATTGACTGGTTCGAGACTTGTGCACAAATAAATGATTTGGACCTTCTGAACAGACTCCTGGTATCATTGGTTTGTCTGCGCTTTGCTGCTACAGCATCACATGTCCTTTGTCCCCGGGACCCAGAATCCCCACAGCCCAAGCCAGATGGGGGCTTCCAGTGTCCCAGTCGGATGGTAGGGACTCACCCACTGCTCTGCTGCTGGCTCCAGTGTCCTGGCCTGCCAATCTGGGGGGTCGGCCACCACTTATCCCACCTCCAAGGTGGAATAAACAGGCCATCCCCATGGTAAATCTGGTAAATCCCAGACGTAAAGGGCTGTACTGCAATCAGTCCTGTACATCCAGTGGTTGGTCCCACCCACACTCCTCGCACTCTCTGCCCTGTCCCACCCCATCCCCTGCAGCACCCGCTATTCACCTCATAGAATTGGAGGCTTTATGTGCTATGAGCTAGAATGTTCCAGCAAAAAACCCCAAAAAATAATAGGAATCTTCACTAAAGACTGCATTCCCTTTGCTTTGAAAGTGAATGAGATTGCCTTCCTAAAGGAACATGGTTCTGAGGCAGTTTGTGACATTTTTCATCATCAACAACTTTGGAAGGAGAACACTCCTTTATTCCCTTTCCTGGGACTAGTAATCCCTCCTGCTGTCCTTTTCCAAGCCCTGGGAACTATATCTCTAAGATAGCTTCAGCTTTAGCATCTGTTGCTCTGCAAAATAACGAATCTGTAGCAACTGATGTTCATTTGTCATTTGAGGAAATATCAGAGCATTTGTACTTACCTAGCTCTAAGATGGAGATGGATGTTGTAATGGAAGTGTTTTCTTCTCAAAGTGTTGCCCATGATAGTGGCAGAGATTTCCAGCCTCAATCTGGTCTCAGAGTCTGACATCACTACTTTTGCTGCCATGAACAACAGCTCCAAATGGCAACGGGTAGGGTCTTATACATAAAGAGGGTGGGGGACAAACTTAAAGACCTCAATATGTATAGTTTGGAAGAAAAGCAAGAGAGGGGAGATATGATAGAGATGTTTAAATACTTCCATGTCATAAATGTACAGGAGAAAAGCCTCTTTCAAGAAAAGCTCTGCAACGAGGGGGCATAGGATGAAGGTGATAGGAGATAGATTCAATAGTAATTTGCAGAATAGTCTTCTAGTGGAGGTGATAGAGACAAGGACTGTATCTGAATTCAAGAAAGCATGAGACAAACACAGACAATCTCTAATGAAAATAAAAGGAACAGTAAAGCTTAGTAGTTGGTATGGAAGGGGAGACTGGATAAGCTGTATTATCTATATCTGCTGTCATGCTTCTATGTTTCTAAGTCCGGTGCTGGTGTGCAAATATTAAGAAACAAATCACATCCATATTATTCCTTGAAACTGAGGGGGGGGGGGGATTTAGGCAACAGTCACAGCTACCTCGTTAATTAACAACATTGTCCTCGAATAAAAATGTAAAAAAACAAAATGCAACAAAACATTTATTAAAACTAAGCCAAATTATATGAAAGAACCTGCAAACAAAACAGGAAGCAAAACAAAATGAAATATTTTTGCCTGCACACCCCTAATAATTTAAGTGTGTTTGTTGCGGCCATTTACAGCTGCTCCAGTTGGTAGATTTTTTCTTTTCATTCTGTAAACCCTTTTAAAAGATGACAAACCAGGGATGGAGACCTGCATGACTCAGCCACAAAGTTCCTAGCCACAGCAATGGAATGAAAATTACTCAGGCACCACAGTATAGTGAATTCAGTGGTAATTTTCATACAGAAGAATGCTATGGTAAACCAGGAAGACATCACATGGGAGCTCCAGGCAGCGGGCAGGTTGGGCCTTGAGGAGCACATCCCTGCAGCCATGCAGGGACATGCCAGGCCGTCTCTCAAGTCCTAATGGACCCATTCTGTTCAGGGCCATCCAGACAGCTTGGATGTGCCCCTACTGGAACGAGGTCTGTGTCTTTTAAAATTGTCCCATGAAAGCTGAAGAAATCATGATTATAATTAAGTTTCATATATTAACATCAGTTTTTAAGCTATTATAAATGTATGTTCGTTGAAATCTTTTAAAAGAAGCCTCAAAACTTATTTATTAGAGCAAGCTTACAGTGGTCTGTAGGCAGATGGGTTCAGAGATCTACTGGTCTGTTCTTCTTATTAACCCCTCCTTGTGTCTTCCCTTCCCTAACAGAACTAATTACATTATTGTGGGTTTTTTTATTTTGCTTATTCAAAATATGTAATATTTTGTTGTCTCTAAATGATTTGTAAACCACTTTGAAGCCATTGGCTAAAGATGGTATATCAAGAGTACAAATAAACTATAAACCATACTTTAAGACCACATATAAATGGGACTTCTCCTGTGCTCAGCCCAAAACCCTCCCTTGAATATGCCTACACCTGAATTGCATACATGTATTAATATTTATCATTTCTTATATACTGTCTTTCATGATATCAAGGCAGTTTACATTGAACAAACTGAAATTACATTGAACAGGGCATTATAACTTGGAGTTAACTATTTCATAGGGAACATGGGCAATGGAAGGTTAAGTGGCTTGCCCAAGACCACCTGTGGGACTAGAAACCCCAGTCCTTCTGGCCCAAGATTGCTGTCTTCTAGTGGGATTTGAACCCCTGACCTTCGGTACCTTGCCCCAACCACTAGGCCACTCCTCCACTCCACTTGTCAATTTGTGCATTCATACATACAGTAGGGTGAATGATTTTTATAAGTACAAGCATTGTGGATCCTGTGTGTCTTCTGGGGAAACTGCTAGGTACTTGTGACCTAGATTGGCCACTTTTGGAAACAGGATACTGGGCTTGATGGACCTTGGTCTGATCCAGTATGGCATATCTTATGTTCTTATGTTCTTAGCATTTTATGTGCTGTTGCTAGCATACATATTAAAAATCCTTTATGAAATTAGCATCTATGGGAGGGGCCATTTTTTAATGTCATTTTAGCATGTATGTGGCAATATGGATGTTTGAAATAGTTCCTATAAAACTGCAGCAGGTGTAAAAGAACATGCGATGGCATGACATGTAGCCATTGCCAGGGCTTAGTCTGAGTGGTGCATAGGCAGAGTCACTAAGTAGGTTTATTGCTTTTAAATACAGTATGTTAATCTACACACATGCTCACAGACTCTATGGGGTATTTTTGGAAGCACTATTCATGATTTCCAGGTCTGAAAAGAACTATTCAGATGTTGAAATTGCATGGACGTCCCCTGAGCCATTTTAGAAAGCTCCAAATAAACAAGAGTCCAGCACGATGACTCCCAAGTTGTATGGGGGTGTGCCGGGGGCATGCCTGAGTGGTGCTTTTAGACTAGCACTGCATGTCTTAATTCATCGTCATGTGCGTCCATGCTATACCTGCTCCAGGGCATGGACTTTGAAAAGTGCTTTTTTCGGCAAAAAAACAACTGTAAGGTGAAGATTGAAATGCCCTTCACTCCCCTAATATTTGTTCTCCTTCCAAAAAAATGTGGTAGTAAATAAAAAGGAATTTCTCCTGGCCCCTGCTCCACTGCGTGTCCCCATTTGCAGAATGATAGGCCGGGACATGCAATGGGGGAGATACAGTATATACAGGTACATTCTGAAATTGTGTCACGGGCATGTCTATATGCCTGGAATGGCAGGTATCCATATCCAACATGTGCAAGCTTCTGAAATCAGGAGATAACCTACCCATGTTCAACCCATCACTCATCTTGTCCCCATTTTTCCTTTTATGTAGCTGTTTGTAAATACTCCCTCCTCCTGCTAAGTGGATCGCGAGGGAAGAACTTTTAAACTGTCACTGAGGGGGCGTGCCCATGCCTTGCAGGCCTGCGCCTGAGGGCCTTGCCAGAGGGCCCTTTGGCGTGGCCCTTAGGCGTTGGACCGTGCGAGGCAAAAGAAACATCTGTTCCTTGCTATATAGTTGGTAACTCTGTTTGAAGGTATGACTATGTTAGTTAATTGTATTGTAATGTATGTATTGTCATTCCCTGTGCTATGTAGTCTCACTTCCAACCACTTTGATGTAATGATAAGGTGGTGCATGTCCTCCCTGCCTTTGTATGACCTTTGTAGTATGTTGTGAACTGCTTTGATTGAAGGAAAAGGCGGTATACAAATATGTCAAATAAATAAATAAATAAATATTTCCAGATAAGAACCCGTCAGTTTTATAAGACTCTTAAATGTGTCCACTTTCTCTGCTGCCCCTCTTGGTAAATTTCAGATTTTCTGACTTGGACATCCTCAATTTTGCCTACACAGCTTAATCTAGAATGTGCCATCATATAGGGATGTTTATACTTGCTGTCAAGCAGGCATAATATCCTCACCTTCAATCTAGGTGTAATTGCTTCAAGATCACTGCTAATATCTTACAAAGACACATCAGCACCTATGTGTCTTTATAAAATAGGAAAAAGCATATGGGTTTCTTTACGCTCTTAACCTTACCGTCTTAATCCTCATAACTATTTTGGAATATCAGTCTGCCAATACTTTTATGGTTGCAAAGGAAATAGCTTACAGTGCATTGGACTGGGAAGGATATGCAAACTAGGTTGTTTCTTGTACTCTGGTTTTGGATGAAAGACTCTACCCATCATGCAAATATAGATGAAGAACGTTCTTCTATGCCGAGTACATTGTAGTTATAAAATCACCTTTCACATGCAAAGTGGGACATCATGCACACGTTTATATGAGGATGGGACGGCAATTTTTAAAGACTGCTTTTCTGCATTCAAAAGTCTGTCTTGTGCAGAGAAATTGTTTTGGAAATTGGCTGAAAACTGACCTGTAAGCAAATGTTAAATGTTCCCTAGTTTGCTGTTCCTCTGCATGTACAACTGCGAGGAGAAGGCTGCCAAATTCAGCCAAGCTGCAGCTTTTGGTTGAGCTGGAGGATCTAGTCCTTCCTGTAAGCAGAGAAAGGGGAAATGGACTGCACAGTCCCCCTCTTGCTACAGCTTTCTGAAGGAATTTACCTCTACAGTAACTTTCCTTTGGGAGACCAGGGGTCTAAAAAATAAAATGGAAGGAGACTGATTGCAGCAATCAGATCCAAATAACTGAATCTCTCTGTGTAGTTAAGTACAGATATTTTTTATAGGTAATTATATATTGGCTCGGTACATTATTGGCCAGTAATTTTATTAGTTTCAGACTGAATAGCACCCCTCTCTGCCTGGAGCTTTGCATATTTTAAAAATGTTACAATTTATGAGAATCCTGGTTATACCTTTTTTTTTATATTAGAGATCAATTATTTACTAACTTTTCCTCATGAATGCAGTTGCCGTGTCCCTTAACAATTATATGATTATATTTTTCTCTAAGATTTTCCACAGTCACATTCTTAACATGTAGCTTAACCTGAACCCCAGGAGATTGGCCATCACTTCCTGATTACCACTGAGGTACTTTAAAGCGACTATCATATTATATTGTGCATATTGTGCATATAGTTTCCCCAGTTAATCCAAGTTGAATAACCTTGTTTTCTGTAAGTCCAGCACGGGCGTTTACCGTGTCTGAACAAAACTGATGTTATTTGTAAACCGAGCTGATACCAAAGAGCGCGGTATAGAAAAATAAATAAATAAATAAATAAATATCCCCCCCCCCTCTCTCTTCCCTAGGGGTTGCTTACTTTGGTCATTAAAATTCTCTGTTCTTAGAATATTTGGAGTTTATTGCATCCCATCTTCTACCACTTTCTTGCAAGTTACGCTTTTTTCTTCCCCTTACTGGAGATAGTGTATTTATTTATTTGGCAATTTGGCTTAATTTATATCCCTTCATTTCATTGAAAGCTCACAGTGGGTTATGGTCACAAAAATTAAAACAAAATAAGCCATCCAGATATGAGCAATGACAAACAATGCATAAATATATCAAATAATGTCACTTAAAATCACATCATCATGAATGCACTTATAACATCATTATATGATTAAAATATAGTAATCCCTTCCACCACAATCCCTCTTGAATGCAAATCCATAAAATGCATTCCAACTCAATAACACTGTGACATGTAATGACCCTTAAAATGATATGCTGTAAATAAATTACACTAGTACATCTTAGCTCCCACAACACAGTTTCAGCTCACCCAAACTGAAAAAAAATCACTATCCGCTTCAGTCTATAAATGCCAGTGTAAAGAACCATGACTGCAAAGCTGTTCTACATGCAATTATATCTGGAAATAAATGTACCTCCCTTGATACGCCGTTACAGAGAGAAACGGCTGCATGAAAATGCACACTCTTGTTCCTTCCGATTTCATTTTTTCAAGGGAGAAACCCTTGACTGGGTTGCATATTTAAGTCCCCAAAACACACTATTCCATAACAATATATCCTTCAAATAACTGTGACACGCCCCATTAAAAGTCCTAAAACCAAAATTTAATACTTCTGATTGGGTTCTGAGACTAACAGATACTAGTGAAGGTTAGAAGGAGTGCTGCGGCATGCTGGAGTAACTGTAGTTTGTATATAATGGTCTCTTTGGAAAACCCAAGTAGAGTCCATTGCAATAATTTAAATACAATGTAATGCACACAAAATTAATGGTGGTAAACATATCTTTTGTAGAACTCACCTAGCTTATCATGATATCATTATGGACTCAGGAGTGGCCATCCAATAGCCACCCTACCAAAACCCTCAAGCCCGGTGATGAGCTGTAGCTATAGAAATGAGAGAGATGTTCATATTAGGAATGACTGAAGAGTCCATCAGAAACTAGTCATCACCTATTATACTGGTTAAGAAGTCAGATAGAAACCCCTGCTTCTGTATTGACTTCCAAAAGATGAATACACTTTTTTTAGCTTGAAGCCCATCCAATGCCTTCAGTTGATATTTTTTGGTCAAGGACTTGACCAAAAATATTGGTAGGTGCCACTTGCTCCATCAGGCAAGAGAAAGACAGCCTTTATCATTTCTTAAGGGCCTGATATTGAATTACGATGGCTATTTATTTATTCATTTAACGGGTTTTAATACCGCTTTATCATTTCAGTCAAAGCGGTTTACATTGTAACTTAACTTGAAAATGTACATTAAACAGGGAGATTGATAACTTGGATTTTTCTGAGGCAATAGAGAGTTAAGTGACTTGTCCATAGCCGTCTGCACTGACCCTTAACCCTGGATATTCAATGCCCCCTGGATATGTGGCCCCTGGCATTGAATATGTGGGTTTGATGTACAGCTTCCTAGCTGCAGTAGCTAACCAGTTAGCAGTGATATTGCATGCTGCCTGGTTAGCCCCTGCAGCTAAAAGACAAGTAAGCTTTTAGCTGCAGGTTGCTAATCGGGCAGCATGAAATATCACCACTGCCTGGTTAGTGACTGTTGCCACCTTTGCTCCTCACTGGAATGCTGATGACATGCCCAGATGCTAAGCAGTTAGCATCGGGCATGTAGAGGAGAAGATCATTGAATATCCCACTGAGCAGCATTTATACTGTTTACAGGGCTGTAAACACCTTTCAAATATGGGGCCCTAATTGTCTCAGGTGGCCTCATGCTGACTCCTGGGTTTCCTTGATAGTGTGACCAGAAGTAAATTGCTAGGCCTTTTTGTGACTATGAGGGGAGTTAAGTGACTTGCCCAAGGCATGGCAGTGGGAACCAAATGCTAGTTACTTGGTTATCAAGCCAGTGCTCTAACCACTAGGCTACTCCTCCACTCCTATATCATGTAGTTGCAAACTTCAGTTACATTGTTATCTAGAGCACTAACTAGGAGAGTGTTAACCCAAGTACAAGCAGTCTTTTCAAGTCTGCAAAAAGCCAGCTTGGATGCAAACCTGAAGGAATGCCAGAAAAGGATATCTGGACAGAAGAACGGACAGAAGCATTCTAAGCATTGAAAGAAGTGCTCCATTCAGAATCAGTTCTCAGAAACTCTGACTTAAAGTGGCAGCTTCTTATGCAAATGCCTCAGATGTAGGTCTGGGAGCAGTCCTGACACAGCAAAGGGGTAGTGTGAAGCACTTGGTAGCCTTGATAAGGTAGACATTATTTTTACAAGAGAAAAAATGTGCCATGATTGAGAAGGAGTCACTGAGAGTAAAGTGAGTTCTGGAGGTGTTCCAGTAATAGCTGCTAGGATACTGGTTCATACTGATCACCGACTAGAAACTCTGAAATCACTGGCCAGGCACAAAGAGATAAATGGCCAAATCATACAATATGATGGTTCTTGAATTTCTAGCCCTTCCAGACTGAGCTACAACACAAGCAGGGAAGGATCACTGAAATGCATATTATATTTTCTGGGAGATAGCCCCAGAAGAAGCAGGTGCTCACCCAGAAAAAACTAAACTGAGGGGGGAAGGTATGTGAAGGAGTGTGCAAGAGAACTCCAGTTCTTCTTATACATATTCTCCCTCCATGCCACCTTAACAAAGCCACATCATGGAAAACTAAGAGGGTGGGATACAATCAGTAAGTCTAGACTCTAGACCCTGAGCTGGGGAAAGTCAGGGAGGCCAAAATCAGGGAAGTGTAGTTTTGCAGACTATGTCTACACTGCATACATGTTGTTCTGCTATTGATTTTGCCTGCAAAATAGGAAAATCACCTTTTACACCAGCATTGCTGTCCTGAATAAAGGGTTTTTCTAATTTTTGTTTTCTAAAACTGCTGTAGTTGATTTATTTGGGAACCTCCATGAAGCCCTGGGCTCAAACTATTGCCACCATACCACATTTGTTAATTGTAGAGAATAGTTTTACAGTGATAGTCTCTTTAGGCCAGAGCTACTCAAATCCGGTCCTGGAGGTCCGCAACCCTGCAGGTTTTCGGGATATCCCTAATGAATATGCATGAGATATATATGCATTAGAGAGAGCCTGCCAACCTGACTGGTTTGTGGCCCTCCAGGGCTGGATTTGGAGACCCCTGCCTTACACCTCTGTCATTTAAGATTGTGAGTGGGCAAGGTACAGATGTCCTAGACATCAAAAGGGTAGATAGAATGTGTCACATTCCTCCTCGATTCTCACCACCACCAAAATGTTGTCTAATAGACAATATTTTGGTGGTGGTGAGAAGCGAGGAGGAATGTGACAAATTCTATCTAACGTTTTTAATGTCTTGGATATCTGCACCTTGCCCACTCACAATCTTAAATGACAGAGGTGTAAGGCAGGGGTCTCCAAATCCAGCCCTGGAGGGCCACAAACCAGTCAGGTTGGCAGGCTCTCTCTAATGCATATATATTCATGCATATTCATTAGGGATATCCCGAAAACCTGCAGGGTTGCGGACCTCCAGGACCGGATTTGAGTAGCTCTGCTTTAGGCACAGATTCCTTAGAGCAGTGTTTCCCAACCCAGTCCTACGGGGCACACCGGCCAGTCAGGTTTTCGGGATATCCCTAATGACTATGCATGAGATATATATGCATTAGAGATATCCTGCCAACCTGACTGGTTTGTGGCCCTCCAGGGCTGGATTTGGAGACCCCTGCCTTACACCTCTGTCATTTAAGATTGTGAGTGGGCAAGGTGCAGATGTCCTAGACATCGAAAGGGTATATAGAATGTGACACATTCCTCCTCGATTCTCACCACCACCAAAAAGTTGTCTAATAGACAATATTTTGGTGGTGGTGAGAATCGAGGAAGAATGTGTCACATTCTATATACCCTTTCGATGTCTAGGACATCTGCACCTTGCCCACTCACAATCTTAAATGACAGAGGTGTAAGGCAGGGGTCTCCAAATCCAGCCCTGGAGGGCCACAAACCAGTCAGGTTGGCAGGATATCTCTAATGCATATATATCTCATGCATAGTCATTAGGGATATCCCGAAAACCTGACTGGCCGGTGTGCCCCGTAGGACTGGGTTGGGAAACACTGCCTTAGAGCAGTGTTTCCCAACCCAGTCCTACGGGGCACACCGGCCAGTCAGGTTTTCGGGATATCCCTAATGACTATGCATGAGATATATATGCATTAGAGATATCCTGCCAACCTGACTGGTTTGTGGCCCTCCAGGGCTGGATTTGGAGACCCCTGCCTTACACCTCTGTCATTTAAGATTGTGAGTGGGCAAGGTGCAGATGTCCTAGACATCGAAAGGGTATATAGAATGTGACACATTCTTCCTCGATTCTCACCACCACCAAAATATTGTCTATTAGACAACTTTTTGGTGGTGGTGAGATTCGAGGAGGAATGTGTCTCATTCTATATACCCTTTCGATGTCTAGGACATCTGCACCTTGCCCACTCACAATCTTAAATGACAGAGGTGTAAGGCAGGGGTCTCCAAATCCAGCCCTGGAGGGCCACAAACCAGTCAGGTTGGCAGGATATCTCTAATGCATATATATCTCATGCATAGTCATTAGGGATATCCCGAAAACCTGACTGGCCGGTGTGCCCCGTAGGACTGGGTTGGGAAACACTGCCTTAGAGCAGGGGTCTCCAAACCAGTCCTGGAGGTCCGCAATACTGCCAGGTTTTTGGGATAACCCTAATGAATATGCATGAGATATATTTGCATGCTCTGCCCTCATTGCATTTGAAGTTATCTCATGCATACTCATTAGGGCTATGACTAGTTTGTAGCCCTCCAGGACTGATTTGGAGATTTAGAGGCATGTTTAATAAACTGTGCTAATGGTTTAATGCATGCTAATCAGCTAGTATGGGGCCATGGTAACTGCTACCATGACTAAAACAGACAACATAATTCAAATTCCATGCCACCTGCATTGCATGCGATGGGGTGAGACATGGGTAGATTGTGGCAGAGAGTGGGTGTTGACTGCACATTCTGGTTAGCGTGATGGAGTATTAATGTGCACCAATTGTCAACATTGCAGTTAGCATGGGTGCACTTGATACCACCTCAATGGGTGGCATTAAGTCACCCACGTTAAATGTGAGTGCCACTGTTGCACATTAGGGTACATTTGAGTGTGGTAACTGCCGAGGACATGCTGGACATGCCCCCTATAGTGAGCAGATTACTGTTGCACTTACCATGTGCTAGTTTTTACTTCAAACTCAGGTTAAATGCAAACCCTTAGTACCTGCATAAAGGTTTTGGAAAAGTCAAGTTTTCAACATTTTCTTGAATTCCTGATGAGAGGATTCAAAATGAACATCTGAAGGGAGAGTGTTCCAGAGGGTGGGGACATTATAAGCAAAGTTGCTGATTGGATCCATTCATATCTGAGTTGCTTATATGTTGGAACCAGGACTGGCCCGTCCACTAGGCGAGCAAGGCAGCTGCCTAGGGTGGACGACCCAAGTGGGTGGCTTTGTGCCACCATTTTATTGCCTGTGGCAGGCCATGAGCTTTGGCACACATGACCTGCTGCTTCTGAACCCCCTCCAATTCAACTTACTGTCGGAGGGGTGTCAGAAGCAGCAGGCTCTGTGTGCTGAAGCATATGGTCTGCCGTGGGAAATAAAGTGGCGGCACAAAGTCGCCACTTTTATTTATGTATTATTTTATTTATGTGATTTTACATATATAGTCAAGATAAGCTTGTATACAAAAGGGGAAAACCACTCACATTATTCCAAAGAAAATGTACAATAGAAAACTACCTATGGAAACCCAAATGTCCACTATGGAAGAGAAGAGAAATAAATCAAGAAAGGGGAAGGAGGACCTCATGACATTAAAGAAATACATAATCATGAAATAGATAGATGCAGAGGACCCTGAGGTGGAGAAAAATGCCATCTTGAACAGTTACACAGCTCCTCCCAAATCAGGCACAGATGGCACAGTTGAAACCCTAGCATTGATAGACACAAGTAAATCATTGGGTTGAAAAAAAAATACACCTTTGCAAATTATGAACAACTAAGCATTTACAAGGAAAACGTTAAAAAAAAGATGATCCGAACTGCACCACACCTGGTTTAAGAAGCAAAAATTGGCTCCTCCTCTTTTGGGTCTCGCATGACACATCTGGGAAGATAGAAACTTTAACCCCACGAAAAAGCATAGATCTTTTTTTTTATAATACAGCCTCAATATCCAATCTCTATCAGAGCCTAAGGGGTATGTTTACTAAACTCCGTTGCTGTGCGGGTCCCCGTTAGTGTGCGTGTGCCATATAAGGAGTGGGCGGTTCAGGCAGAAAAAAGAAAAAAACCCGACCGTACGTGTTTGCGTCGCGCTAATGTGCGGGGCCCACATTAGCGCATGGGAAGGCTAAGTGGGGCGATGCTGCGTAACCACACAACAAAGCCGTAGTACAATGGTGAAGACACTGACCTATGGTGCAGGGGCCATGGGTTCAAACCCCCATTGCACTCAATGAAAAAGACCAGCTGAGGCATCAACTTTTATGGGCAAAAGTGGTGTAGGAGGCATATTGATTATGGGCGGCAGAAGGCGGCGCACTCTTTTTTTATACGGCATGAGGCGGCGCACTGTTCATTGTGGGCGGCAGATGGCGGCACGCTGTTAAGGTTGGGCGGCAGAGGGCGGCGCGCTGATAAAATTGGGCAATAGAAGGCGGCGAGCCGGTGGGCAGAAGGCGGCGCGCTGATGTGTGAGGGGGCAGCCCAATAGTGGGTGGGATAAGTGGCGCGCTGATGTGCAAATAACAGGAATAGAGCCATAGCACAATGGTTAAGACACTGACCACTCGTGCAGGCATCATGGGTTACAGTGCCCATTGAAGACAGCTGGCTGAGGCATTATTTTAAGGGGCATGCCCATGTTGGGCGGCATAAGGCGGCGTGCTGTTAATTTTGTGCGCCACAAGATGGCGCGCCGATGGCTACAAGGCTGCGCGCTGCTGCTCAAACACAGGACCAGAGCCACAGCACAATGGTGAAGACACTGAGCAATGGTGCAGGGACTAGGGGTTCAATCCCTCACAATGGCCAGTGAAAAAGGCTAGCTGAGGCAGTATGTTATATGTTGTGGAGTGCTGTAGGAGGCTTTTTAATTTTATTTTGTGATAACTACAAGCAAACGCACTCTCACAGCATATTAATATAAGGCGGCCCATAAGGCACATGTTACAGTGCACCGTCCGCCAAGGCACCCTAGAATGTCCCCTATAGGGCAGCATGTATATTGCAACACAGGAGAATGTATAGTGCACCCTATATGGCTGGCAACCATAACGTGCCCTATAGGGCGCCCCATAAAGCACCCTCAGAGGCACCTTATGGGTACAGTACGCTGAGGGTGTCATTGCTGGCAGCAACATATGTACAGTAAATTAAAATAACTCTTTGGACACCCTATCACAGAACCCCACTGTGGGTTTGAACCCATGACATCTGGCTGCACAGGCAGTGATCTAACCATTGGGCTACAGCTCTATAGCTGTAAACAGCCCCTGGCTGGCTGCAGATAGCCTGTACGTCACCTCACTGACAGTCTGCTGTTGTGAACCACCCGTACCCATGATGCACTGCACATGCAAATCAGCTGTCCACGATTGAACACAGGATGGGAAATGTACCCCTAAAGCTCCCCGGCCTGGTAGGGGGAAGTGTCCGTGTGCACCCACACAGCACCTCGGCCTGGTAGGGTGTCCTGAGTGGGTGGACAAACGGCAAAGAGTA
The DNA here is from genome assembly GCA_033557465.1 of Ichthyophis bannanicus. Taxonomy (NCBI): domain Eukaryota; kingdom Metazoa; phylum Chordata; class Amphibia; order Gymnophiona; family Ichthyophiidae; genus Ichthyophis; species Ichthyophis bannanicus. Next base: position 1,142,859,347 of record CM066031.1, on the reverse strand, counting down.
GCTAAACACCATCACATTGTGCGGTTACTGTGCTCACCCTGGGTGTGAGTGTGAGATGTTGCGCCCAGGACCAGGTCCACAACACCAGCCATGGCTGAATGCGGTCATGTCAGAGCTCCAAAGCAGCAATAACCTGTGGAATAGGTAGGTGCTGCATAAACAGTTTGGAGAACTCTGTCTGGCTCAGTTAGTGGTTTCCCCCCCCCCCCCCCCCCCCCCCCCCCCCCCCCCCCCCCCCCCCCCCCCCCCATAGACCCCCAGGTAGATAAAACAGGGCTTCCCCTCAACAGATCCCCACCCCACCCTCCCCTCCCCCGCACCAATGGCAGTACAGTGGACCATCAACCCCAGTCCTGCTAGGGAACAGACACCCTACAGGGCAGTCCAAGCAGCTCCACATACATCCATAACACAATATCAGACAGACATTAGGCCTGGATATTCACAGATGCACCCCACCACTATCTGATATTCACCTGCAGCAAGCCATCAGCCACTGCACCCTGCAAGGCACTCCATCGCAACACATACCAGCTGTGAACAGTCTGCTGGCTGGTCCTGATGGACATGCATGCACCCACAACTGGGGTGGCAGCACACACAGGCAGATAAGTCCATGAAGAGGCCCCCCACAGGACACCCATACATATCACATGGGAAAATCACAATATAGCACTATGGGGGTGCCTAGCCATGCTGCCGTCACTGCACACTCAGGGTGAGAGTGATCTCCCAGCAGCACATACAGAGGTCACCCTGTCTGTGTAGGTGTTGGCTGGGCACTACCATGCCCCTGCCAGTGCCCTGTGCCCTGTGCAGCTGCATCCTGGTCAGTCCACTCTGTCTGAGATATACCCATGGTCCCTTGCTACTCATTATGCACATTGGCAGGCCAATACTGGCAACAGTGTTGGCAGTGTGGGCTGTGGAAGGGGCTTGCAGCCAACACCCACTGTATAGACAGACACACATGTCCACACCTATGCCATCATGGTGCTACTATTGAGGAGGTAATTAGCCTTGCCCACCAAACCGGTGCTGGGCACGGCAAGGCATGGATATGCTACGCAGTACTGCTGGGGGTCACTCCCCAGGGTGGTAAACACCGTCAGAGGCAAGGGCTGGAGCACGCACCGCAAACACCGAACAGATTGTTCGGATGGGGTCAACTAGCAGTATGTGCGTAACTTATGGATATCTATCTGCCAGTACTCCTAGCAAGCGTCTCAGAGCTGTGTACCGTATACCTCAGGTGTAGGGTGACATTGCTAAGGTATGCAGGTGCTAGTATTGGGAGATGCATGCAGGGTCTAATGTTCTGCCTCTCCAGGAGACATTGGCCAATGGGGCCTGTGTGTGTGTGTGTGTCTGGCCCTGTTGGCTGCTGCTTTACGGCAGAGATTCCCAACTCCAGTCCAGGTTTCCATCACACTGTTCGGGTTTTCCTGCTGTTCCTCATGAATATGCATGAGCTACATCTACATGCCATGGGGGTGGTGCATAGATATACAGCACAGGCATTTGTATGAGTGGCAGCATGGAACCTGACTGGTGTGTGGCCCACCAGGACTGCATTTGGGGGATTCTGCTCTAGGTACTGCCCCTGTACATGGTGTCTGTGCTCAGTGGGGTAAATGATAGACGTAGTACCATTGCATATGTCCTCGCCATGAAAGGTTTGTCCTTACTATCACTGTGTGATTGTGGGAAAAATATGTGGGCAGGATTGGCGGTAGCCCCAGCTGTGATCCTCTGTTCTTGCATGCACTGTCCGTGTGCACCGCACCACCGTGTAGCCACAGATTGGCTGGATTTCCTGGAACATCCATGCCTGTGGATCCGGCAGGGCCTGTCTGTTGCAGTGGACTGTGCCAGCCTGCACATGGCTAGGCCTCTGTCTTCTGTGGCTAGCAGCCACTGCCCCCTGCACCACATGTACTGGTCCGCCAACATGCTGTCATGAGCTTCTCTCAGAAAAAGCAGATGACCTGATTGCAATGTGGCAGTACGGGACTGCATTTGGGGGACTTGGCTGTAGGTAATGCCCATTGTTGTGGTGTGTGAGCGGTGTTGGGTAAAATATGGGTGTTTCCCCCATGCTTATGTTCCCTGCAATACAGGGGTGTCTGCGCTATCTTTGTTTAGTGGTGGGTAAAATATAGGGACTGGGCTGGCAAGTACCCCAGCTGGGATTTGAACCTCTGGCCCTCTAGTCCTAGAGGTAATGGCTCTGTCCGCTGCACCACACTATGGCCACAGTGCAGCCCCTGGAGGTAGTAAACCTGGCAGGATGGAGTCACAAACCCTGCTCTACGCATTTTACTGTGGGCACATGCACCCTGTCTGGTGACAAACCTGCACATAAACCCCGGAAATGACCACGGCAAATGGGGGACACAATATCACCACGCTGGTCAACAGTGATATTAATGGGCAGCCATAGAAGACACTCCCAGGAAAGCTCCAACAAAAAGGAAATGTTTTTGGAAGAGTCTCCGCTCCGTACACCCTCCCGTTCTTGCGCGGTTTTGTCACCCCCCTCTTCCTCTGCCCCCCCCTCAGATTCCTTCCCTCTTTCTTGTGGGGTTCCTCAGGGTTCTGTGTTGGCTCCCCTCCTCTTTAATCTTTTCTTAGCCCCCTTAGCCCTCTTAATCCAACAGTCTGGTATATCTGCTTTTCTTTACGCTGACGACATTCTATTACTTCACCACACCTCTCCATCCTGTCCCGATCTCTCTCCGCTTAATTCGTGTCTTTCCACTGTGGCTGATTGGTTGACTCGTAATTGCCTTCACCTTAATCTCACCAAGACTGTTGCTATCTGGTTCTCTCACAACAATCCACCCCCCACATTGGCCCCCTCCTTCTCTGGTTCCTTGGTTCCCCTGGTTTCTTCCTTTCGTTATCTAGGGGTTCACTTCGAGTCTGATCTTTCCTTTCATGCTCATGTTTCTCATGTCACCAAGTTGTCCTTCTTCTTTCTCCGACAAATCCGTGCAGTTCGTCCTTTTCTATCCCCTTCTGCTCTTACTACTCTGTTACTTTCCCTGGTCATGTCTCGGGTGGATTTTGCAAACTCACTTTTTGTCGGCTTTTCTAAGAAACAACAGTCCCGGTTACAACGTATTCAGAATACTGCCGCTCGTCTGGTCACCCATTCCTCCCCTCGTGATCACATCACACCCTTACTGTTCCGTCTTCACTGGTTGCCCTTCCCCCACCGCGTTCACTTCAAGTTGCTCATTTTGGTTCATAAAGCTCTCCACACAGGTGCCCCCCAATATCTAACGGACCTCCTTTCCTTCCACTCCCCTAGGTACACCCCTCGCTCCTTTCACCTTAACCGCCTCACTCTTCCCTCCCCTTCCCGTGCCCATTTACAGTCTACCCGTTCCTCTGCCTTCTTTTTTGCTGGCCCCGCCCTCTGGAACTCCCTCCCCTCCTCACTTCGACTGGACCCTCACCACCCCACATTTAAACAAAACCTCAAAACCCACCTTTTTTCCCTTGCGTTTGATATCCCCTCTCCTTTTGTGTGATTCCCATTTGTATTATCCTCTGCTCTCCTTGTGACTTGTCTTTGTTACAGTTTAGCTTTGTCTCTTCTGCTTCTATTGCTTTTCTGTCCAGAAAGTGTATTTCTTTTCCTTTTCACTGGCCTCGGCCTTTTTAAAAACAAAGTTTTTATTGGTTTTTATTGTACACCGCTTTGCTTGCCCATGAAAGGCGGTTTTTATCAAGTGAAATAAAACATAAACATAAACATTTCTCTTTTGCTGGAGGTTTCCTGGGTGTGTTTGTTGGTTTTCCCCATTACTATAACTGTTCCCCAGCTGAATTACTATTTTTACAAGTTTTGTTGTGGCCCTTTTCTATTTTTATTTCCACTTTTGGGCTGTGCACATGTATCACACTGCTCACGTTTTGCAGGTTTCCCCGGTTTTGCTGTACATTGCTGACGTAAATGGTTTCTCTTCCCTTTAAATGCATTCTACCGCGAGTGATTTACTCGCGCTATTTTTTTTTGGAGATTCAGCACCGATAATGTGCTGGGCACCTCTCCCCTCCCCTTCCCCGCCCATTAACCCCTTCTCTCCGCCCCTCCGGGGCCTTCCTCCGCCCTCCGTTAGCCTTTCCACGCCTCTATCGGACATTTGCGGGCCCGTACTTGTGCGGCACCCGTTACTGTGACGCGCAAGTGTGCGGGGCTTCATCGCACGTTTGCGGGGCGTTTAAGCGCTCTTAAGTACCGCTTTTAGTGCGCTATTTTGCGGCGCGCAAATTAGCGGTTTTTAGTAAACATGCCCCTAAGATGCAAGTTACTAAAAGTGTAGCAACCTGCTGCACAGTCTGAGATAAACGAAGATAGTAAATCAGAAACATTAAGCACTTCCATATTATTGTCCACAGCAGAAGAACCTGGCTTTCTCTTTCCTTGCGATAAATAGAACACCTTCATAAAAGGAGAGACCAGTTCTTGTGCCATCAAAAGAGTCTCAGTTAAATACTGCTTAAACAAATCTGTTGCAGATAACCCAGCAATTCTAGGAAAATTTAAGACTTAAATTTGAAGCTTGAGCAGAGTTCTCTGATAGTTCTATTTTCGCTCTTAATGCTATATTATCTATGGTTAGAGCATCAGTTAGATCAGACATTGACACCAACTTCCGCATATTTTCATTTACTTTAAGTTGTACATCATTAGTTACCAACTTATAAGACTCCAAGATCTCTGTATTCTCTCAACCTTGGCCAACAATGCTGCCGTCTGTTTTGAAACTGCTGCAGAAAGGTTAACAGTGGTGTCCCAGATATTATCCAGTATGATCTTCAGAGGACACGTAAGCTGCAAGGCAATGGGTGAAGAAGCAGTGAGATTTTCCCGTAGAGCATTATCCATGCCAGGGCCACTGGCCTGGGGTATTGCCAACACCAACTCCCCTACAGGAGAGCTAAGATCTTCAGAGAAAGATGCCTCACATTGAAACGCCGCCACTCCCAGCACTGGACCCTCCAAATCACCGACTTCCGACAAGTGAGGGGCCTGAGGCGGTGAATCAGAAGCAAGCTCTCCAGAGGGTTGTGGTGGATGCAGTTCTAATTCTGGAGACAGAGTGGCGTCAGGATCCTCAGTGCACTGGGTGCCCTCCAAACCTCCAGCGAACATTCCTGACCTATTCTCCTTTTGGCCACATCAGAGATGATGACGAAGCAGTCCATAGGACCTGGTACCGAAGGACATTGACAGGACAAGATCATGTGTAGAGAAGACCTTGGGTCAAGAGCATTCTTCATGCAAGCACCATTGTTGTGGAATTATTTGCTCTTGACATTGTGGGGAGTTATTGATTTGAGAATATTTCATGAGGGTTTTTTCAGGTTTTTGAGGGGATTGAACTTCAGGGATTTTTAATTGTTTTATTTTTGTGGGTTATTATGACTATATTGAGGTTTAGGGGTTGATTTGATGAGGCAGTTGGTTTAATGAAATGCTGTGGTACTGAATATATTATGCATGAAATTTGTACACCATTTTCAACATTTTTTATACAGTGGTCTAAATGGAAGCAAATACATAAATAATTCCCAACATTATTTGGACAAATTTTCTGAATAGTCTTGCTTCAACTTTTACAGAGGCTGAACAAGGCACTACATGCCAAACTCACCAAACCCTACTATACCAGCTCTCTCACAATCACTACAGAGGGAAAGGCAGAGAAAGAGAGGGAGGAGGTCATTTGTGATCCTAACAAGCAGAGGAGGAGGAGGAGGAGGAGGAGGAGGAGGGGGGGGGGAGGGTCTGCAGCCACTGGCTAACAGAGCAAGAAATTACCAAGGGCTCCAATATGAGAGCAGTTGCTGACAAGGACCTACTGTAGCAAACTGGCAAACTTGTCTGCGATGCTTAGAAGCTATGCATTAGCCATGATGAAATTACAATACTTTTTCACAGGTCTGTTTTGCAAAATATCTGAGCATGCATCAAAGGATTTCATTGTGCAAGCAAAAAGTGCAGTATGAGAAATCACAAAGAAAGGTTTTTGTATTTTTCAGAGTTATTCTCTAATCTTTTTTAATGGCAAATTCTACTGGTTCGTTTCTACATACATCATACATATGCTTAGACAGCAGTAAGGATTAACCCTCATTAATCTTCTGTAATAGAGAATCTCATATACTTTGCTACGTTCACATCTGGTCCCTTCTAAATAAAACAAAGCAGGAATGAGGCATGATATCACAGAAAGAAGAAAAGGCTTTTCAAGGTCAAAATACATATATTGGATAGTTTTTATATCTCTCTGGTCATTAAACAACAATAAATATGTCACCATATCTTGCCATATTGAAAAAGCATAACATGCAGTAATTAAATGTACTTTTTACCTGATCCAAAGAGAACTAGCTACTGTTTGCTAGTAGTTAAAGCAGAAGGTTGAGAATTAGGGATGTCAGAGTTTTTCACTCACTTTGTGACCTTGTGTAAGTCACTGACTCAGATATCCGAATATGTAATTTGCCTTGAACTTAGGGAGTCTTTCACTAAAGGGCGTTAGCTCACAATGCGTGTTCTGCCATGCACTGAATGCACATTGGGACCACATGTTGCCTGCTAGCACAGGGCGATGATTAACACGGGATGATTCCCGTGCTGTCTAACTCATATTAGGGTAACTCATGGGTAAGGAGGGGGCAGAGAGTGGGCGTGGTGTGCTCCATGCAGTTAGTGCAGGTTTCACACCCCATGCTAATTGCATTAGCGCGGGATGACCTGTCACCTCAGTAGGTGGAGCTAAGTCCACCCGCGCTAATATGGCATGCACTAAGGGAGAGGGCTCCATGTTAAGTGCCAGGGAAATGCTTTCCATACCCCTGACAGTTAACACAATGGTGTTGCACCTAATACACCATTGTTTCAGCACTGTTAGCATGTTCAGTTCAACACCCTACTACTACTAATATTTAGCACTTATAAAGCATCACACAGGCAGCGCTGCACAGCTAACACTCTAGCACCTTTTAGTAAAAGGGCTCTTTAGATTTAAAAAAGTGAGCAATTAAGCTTAAAGGCTTGTTTACAAAAGTGTGGTATGTTTTTGCTATTAACTAGTGTTAGGGCAGAATTTAGTGTATTTGCTGAAAATCACCCAAGCAAACATTTAAGCTATAATGGGGACATGGCCACATTTAAGAAGAAGGAGACTGGAAGTGTTTGCTTTTTCCTTTACCTGCTGTGTGCTTCTGTTGGTTCCTGCTGAGGTGCTGCACTGATTGGATCAGCTGCTAAGGGCTATAAAATCTCTAGCCCTACCGAGGGACGCGGTCGTGGGCGTCCCTCGGGTGCGTGCCCAAAGGGGTGTGACCAAAGGGGCAGGTCACACCCTTTTGATGCCCCTTCGGCGCACGTAGGCGTAAGGAGGCTTTTCCCCTGGTATGGGGAAACGGAAGAAGAAGTACCTACCAACTGTTCTTCCGAAAGTGGTTATATCCATTGGTCCAATGGATGCCCATGTCGTGGTGAGCAAGGCATTAGCTGAGGCTCCGGCCTCAGGGGATAATCGTTTGAACATGTTGGCTGTGAGTACTTCCTCCTCCTTGTCCTCCACCCTTCTCTGAGCTTCAACAAAAGCCTGGTGAAGCTTCCCCGGTGGTCTCCACATTGAAGGCTGACCCAGGTGTAACTTTGCTGTCTTCTTCTTTTTTGAAACTTGACTCAAATTTATCATTGATGTCTCCTTTACCATTTGTGATTGAGTTGCCTTCTCTTTCTGTATCCCAAGTTCCTCCTCTGGATGTTTCCCTGAGAGATATTTGGTCAATAGTGTCTCATATGGAGTCCACATTGGCAGTCTCTTTGAAAAAAGTATCCGATTTCTCTAAGGAGACAGTATTGAAGTTTGCTGATCATGAAGAAAAACTTTTAACGTTAGAGAAACGGGTGGATATTCAAGAATCTAAGTTTGTGACACAGAATGATTTTTGCGCTAAAATGTCTTATGATTCTGTTTGTTTGCATCATCAGGATGAGTTTTTGGAAAATTCTTTACAGTCTCGAAATTTACTGTTTTTGAATTTTCCAAAAACACATTACTTATCTCCTATAATTATTTTACGGAAGTATTTTAAAGAGATATTATTGTTTGAAGATGCTGACTCATTTAAAATTTCTAAGTTATTCTATCTGCCCCCAGGGAGGCTTGATAAGGGAGGGAATTGTGATGAACCTGTTGTTTCTCGGGAAGGTTCGACTCCTCTTTCATTAGATATTTCTGATTTTATTGAATCTGAAACTGATGGTATTTCCTGCAGGGCTACGCTTTTGGTTACTTTTTTGTTGGAAATGGATAAGGATAAAGTTTTGCGGGCACATTTTCTTAAGAAAAATGAAAAATTTTGTGGGCAAACCATTCAGGTGTTCCCTGATGTTTCCAGGGTAACTCAAAAGTGGCGTAAGTCCTTTATCGAGATTCGTCCTCAAGTTCTGGCTTTAGGAGCAACTTTTCATCTAAAATTTCCTTGTAAATGTTTTATAGTGTTTCAAGGCCGGAAGTATATTTTCCAGGAGGCAGAACAATTGTTAAAATTTCTAGACAGTAAAATTTAAGGGGTTTTTTTTTGCCTGTTTAGCTCAAAGATTAGTTAAATGGAGTTTTATATTTACAGGAATCAAGTGGCACTCTTTTTTCTTTCTATTCTGTGATATCATTTGGTTGTTCATTTCCTTGATGTGGACTAACTATTTCTTTTTGTATAATTATTGGCGTCATTTGCTGTATGGTTATGACGTTTTCCCTTTTACAATTTTTATTGTATATTTGAAAATATTTCATAAATAAATAATTAAACAAAAATAAAAAAGAAGAAGGAGACTGATAACAGGTACTTAACGCACATTAACAGTAACCACATGGTATGATAGAAGTATGCTTGTGATACTGCATGGTAATATACCACACATTAGCGCTTTCTGCCTTTGCCCTCTACCCTGCTAAATAAGGAGAGCTGTCCTTTGCATGATTATCTGTGCTGTGAGGAGGGGGAAGAGTGCTGGTGAGTTGGGTTGAATGACAGAGACTCATCAGCTGCTTTGCTTCTGGAAGTGACTGGAAGTTGTGTGGAAGTGCAAGCTGAAAGTATGTTCTAGTACGATGTTTATTTCTGTATTTTTGGTTTGATTTTTTCCTTTTCATTGTGCAAGGAGTGCTCTGAGTGTGAAATAGATACAAATAGAGAGTGAAGGGTGTGCAAAGATTCATGCGAAGCTAGAGTTAGGAAGTGTGGGTCCAAGAGGAGCTTATGATAGAAGGTTCCACAGAGAAGCCTGGGGGAGGACAAGGAAAGGGAGGAGGCCAGGAGTGGCAGAGATCCTGGAAATAGTCAGGAGCAGAGTATGGATGGCACATTTAGAAAAAGAGAGATTCCTTGGCACTTCCAGAATCCAGATCAAGGAAAGGGCAGAAGAACAGCAATGGAAGAGGAAGACCTGGCATAAGTACCCATCTCAGCACACAGACTGTCAGGCGAGGGAGGTCAAGAGTGTAGTGAAGAGACAAGTGGCATAGGCAGCGGAATGGGGTGAGCCATTGCCCCATCAATATTTTGTCTAACACAGCATCAGCAACAAGAGAGCTTAGGGAAAGAGCTGAAGATTGGTATGTTTGGCCCTTCCAACCAAAAAGATGTTCTTCTAGCCCTGAGTGTCAGAAAGGAACAGGCAGGGAGGGTCCCTCACATACCAGCCATGTAGTTTGCCTATAAAATACCTGCCACACATTTAGCATCATCTCAGCACTGGCGTGCTGTGTGCTTCTTCCTGAGGAGAATGATGGGCTCATGGAGAAAGTTATTGCAAACTACTACCAGTTTTATGGCAAGTAGATGGTTTATGGTTTAGGCACTTGATATACCAGCCTTTACTTGTGCATCAGAGTGGTTTACATGTATGCATATACTAACAGGAACTTTTTATTCCCTTGTCCCCAAAGGGCTCACAATCTAAGTGTACCTGAGGCAATGGAGGGTTAAGCGGCTTGCCCAAGGCCACAAGGAGTGGCCATGGGACTAGAGACCCCAGTCCCTCCAGCCTGAGGTTACTTGTCCCCATGTGGAAATTGAACCCCCAGGCCTCCAGCCTGAGGTAACCAATCCCCAAAATATCCTTAGTTTCCAAGCAAACAATCTGGAAGGCCATAGAAAGATCAGCAAGCAACCTGGGTTGACAGCTATGTATCACATCTGCATGAGACATATATAGAGTGCTGGCTAATAGAAATACAATCTTGTCTGCTGAAAGCTGCCCTTGAAGCCCGCTAGGGATATGCATTTCGGACATGCTTGGGCATCCATTTGAGCACCTAAAAATTAAGAGAAAATAAGAACATAAGACATGCCCAGCATCCTGTTTCTAATAATTGCCAATCCAGGTCACAAGTACCTGTCAGGTTCCCAAAGGTATACACATTCCATGCAACTTGTTCCAGGGATAAGCAGTAGATGCCCCCAGTCCTTTTTAATAATGGTTTATGGACTTTTCCTTCAGGAACTTATCCACACATCTTTTAAATGCTGCTACACTAACAGCTTTTACTACATCCTCTGGTAACGAATTCCAGAGTTTGATTATACATTGAGTGAAAAAATATTTTCTCCGATTAATCTTAAATCTGCTACAGTGTACCTTCATTGCATGTCCCCTAATCTTTCTACTTTCTGAAGGAGAAAACAACCAATCTGTATTTACCCATTCTACACCATTCATTATTTTTTAGACTTTTATCATATCTTCCCTCAGCCATTTCTTTTCCAAGTTGAAGAGCCCTAACCTTTGAAGCCTTTCATTCTATCCCCTTAACCATTTTTGAGGCTCTTCTCTGTAACTTTTCTAATGCTGCTATATCCTTTTTAAGATATGCTGACCAGAATTGCACACAACATTCAAGGTGTGGTCGCACCATGGAGCAATACAGAAACATTATAATATCCTTCATTTTATTCACAGTTCCTTTCTTTATGATTCCTAGCATTCTATTTACTTTCTTGGCTGCTGCTGCACACTGGGCAGTGTTTCAATGTATTATCAACAATGGTGCCTAAATCCTTTTCCTGTGTGATGGTTCGGAGACTTTGCGAGACTCATCAAGCCTACTAACTACTACCCAATGTTCCTAATCCATGTTGGCACAAAATACTTCCAGGTATCCCTCTGAGCATATCAAAAGAGACTTCATGGCTCTGGGAAAGAGGGTGAAGCAGATATGGGTGCAGATGGTGTTCTCTTCAATCCTCCCTGTTGAGGATAAAGGCCAAGGCAGAGAAGCTTGCATCCCGGAGATGAATGCATGACTGCATGGATGGTATCATTGAGAGCGTTTTGGTTTCCTGGACCATGGGATGCTGTTCCAAGGCTTACAGAGCAGAGATGGCATCCATCTGTCCAAGAAAGGTTGGCGTGTCTTCAGTAGCAAATTGGCTAATCTACTGAAGAGGGCTTTAAACTAGATTTGTTGGGGTTGGGTGAAGAAAGCCCCCAGGTAAGTGAAGGACCCCAGGTAAGTGAAACATTAAATACCTTTATGGAAATGGGTATAAGGGGCAACATATGGAAATCGGTGTTTATAAATGCCCACAGCATGGGAAATAAGATCCCAGCTGTTGAAGCTTTAATGGGAGAGACTGACTTGGATTTAGTAGCAGTTACAGAAACATGGTTCACAAAAAAACATGACTGGGATGCAACTGTGCCAGGCTATACTTTATTCAGAAAGGACAGGGTAGGAAGAAGGGGAGGAGGAGTGGTACTATTTGTAAAAAATAATATTAAAGATTTGGAACTACAGAGCTTAAAAGGGAGAGAGGAGGCACTGTGGGTTAAATTAGAAAGAGGGAAAGAGAAATCTATTTGCATTGGCATGATATACAGATCTCTCTCACAGGAGAAAGAGGTGGACAGAGAGTTAATTGAAGACATACCCAGGAAAGGGGAAGTGCTACTGATAAGGGAATTACATATGCTATATGCTGATTGGCACATTCCTACTGCAGTATCATCTAGAAATAAGGAGATCCTGGATTTTCTACAGGGAGAACTATTCAGGCAACTGATAACAGAACCCACATGTGAAGGGGCCATACTGGACTTGGGGCTTACCAATGGTTAAAGTGTTTCTGATGTTAAAGTGGGAGATCATTTTGCATCCAGTGATCACCAGATAGTGTGGTTCACTATTATGATTAGGGCTGTTAAAATCCATTCAAAAGCGAGGGTGTTAGACTTTAGGAAAACTAACTTTATTTATTTATTTACATTCTCTTATATACCGCGCTATTCTGCATCAGTCCGGTTTACATTGAACAAACTGAAATTACATTGAACAGGGCATTATAACTTGGAGATAACTATTTTACAGGGAACATGGGCTATGGAGGGTTAAGTGGCTTGCCCAAGACCACAAGGAGCACCTGTGGGACTAGAAACCCCAGTCCTTCCAGCCCAAGGTTGCTGCCCTCTAGTGGGATATGAACCCCTGACCTTCCGGCCTGAAGTACCTTGCCCCAACCACTAGGCCACTCCTCCACTTTGCCAAGATAAGTCAATACCTCAGGGAATCGTTAGCGGGATGGGAACAGCTGGGGGATGTAGAAAAACAGTGGGCAAAACTGAAAGGGGATATTTTAAGGGCAACCAACCTTTTTGTTAAAATGCTAAATAAAGGTAAAAGGAAAAGGAGACTGTTATGGTTTTCGAAAGAAGTAGCTGAAAAGGAAGAAAAAGAGGGAAGCCTTCATGAAATACAAGAGATCACAGACAGAGGAAGACAGGCATCTATATTTGGAAAAAAATAGAGAAGCTAGCAAAGTAGTCAAGAAAGCAAAGATTCAAAAAGAGGAGGAAATAGCCAATGCAATAAATATGTGTGTGTGTGGGAGGGGATAAGACATTTTTCAGATATGTTAGTGAAGAGGAAGGGCAAAAGTGGTATTGTCAGACTCAAGTGTGAAGGGGAGGAATATGTAAAAGCTGATGAGAATAAAGTGGAAATCCTTAACAAATATTTCTGTTCTGTGTTCACAGATGAAGAACCAGGAGCAGGACCTCAGAAAACACCCACAAACAGGAACAGAAGTGAGGGGCATCTTGAACAATTTTCAGAAGACTGTGTTTGTGAGAAACTTAAACTTAAAGTAGACAAAGTGATGGGACTGGATGGGATACGCCCTAGAATACTGAGGGAACTTGGGAATGTTCTAGCAGCTCCACTGACTGACTTTTTCAATGCCTCGGAGTCGGGAGAGGTGCCAAAGGACTGGAGAGAGGCACTTGCGATCCCTTTACTCAAAAGAGGAAGTAAGGATGTAGTTGAAAACTACAAGCCAGTTAGTTTAACTTCGGTGGTGAGTAAATTACTGGAAGCGCTGCTGAAAGAGAAAATAGTGAGGTTTCTGGAGTCCAGCGGATTACAGGATCCGAGGTAGCATGGATTCACCAAAGGCAGGTCTTGTTAGACAAATCTGTTTGATTTCTTTGACTAGGTGACCATGGAGTTGCATCGAGGGAGAACCCTAGATGTGGTGTAATTAGATTTCAGTACAGCCTTTGACATCGTTCCTCACAGGTGACTTATAAACAAAGTTGGGTTAGAAATTAGTTTAGTGGGAGGCGACAAAGGTTACAGGTAAATGGAGCTCACTCTGAGGAGAAGGATGTTACCAGTGGTGTGCCCCAGGGATTTGTCCTTGGTCCGATTCTTTTTAACATCTTTGTTAGTGATATAGCGGAAGGGCTGTCGGGTAAGATTTGCCTCTTTGTGGATGATACCAAAATCTGCAATAGAGTAGACACCCAGGAAGGTGTAGATAACATGAGGAGGGATCTAGCTTAGCTTGAAGAATGGTCTAGAATTTGGCAGCTGGGATTTAATGCTAAAAAATGCAAGGTCATGCATTTGGGCTGCAGCAATCCAAGAGAGCAATATAGTATAGGGGGTGAAGTTCTTTTGTCCACTAAAGAAGATCAGGACCTAGGCATGATTGTGTCTGATGATCTTAAAGTAGCTAAACAGGTAGAAAAGGTGACAGCAAAAGCTAGAAGTATGTTTGGGTGCATAGGGAGAGGAATGGCCAGCAGAAGAAAGGAGGTGACAGTGCCTCTGTATAAGTCTGTGGTGCGACCGCACCTTCAAAAGGATATAAACAGGCTGGAGTCAGTACAGAGGGTGGCTACTAAAATGGTTAGTGCTCTTCATTATAAAGCAAATGACTGAGACGTTTAAATACCTCCATGGCATAAATGCACAGGAGGAGAGCCTCTTTCGATTGAAAGCAAGCTCTGCTATGAGGGGACATGGGATAGATACATAGAAACATAGAAACATGATGACAGAAAAAGACCACATGGACTATCTAGTCTGTGGGTGATCTATGATGAGGGTGAAAGGGGATAGATTCAGGAGTGATATTTCTTTATGAAAAGAGTGGTGGATCCGTGGAATAGTCTCCCAGTGGAGGTGGTAGAGATGAAGACAGTATCTGAATTCCAAGAAGCATGGGACAAACACAGAGGATCTCTTAATGAAAAAAGGGGATTGTTGTAGTGGTTGATATGGAAGGGCAGACCAGATAGACCATGTGGTCTTTTTCTGTCATCATGTTTCCTAATGTGGAACCTTGCATTGTGTAACGGTAGTTCAGATTGTTCTTCCCTAAGGGCATAACTTTGCACTTGCCCATATTAAATGTCTAATTTATCAAGATTCTCTTGCAATTTTTTACAATCTGTTTGTATTTTAAAAACTTTGAATAATTTGGTGTCATCTGAAAATTTATTCACCTCACTTGTTATTCCTGTTTACAAGTCATTTATAAATATTTTAAAAAGCAGTGGACTAAGCACAGATCCCTGGGATACTCCACTATTCACCTTTCTCTGGGATACTCCACTATTCACTTTTCTCCATTGATAAAATTGGCCATTTAGCCCTACTTCTGCTTCCTATCTTTCAACCAGTTCCTAATCCACAATAGTACATTGCCTACTATCCCATGGCTTTTCAATTTCCCCAGGAGTCTCTCATGAAGGACTTTGTTAAATCACATCTTGTGTATCTATATCTATGAGTTAACATGCATACAGTTGAATGGTATGTACAAAATAACTATAATGGGCATAGAAGATGTGCAATTAAGATGAATATGCACAAAAATGCACAAGAAAATCATTAAAACTTTATTTTAAACCGAGACTAACTGAATTATTTTTGGCCCTACATACTGTATTCCTTAAGTTCGCAATCTTGTGTTTACTCAACAGGCTGTAAGCAACAGTGTCTAAGCTTTCATGTGAATAAGACTAGTAGAAGTGCATGGAGGCTGTGGGGGTAAAGGCAGGCGGGGTTAATAGTGACCGTACACTTTGCAGCAGTTGGAGAACTTCATAGCAAAGGGTACCACCTTTTTCCATGTCATAAAGCATATTAAAATGCTATGCTGCTATGACCATGATGAAAGCTTAGATCTGGATTTCTGAGCTTACCTTAACCTGTATTTATAGGCTCTGACATTAGTCCTGTGCGCATTGTTCAGAAAACCGGACAACACAGCACCATTCCTTAGGACATGAATGAAGGTGTTACCCAACAAGGAGCTACAAAATAAAGATTTTAATACATATATGATATCTGGAATATAAGCATCTTCTATGGACAATTGGCATCTGATGTCAGCATCATCTGTTTGAACTCTAAACTTTGTGATCTCATAATTGTTGGCCAACAATAGGCTGATCCAAATACCAATAAACAGTACTCTGCTCGCTGGCACACAATTTGTTTATCAGAATTTGTTCTGTACATGTTGGTGTGCCCTTGTGGACCGAAATACATTGGTCAGACCATCAGACCTTTCAAAATGTGATTGAGTGATTACACCTCAAGGATTACTACACAAATTATCTCAGTTCCTATTGTGTCTCACTGTCTCCAGCATCATCATATTTTTTACGACTTTAGATGGCGGGCCATTGATTACACTCCACTCAACCCCTGAGAGAGTAATCAGGAGGCTCATCTACAGTCATTTGAGCAATGCTGGATTCATAGATTGCAGACAGTGACACCTGAAGAATTAAAACTTGAGCTTGATTGGTGGAGCCTTTTGTGATTGTCCATTGTGGTGCCACTGTTGATTAGACATATTAGGTGGGCATTAATTCCAGATGATGCTGACATCAGATGCCAGTTGTGGTATAAATGAAGCGCAGTGGAATGTGCATTACATGGACTGTTTCAAGAATCCTTTGAAATTGTGAGCATGGAGCCTTTCTGAATGCCTAACGCAGACCTCCTCTGATATTCTTATTGAGCTCAAAACGCACTGCTGTGTCGGATGACGGAAAGTTTCGCTGCTCACTCCATTAGTGGCTGCATAAGCTAAGTGCTACAGTTGTTTTTGATGATATTTAAAACTTTAGAAGTTTTCATTTTAGAAAATTGCCTATTTACGTTTAATTAAAAAGGAAAGTTGTTTTGAAGAGAGAGGTTTACCTCTCTTAACAGACATCCTAACTAAAGATATCACTAAATATAAGTTTATTTGAGTTTTGCTCTTATTTTGACTCAGTCCTTCCTGGGTGATATTACTTGTGTGTTTAAGGTCTCTCCTACAGCGCCTCCAAGACAAGGGAATCCAAGGACTAGCCCTGAACTGGTGTAAATCCTACTTATCTGATAGACAGCAGCAAGTCAGAACAGGAGAAGCAATGTCCGATCCTTTCCCCCTTAAACAAGGTGTCCCGCAGGGTTCCTCATTGTCTGCCTTAATGTTCAATATCTATATGCAGCCAATCTGCGATCTCATACGCACCTTCAACATACAATGCCTTGCCTATGCTGATGACATCCTCATGTTTGCTCCATTCAACATAAAACAACCAGATTTTACACCAATAACTCAATGCTTTGAAGCTGTATCCAACTGGCTCCTCAATCAGAATTTACGGATAAATCACAACAAAACAGATGTTCTATTCGTTACATGGAACCCAACATTCATACCCCCTACCTCCCTTCAGGTAAACAACATTGAGCTGAAAGCACAACCCACAATTCGATACTTAGGAATTATATTAGATCAACAGCTTAATATGTCAGCCCACATTAAGAAAACAACGAGTGCAATCTACCACAAGATGCGATCACTACGTAATCTCCGACCTTTACTTAACTACTCCGACTTCCGTACTATATTCCAAGCCCTGGTATTACCACACTTGGATTTCGCCAATATCATTCTACACGGTCTCCCGCAATCCACCCTAAATCCCCTCCGTCTGGCCATGAATGCTGCCGCGAGAATCCTCGTAGGTGCTCCACGATCAGAACACATAACCCCAATATTGATGAGTTTACATTGGCTACCCCTACAGGCCAGAACTCTATACAAGACCCTGGTCATGACTTTTAAAGCCTCAAAGTGCCCATCGCTATCACCTCTCAGCAATATGATACATATCACCCCAAATAACAGATCCAGGAGGTCTGTTACATTAAACTCCATTGACCTCCCAAAACTCCTCACAAAATGTTCTAAATCAACAGCCTCTAGAGCCTTCTCTCTGTCTTCTCCCAGAGCCTGGAATGCCCTTCCACCCGAAATAAGAGCTATCTCAAGTCTGATGAAGTTCAGAAAGGCATTGAAGCACTATTTGTTCCTAACATACTACCCCGCAGCTACTCCATCTGACAATAGTCCTCATGCAGATCTTTCATATTTGACCCCGGTA
Organism: Ichthyophis bannanicus; assembly: GCA_033557465.1. NCBI lineage: Eukaryota > Metazoa > Chordata > Amphibia > Gymnophiona > Ichthyophiidae > Ichthyophis > Ichthyophis bannanicus. Next base: position 1,142,841,568 of record CM066031.1, on the reverse strand, counting down.
GAGAATGGGTAATTATGATGATTATTACCTGCTCACTATACTATGCCATATTTATTCTCACTATATTTGGCATATTTATTCTGTACTTTAATTAACTTCTTATCCACGGCATTATAGATACCTTATTCGCATCTAATTAACCAAAATAACCATGTATATAGTTGCCATGTATATAGTTAATTGTATATAGTTACCCTGTTTTCCACCAAGTTTATGTACCTTATTCTTTGTTCTTTTGTTCTTTGTAAAAAAACCAATGCTGTTTGTACCATTGTGTTTATATTTGTTCATATGTAAACCGCACTGATTTAAGAGCGCGGTATATAAGAAAAATAAAATAAATAAATAAATAAAATAAAGGTCACATTTTGGTTATTTTGATAATAGCAACTAGGACAACCTTGTTAGCCGTATGCCATCTAATACTTTCACATATTCTGACAAACAAATTAGTCAGATACTCAAAGATCATCTCTATTTGATAATGAAGAGATTGCTGCTCAATCCATCTCTTCCTTCTCTACGTTTGAATTTAAAAATGTTAATAAGCAATTGATACGGGCTCAATTTGCATGGTGCTACTCTTGCACGATATTTAAAGACCTGTATGATTCCACAGAAGAAAGACCTGGCAATCTACTTCTGTATCTTGCCACGAAAACCCAATGAATAGTCATAACAAAACAAACTGCACTATAGTGCTGGAAGATGAGACCCCCAGGTCGGAAGGCACTTAACTGGATACTGGGGAGGAGCTGAAGACTTTTTTGAGAGTAAAGCCAGCATTTATGATGTGGTTGGATCAAAGCCCTCGGGACGTCTAACTGCTGATGTAACTGCACATGAAATGAAAGTCAGAAGCTGCAAAGATGTCTTCAATATTGGAGCATAAAACATATGAAGCATGACCCAAGGAAAGTTGGAGGTGGTCAAGAATGAAATGGAACATATACAATTCCAGCTGTTGGGTGTCAGCGAACTGAAATGGACTGCATCAGGCACTTTGCATCTAATGATCACATGGTCTATTATGCTGAAAATGAAAGATAAAAAAGAAATGTTGTTGCATTTCTAATTAAAAAGAAACTTGCAAGAACTGTAATGAAATACAATGCAATCGGTGAATGCTTAATTTCTATTTTTCTACAAGGCATGCCTATCGACATACAGGTAACTATAATTCAAGTATATGCGCCAACGTCAGCTGTAGAAGAGGATGAAGTTGATGAGTCTGATGAACAAGTACAAGCCGAAATTGACAGAACATGCAAGCAGGATATCCTGATAGTCAAGTATGACTGGAACACAAATGTTGGCAACAGAGAAGAAGGCAAAATGGTTGGAAAATATGCACTTGGCAAAAGATATGAAGTTGGAGACTGATATAATTCTGCAAGATCAACGATCTATACATCTAAAACACCTTCTTCCAGTAACACAAGCGGTGACTATACACCCAGACTTCACACAATGGATTGTACAAAAATTAAATTGACTAGATCTATAGAAGTCAATGATAGAAAAGCTCTATAATATTAGCAAAGACAAAATCTAGAGCTGACTGTGGTACAGATCACCAAATACTAGCATGTAAACTCAAGCTAAAGTTGAAAAAGAGCAAGCCACTCATGAATGTAGCAAAATATGACCTTGAGAGTATACCACCGGAATTTAAAGACTGCCTGCAAAATCAATTTGCTGCTTTAGATACAAATGACAGAGCTCCAGAAGAGTACCTTTCCCAAAACTCACTCTGCAATATGTTGAATTAAAAGTCAAACAGGAAGTGAGATACCTTGGGGTGAAGCTTGATCATTCGCTTAGTATGGTTGCATACATAAAGCAAATGACCAAAACAGTCTATTATAAACTACAATTGTTACAGCACCTTAAACCTCTACTTTCTAGCTGTGATTTTTGTTCGGTACTTCAAGCCATGATCCTTCCATACTTTGATTTTGCTAATAGTATACTACAAGGCCTCCCAAAGCAAACACTGAAACCACTTCAATTAGCACAAAATGTTGCTGCCCGCATGATAAATAAAACAAATACCACAGAACACATCATTCCCATATTATATGATCTACATTGGCTACCCATCCTAAGCTGAACCAAATATAAAGTTCTAATGATTATATTTAAGCTAATAAGGGGCATATCACCTTCCTACCTGAACTCTCTCATAAACAACTCTACTACTGAGAGAACAAGAAGAGGATGCGCCCAAAACAACTTAACAGTCCCAAGCCATGTCTGATACACAAGCAGATCAATGAGCAATAGAGCATTTTCATATATAGCACCAATACTTTGGAATGCTCTCCCAGATAATCTAAGAGCCATAAAAGACCTATTACAGTTCCGTAAGGAAATCAAAAGTCTCCTATTTATTGAACATTTTGGAGAGGTTCTGGATCTGAACAAACTATACTCAACTTAGCAATACTTTTATCATTAACTAATTCACTCCCTTAGTTCATCCCTGAAATCTAGAACTCCTCCTTAAACCTGGATTCACAAAGAATACCTTATAGACACCTCTAATGATAAATAGGTAGAGATAATTAGATAATATACTGTAAAACATATGTTCTGTAAATATGTTATCTGTAAATATGTTATGACCAATTATTTTGTTACATTGTAAATAAGTAGACTGTAAATATGTTATGACCAGTTCATTTTTACACTCATTCTCTAAAATTCAATGTACCTGTTCTATTCATTGTAAACCTTCCTTGATCTTTGGAAAGGGTGGTATATAAAAGCTTTTTAAATAAATAAATAAATATATATATGACATCAAGAAGGTTTTGTTGGAAGAAAGTGAGAAGTCTTTACAAAAAGAACAAAATCAAAAATGGCCAAAATGGAAGACTGAAGAAACAATTGCCCAGAAATGCAGAGAAACTAAAGCCAGAAGAGAAAGAGAGGCAATCACAGAACTCAACAGGCAATGTACAGCAAGAAAAGACAAGGAGAAGTACTACAATGATGCATGCAAGGAAATAGAAGCAGAAACTATTAGAGGAAGAACAAGATCGGCTTTCTTAAAGCTATGAGAGTTAAAAAAAAGAAATTCCAGCCTCCAATTAAAATATTACAAGATGTTCAAGGATCCATGTTGAATGATGCTGAGAAAATCAAGAAAAGATGGAAAGAATATACAGTCATTATACAATAAAGATAAAGTAGGCCAACAGCCGTTTCAACCTGTACCTTATGATCAGGAACCATTGGTGATGACAGAAGAAGACGAAGCAGTATTGAAAGCCTTAGCAAAGAACAAGGCACCGGGCATTGATGGCATTCCCATTGAAGTATTACAGTAATCTGATGCAGCTGTTACCATACTTACAAGGCTCTGCTAGGAAATTTGGAAGACAACATCATGGCCAACTGACTGGAAAAGATCTGTGTTTATATGAATACTAAAGAAAGGTAAGACAACTGACTGGAAATTATCGCACAATCGTTCTGATTCCACATGCCAGCAAGATTCTACTCAAGATTATTCAGCAGAGACTACATCCATACCTGGAACGAGAACTGCCTGAAGTGCAAGCAGGGTTCAGGAAAGAGAGAGGAGTGAGAGACATCATCACAGATGTGAGATGGAGCCTTGAAAAGACAAAATAATGCCAAAAAGATATCTGTATGTGTTTATTGACTACAGCAAGGCCACATTAAGAAGCATGAGTATACTGGAACACCTGATCATTCTCTTGCACAACCTTTACATTGATCAAGAAGCAACAGTTTGAACGGAACAAGGACAAACAGAATGGTTTAAAATCAGCAAAGGTGTTCGGCAAGGCTGCATACTTTCTCCCTACCTGTTTAATTTATATGCAGAACAAATCAGCAGGGAATCAGGATTGTATGAAGACAACCGAGGTGTGAAAATTGGTGGAAGACTCATCAACAATCTTTGTGTTTCCTGTAAATAGTTTAACTACTGTTCCATGTAAAAGTTATTCATATTGTTAACTGTAAACCGCCCCCAATCTCTGGAATAGGCGGTATAGAAGAACTAACTAACTAAATAAATAAATAAAAATAAATATGCTGATGATACTACATTACTGGCTGAAAGTGAAGATAATCTGAAACATTTACTTCTCAAGATCACGGAACATAGTCTTAAAATGAGCATGCACCTTAATTAAAGAAGACAAAGATCCTGGCAACTGGCAAAATCAATAAGTTCATCATAGAAACATAGAAATATGATGACAGAAAAAGACCACATGGCCTATCTAGTCTGTGCTTCCATATCAAAAACTACAACAGTTCCCTTTTTACCTTTAGAGATCCTCTGTGTTTGTCCCATGCTTTTTTTGAATTCAGTTACTGTCCTCATCTCTACCACCTCCACTGGGAGACTATTCCATGGATTCACTACTCTTTCCATAAAGAAATATTTCCGCTTATCACTCCTGAATCTATCTCCCTTCACCCTCATCCCATGTCCCCTCGTAGCAGAACTTGCTTTCAATTGAACGAGGCTCTCTCCCTGAACATTTATGCCACGGAGGTATTTAAACATCTCAATCATATCACCTCTATCCTGCCTTTCCTCTAAGGTGTACATATTAAGATCCCTAAGTCTGTCCTCATATGCTTTATAATGAAGACCACTAATCATTTTAGTAGCCACCCTCTGCACCGACTCCATCCTGTTCACATCCTTTTGAAGGTGTGGTCTCCAGAATTGCACACTATACTTCAAATGAGGTCGCACCAAAGACTTATACAGAGGCACTATCACCTCCTTTTTTCTGCTAGCCATTCCTCTCCGTATGCACCCAAGCATCCTTCTAGCTTTTCATTGAAGGAGAAGAAATTGAAATTGTGGATAACTTTAACCTACTTGGATCAACTATCAATAAAGAAACAACAAGCAGTCAAGAAATGCAACAATGCATTGCTCTTGATAGAATGGCTATAAAGGACCTAGAAAAGATTCTCAAGAGTAGAGATGTCTCTTTTCATACAAAGATTTGACTTGTTCAAGCCATGATATTTTCAATAACATCATATGGATGTGAAAGTTGGACAGTGAAAAAGAGACAGGAAGAAAATTGATGCCTTTGAATTATGGTGCTGGCAAATAATACTGTGTACAGTTCATTGCAAAAGTATTCATCCTCTCTGTTTTTGTGCTGTTTTGTTGCAATACAACCTGGAATTAAAATGGAACTTTGGGGGCTAGCACCATGTGATATACACAACATGCCTATGACTTTGAAGGTGCAAAATATCCTTTATTGTGACACAAACAATAATTAAGGAGAACAGGAGAGAAAGAGAGTGTGTTCTCCGCAAATGGGTACAGTCCAAGAAACAGGCGGAGAAGAAGAACAGGCTACACTGGGAGAAAACTTTAAAAAGCCTTTATTGAGGATCCCTTTGTTGTGTGTCCTTAATAAAGGCTTTTTAAGTTTTCTCCCAGTGTGGCCGGGTCCTTCTTCTCCATCTGGATCTTGGACAAACAATAATTAAGACAAAAAAAAACTGAAAGCTGGAGTGTGCATATGTATTCATCCACCAAAGTCAATACACTGTAGAGCCACCTTTTACTGCAATTACAGCTGCAAGTCTCTTGGGGTATGTCTCTATTAGCACATCTAGCCAATGGAATTTTCACCCATTCCTTAAGGCAAAACTGCTCCTACTCCTTCAAGTAAGATGGGTTGCATTGGTGTACCACAATCTTCAAATAATGCCACAGATTCTCAGTTGGATCAAGGTCTGGGCTTTGACTAGGCCATTCCAAGACATTTAAATGTTTCCCTTTAAACCAGCTTTAGCAGTATGTTTAGGGTCATTGTCCTGCTGGAAGGTGAATCTTCATCCCAGTCTCAAATCTCTTGAAGACTAAAACAGATTTTCCTCAAGAACTGCCCTGTATTTAGTGCCATCCATCGTTCCTTCAATCCTGACCAGTTTTCCTGTTCCTGCCAATGAAAAATATCCCCACAGCATGATGCTGCCACCACCATCTTTCACTGTGGGAATGGTGTTCTTGGGGTGATGGGAAGTGTTGGGTTTCCGCCACACATGGCATTTCCCATAACGGCCAAAAAGTTCAATTTTCATCTCATCTGACCAGAGAACCTTCTTCCATGTGTTTGGGGGGGGGGGGGGAGATGGTCTGCCACATACTGTTGTGCAAACTCCAAATGTGTTTTCTGATTTCTATCTTTAAGCAATTGCTTTTTTCTGGCCACTCTTCCATAAAGCCCCACTCTGTGGAGTGTAAGGCTTAAAGTGGCCCTATGGACAGATACTCTCATCTCTGCTGTGGATCTTTGCAGCTCCTTCAGTGTTATCCTTGGTGTCTTTGTAGCATCTCTGATTAATGCCCTCCTTGCCCAGTCTATTAGTTTTGATGGGCAGCTTTATTTTGTCAGGTTTGTAGTGATGCCATATTCTTTCTAATTTATTATAAGGATTTAGAATTTGGGATATTTTTTTCTAATGCAATTCTGATCCATTCTTCTCCACAACTTTGTCTCTGACCTTTTTTGGAGTGCTCCTTCGTCTTCATGTTGCTTGCTTAGTATTGTTGCGGAGCCAGGGGCCTTTTAGAACAGGTATATTTATACAGGCATCATGTGACAGATCATGTGACACTGATTGCACACAGGTGGACCCTATTCAACTAATTATGTGACTTTTGAGGTTAATTGGTTGGACCGGATTTTATTTAGGGGTTTCGTAGCTAAAGGGATGAATACATATGTGCTAACAACTTTTCAGTTTTTACTTGTTTTATACATATATATATATATATACAAGGTATTTAATTGTCATTTCACTTCACCAATTTGGACTATATTGTTAGGTCCATTACCTAACATCCAAATAAACCTCCATTTTCATTCCGGGTTGTATGTAATGTGACAAAACAGGAGAAAAGCCAAGGGGATGAATACTTTCGCAAGGCACTGTATACCATGGACTGCCCGAAGAACAAACCAGTCAGTACTAAAGGAGATTAAACCTAAGCTTTCTTTAGAAGCTTAGATGACAAGACTTTGACTTTCATACTTTGGACACATCATGCAAAAAGAGAGAGTTCATTAGAGAAAGACATCATGCTTGGCAAGGTAGAAGGTCAACACTAAATAGGAAGGCCAGCAATGAGATGGGTCGATAATATAAAAGCAGCTATGGGTGCCACTCTGTCAACATTGAGCTGCCTGACTCAAGACCAAACTGAAGACTGAACGCAGTTTAGGACAACTATCCAGAGGGTCGCCATGAGTCAACACCAACTCGACAGCACTTATCAACAACATTGATATAGCTTAATTAGGTAATTACTCTTCCCCCCCTCTAAATCTTTCTCTTTATGAAACTCATTTAATATATTTCTCCCTTATCCTGTTCCCTCCCCACCCTACATTGTAAATAGCTCTGCCTCAGTATCTGCTATTCTGCTGTATATGTGAACAGCCGATTTGTAAATAGTACCTTGTAATATATTTTAATATGTTCTATGTTCTTTATAAACGAGTTCTGTCCATTGTAAACTGCCCCTGATCACTGGAAGGGGCAGAATGTAAAAATGTTTAAATAAATAAATAAACATGATCCCACGTGGCCTATACATCTCAAAACCACCAAAGATGTTTTTGTATGATAAAGAGTTCCTCACTAACTGGAATGGCATATTGAATAAATTCAGTTTTGATTTGATAGCATTATTATTTGAATGCATAACTACAGAGGAGGCAACTATAAAAAAAACATGTTGACGAGTTAGAGGATAAGTTGAAAGCTGAGTTAAACACTGACCTTTTCAAAAATTGGAGAATGTTACTAATCAGATATCACAGTTCAGAGAACACCTTTGTGGTTTAAAAATAAAAAAGTACAATTGTGATATATCAGATAATGCCAATGATCAAGTATATTCTTGGATGCATAAACCAGAGGTTTCTAAGAACATAAGATATGCCATACTGGGTTAGACCAAGGTCCATCAAGCCCAGTATCCTGTTTCCAACAGTAGCCGATCTAGGTCACAAGTACCTAGCAGTTTCCCAAAAAGACACAGGTTCCACAATGCTTGTATTGGGACAAGCAGGGGATATCTTGGGTCCCCTTTAAGAATGGTTTATGGACCTTTCCTCTTGGAACTTGTCCAAACCTTTTTTAAACCCAGCTACACTAACAGCTTTTACTACATCCTTCAGTAACAAATTCCAGAGTTTGATTACACGTTGAGTGAAAAAACATTTTCTCTTATTAGTCTTAAATAGGTTACCCTGTAGCATCATTGCCTATCCCCTGGTCTTCCTATATTTTGATGATGTAAACAATCAATCTACATCTACCCATTCTACTCCCTTCATTAATTTATAGACTTCTATCATATCTCCCCTCAGGGGTCTGTTTTCCAAGTTGAAGAGCCCTAACCTTTTAAGACTAACCTCATAGGGATATCCTTCTATTCCATTTACCATTTTTGCTGATCTTCTCTGTACCATTTCAAATATCGCTATATCCTTTTTAAGATACGTCAACCAGAATTGCACACAATATTCAAGGTTATGGTCACACCATAGAATTATACAGAGGCATTATAATATCCTTTGTTTTATTCTCAGTTCCTTTCCTTATGATGACTAGCATTCTATTTGCTTCTCTTGGCCACCGTTGCACACTGGGCAGAGGGTTCCAACATGTTATCCATGATGATGCCTAAATCTTTTTCCTGGGCGGCGGTCCCTAATATGGAACCTTGCATCATGGAACCATAGTTTGGGTTGCATAACTTTGCACTTGTCCACATTAAAGTTCATCTGCCATTTGGATGCCCAGTCTTCCAGTTTATCAAGGTCATCTTGCAATTTTTCACAGTCCTCATGGGTTTTAACAACTTTGAATAAGCTTTGTGTCATCTGCAAATTTGATTACCTCACTCATTATTCCCATTTCCAGGTCAAAATATGTTATAAAGCAGTGGACCCAGCACAGATCCCTAGCATACTCCATTATTCACCATTCTTCATTGGGAAAATTGGCCATTTAGCCCTACCCTCTGCTTTCTATCTTTTAACCATTTCCTGATCCACAATAGTACACTTTTTCCTATCCCATGACTTTTAATTTCGCCAAGAATCTTTCATGAGAGACCTTGTCAAAGGCTTTCTGAAAATCCATATACACTATATTAATTAACTCACCTTTGTCTGTTTATTCACAGCTTCAAAAAAATATAACAGATTAGTAAGACAAGATCTTCCTTGTCTAAAGCCATGTTGGCTGTCTTCCATTAGGCCATGACTATCTACATGTTCAGTAATTTTGTTCTTTACAATGGTTTCTACCATTCTTCCCGGTACTGATATCAGGCTCACTTGTCTGTAGTTTCCCGGATCACCCTTGGAACCCTTTTTAAAAATTGTTGTTACATTGGCCATCCACCAATCTTCAGGTATTACAGATGATTTTAATGATAGTTCACAAATTACTAATAGTAGGTCTGTAATCTCATATTTCAGTTCTTTCAACAACCTTGGATGAATACCATCTGGTTCAGGTGATTTGCTACTCTTCAGTTTATCAAATAGTGGTAATACATCTTCCTGGTATATCAATATTTCTTTCAATTTTTCTGCAACATCACTTTTAAATACCATTTCAGTCATGAGTAACATCCCTACATCTTCCTCAGTAAAGACCAAAGCAAAGAATTCATTCAATCTCTCCCCTATGGCCTTGTCCCCTCTTAGTGCCCTTTTAACACCTCTATCATCTAATGATCCAACTAACTCCATCAGTTTTTTTTGCTACAAATGTACTTTAAAAAGTCTTTATTATGCATTTTTGCTTCCTCAGCAAGCTTCTTTCAATATGCCAGATGTTGATTGGCACATCCCTGCTGCAGTATCATCTAGAAACATAGAAACATAGAAATATGATGACAGAAAAAGACCACATAGCCTATCTAGTCTGTCCTTCCATATCAACAACTACAACCATCGCCTTTTTACCTTTAGAGATCCTCTGTATTTGTCCCATGCTTTTTTGAATTCAGTTACTGTCCTCATCTCTACCACCTCCACTGGGAGACTATTCCATGGATCCACTACTCTTTCCGTAAAGAAATGTTTCCGCATATCACTCCTGAATCTTTCTCCCTTCACCCTCATCCCATGTCCCCTCGTAGCAGAACTTGCTTTCAATTGAAAGAGGCTCTCTCCCTGAACATTTATGCCATGGAGGTATTCAAACATCTCAATCATATCACCTCTATCCTGCCTTTCCTCTAAGGTATACATATTAAGATCCTTCACTCTATCCTCATATGCTTTATAATGAAGACCACTAATCATTTTAGTAGCCAATCTCTGCACCGACTCCATCCTGTTCACATCCTTTTGAAGGTGTGGTCTCCAGAATTGCACACTATATTCCAAATGAGGTCGCACCAAAGACTTATACAGAGGCATTGTCACCTCCTTTTTTCTGCTAGCCATTCCTCTCCGTATGCACCCAAGCATCCTTTTAGCTTTTGCCTTCGCCTTTTCTACCTGCTTAGCTACTTTAAGATCATCAGACACAACCATGCCTAGGTCCCGCTGTTCTTTAGTGGATAAAAGTACTTTACCCCCTATACTATATTGCTCCCTTGGATTGCTGCAGCCCAAATGCATGACCTTGCATTTTTTAACATTAAATCCCAGCTGCAAAATTCTAGACCATTCTTCAAGCTTAGCTAGATCCCTCCTCATGTTATCTACACCTCCCTGCGTGTCTACTCTATTGCAGATTTTGGTATCATCCGCAAAGAGGCAAACCTTACCCGACAGCCCTTCCGCTATATCACTAACAAAGATGTTAAAAAGAATCGGACCAAGGACAGATCCCTGGGGCACACCACTGGTAACATCCTTCTCCTCAGAGTGAGCTCCATATACTTGTACTCTTTGTCACCTACCACCCAACCAATTTCTAACCCAAGCACTAACTTTAGGGTCCATCCCTAGGGTGCTCAGTTTGTTTATAAGTCGCCTGTGAGGAACAGTGTCAAAGGCTTTACTGAAATCTAAATACACCACATCTAGGGTTCTCCTTCGGTCCAACTCCAGTAAGTAAGGAGATCCTGGATTCTCTACAGGGAGAACTATTCAAGCAATTGGTAACAGACCCCACACGTGAAGAGGCCATACTGGATTTGGTGCTTACCAATGGTGAAAGTGTTTCTGATGTTGTAGTGGGAGATCATTTTGCATCCAGTGATCACCAGATGGTGTGGTTCAGTATTAGGACTAGGGCTGTTAGAATCCATTCAAAGGTGAGGATCTTAGACTTTAGGAAGACTAACTTTGCGAAGATGGGCCAATACCTCAGGGAATCGTTAGCGGGATGGGAACAGCTGGGGGATGTAGAAAAACAGTGGGCAAAACTGAAAGGGGATATTTTAAGGGCAACCTACCTTTTTGTTAAAATGGTAAATAAAGGTAAAAGGAAAAGGAGACCACTATGGTTTTTGAAAGAAGTAGCTGAAAAAGTGAAGAAAAAGAGGGAGGCCTTCATGAAATACAAGAGATCACAGAGCGAGGAAGACAGGCATCTGTATTTGGAAAAACTTAGAGAAGCTAGCAAAGTAGTCAAGAAGGCAAGAAGGCAAAGATTCAAAAGAAGGAGGAAATAGCCAATGCAATAAAATGGGGGGATAAGACATTTTTCACATATATTAGTGAGAAGAGGGTGCAGGGGAGGGATATGTAGAAGCTGATAAGGATAAAGCAGAATTGCTTAACAAATATTTTTGTTCTGTGTTTACAGATGAAGAACCAGGAGCAGGACCTCAGAAAACACCCACAAATAGGAACAGAAGTGAGGGACATCTTGAACAATTTTCAGAAGACTGTGTTCGTGAGAAACTAGCTCAACTTAAAGTAGACAAAGCGATGGGACCGAATGGGATACACCCTAGAAAACTGAGGGAACTTGGGGACGTTCTAGCAGCTAAACTGACTGACCTTTTCAATGCCTCGTTGGAGTCGGGAGTGGTGCCAAAGGACTGGAGAGAGGCTCATGTGGTGCCTTTACACAAAAGTGGAAGTAAGGATGTGGTTGAAAACTAAGGCCGGTTAGTTTGACTTCGGTGGTGAGTAAATTATTAGAAACACTGCTGAAAGAGAAAATAGTGAGGTTTCTGGAGTCCAGTGGAATACAGGATCCGAGGCAGCATGGATTCACCAGAGGCAGGTCTTGTCAGACAAATCTGATTGATTTCTTTGACTGGGTGACCAGGGAGTTGGACCGAGGGAGAGCCCTAGATGTGGTGTTTTTAGATTTCAGTAAAGCCTTTGACACTGTTCCTCACAGGCGACTTATAAACAAACTGAGCACCCTAGGGATGGACCCTAAAGTTACTGCTTGGGTTAGAAATTGGTTGGGTGGGAGGCAACAAAGTGTACAGGTAAATGGAGCTCACTCTGAGGAGAGGGATGTTACCAGTGGTGTGCCCCAGGGATCTGTCCTTGGTCCAATTCTTTTTAACATCTTTGTTTGTGATATAGCGGAAGGGCTGACAGGTAAGGTTTGCCTTTTTGCGGATGATACCAAAATCTGCAATAGAGTAGACACCCAGGAAGGTGTGGATAACATGAGGAGGGATCTAGCTAAGCTTGAAGAATGGTCTAGAATTTGGCAGCTGGGATTTAATGTTAAAAAATGTAAGGTCAAGCATTTGGGCTGCAGCAATCCAAGGGAGCAATATAGTATAAGGGTGAAGTACATTTGTCCACTAAAGAAGAGAGGGACCTAGGCGTGGTTGTGTCTGATGATCTTAAAGAAGCTAAACAGGTAGAAAAGGCGATTTCAAAAGCTAAAAGGATGCTTGGGTGCATACGGAGAGGAATGGCTAGCAGAAAAAAGGAGGTGATAATGCCTTTGTATAAGTCTTTGGTGCGACCTCATTTAGAGTACAGTGTGCAATTCTGTAGAGCGCACCTTCAAAAGGATGTGAACAGGATGGAGTCGGTGCAGAGGGTGGCTACTAAAATGATTAGTGGGCTTCATTATAAAGCATATGAGGACAGACTGAAGGATCTTAATATGTACACCTTAGAGGAAAGGCGGGATAGAGGTGATATGATTGAGATGTTTAAATACCTCTGTGGCATAAATGTTCAGGGAGAGACTTCCGGTGACGTCACGGAGCTCATGGCAGCTTGAACGCCAAGCTCCATTCGAATCCCATGTAAAAGAGCTTTAAAAGCGAGCCCCCATCGGTAATAGTGGTGAGAAAGCGAGCATCCAGGACCACGATGGCAGCCCGGAAGAAACTAGAGGGTTTCCAGTCCCCGTACGTCCGTCGCGAGCTGATGGCAGCCGCGGCTAAGGAGTCGGCAGGCGCGGGTGAGTGTGAGCTCGGAGGTGCCTCGGAGGACGACGATGCCACCGATGCTGAGGGGGCGGATGACCTGCCCTTGCGGAAATGGCTGCACGAATTTAAGATGGATATGAAAGGGGAGCTGAAAGCGATGAGGAAAGAAATGCGGGACACCCTACATGCGATACAGCAGGAGCTGAGCAGTCTCGGTGGCCGGGTGGAAGAGTTGGAAAGCCACGTGGAAGACTGTGAGGGGGAGGTGCATGGCCTGGTGGCTATGCAGGGCTCGCTTCAGTCCCAGCACGAGGAGTTGCAGGAGAAAATTGAAGAGATGGAGGACCGGGCTCGGCGGAACAATTTACGCATCAGAGGGGTGCCGGAGGAGGCAGGCCCCAAGGACTGTGTTGAGCTGGTGCAATGGCTCTGCAGCCATGTGCTTCACTTGGGGGACGTGACCGGCAAGGCTCCAGAGCAGATAGGTGTGGAGCGGGCACACCGGAGTCTGGGGCCACGAAGGCAGAAGCAGGCCCGGGACATTATAGCCTGTCTGAGCAGCTTCCCACTGAAAGAGCAAATACTCAGTGTGGCTCGGAAGTTTGGGAGAGTGGCATGGGAAGGAGCTGAAATCGAAATGTACAATGATCTCTCAAAAGGTACTCTAGAGCGACGAAGAGCCATGAAAGATGTGACCGCCTACTTGCGGGGGAAGAATTACCGGTATCGATGGCTGTTCCCGTTTGGGGTCCTGCTTTCCATAAACGGCACGAACCGAAAAGTGCAGTCCGCTGACGAGGCTTGGGAGCTGTTGAAAGACTTAGGATGTGAAGGCCTACCGGCGGCGGGGCAGACGGTGCGGCCGAATCAGCCAACCAGTGGTAAAGGCCGACAGAGGAATCAGTCTAGCTCCCAGTGGCAGCGCGTGGGGGAGCGCGGGAAGCGTCTGCAGCGAATGTCAAGGGATCAGCAGCAGGAATCGGCAGAGCGGGCGACATGAACTGGCGAGAAGTGAGATCGGCCTGGATGTTTGCAGAACACATGAGGGGGGTGCTAGAGCCCTTTTGCTCATGGTTATGAACACTGGACTCTTAGGGCATATTGGAGTTGGGGTGATTTCTGGAGGGGGGAGGGGGGGGAGTACGGGAGGACAGTGGGAGGTAGTTGGGGAAGGTTATGGGTTTGGGGGAGAGGGGGGTGAACCGGGGGCAGGGGGGGGGGCAGTAATGGAGAGGTGCGTAACTTGTGGGGTGGGTGGGGGCGGTAGTGGTAGTGGTGGGATTGGACGTCAGGACTGGGAGGACGGGTAGATTGGGAAGTGTGGCAGGATCAGGGAGGGGGGGTACAGGGGGGGGAGGGGGTGGACAGGGGGGCGGGGGGAGGGAGGTGGGATGCCTTATGGGATGGTATGGAGTGTACTGGGATTGATAAGGGATGCTACGCATAGGCACTATTAATGTTCGGGGGTTGAACTCGCCCACTAAGAGGGGTTTGTTTTTCCGGGAGGTGGTGAGGAACCAATGGGATGTGGTTCTCCTACAAGAGACGCATCTCCGGGCCCGGGATGTTGGGCGGATGCGGCACCGGCAATTCCCGGACCAATACTTTTCCTGTACTAAAGGGGGGGACGGAAAGGAGGGGTGGCCATCATGATACGCGGGGGTTGTGGGATACAGGTGGAGACTTCGTTTAAAGATCAGGAGGGTCGGGTAGTGGGGATCACCGGGAAGTTGGGGGGGGAGGATATTGTGATTGTGGGGGTGTATGGACCTAACGGGCAGCAGGGGGGTTTTTGGAGGGAGGTGCGGGCTTTACTTGATAAGGCGGGGGGGGGAAGGTGTTAGTTGGAGGGGATTTTAATGTGGTGCTGGACCCTAGGTGAGATCGGAAGCCGAAGGGGGGGGGGGGATGGGGGGCGAAAGAATAGATTAGGATTGCGAGGGCTGATGAGAAGTTATAACTTGCTGGATGTGTGGCGTGTGATGTATCCGCAAGGTGAGGGGTATACTTTCTATTCTGCTCCACATGGTAGTTGGAGTAGGATAGATATGTTCTTGCTCGATCAGAGATGGATGTCTGCGGTCCAAGTTGGGGGGGTTGTGCAAGTCGGGTGGTCGGACCATAAAGGGGTTGAGCTTCATCTTCAAAATTTCAGAAGTAGAGGGGGGTATTCTGGAGACTGAATGATAGTCTCCTCCGTGATAGGAGAGTGGTGGAGGATGTGCGGGGCGTCATTAAGGAGTATTTGCACCTTAATGATACAGGGGAGGTGCGAGATGTTATGGTATGGGAGGGCCTGAAGGCAGTGGTAGGGGGAGATTCATTATGTGGGGCTCAAAGAAAAAGAGAGAGCGGGAGCGGCGGGAAGAAGAATTAAAACGGGAGGTGGGGGAGAAGGAGGAGAGGTTTCGGGGGTCGGGGGCGGTGGAGGATCGGATAGCGATGGAGCAGGCGCGGGATGCGTTAAAGGATTTACAATTGGAGAAGGTGGCCTTTCTCCTGCAGAGAGTGCATCAGACTCACTATGAGTTTGGGGATAAAGCGGGGCGGTTACTCGCGCGACGCTTGCGGAGGCAGAAAGGGGTGGCCACGATAGCGTATATAGAAGGGGAGGATGGGCGGAGGTGTTGGGGTGAAGAAGAGATAAGGGAGTGGTTTCGGGATTTCTACCTCGATTTGTATCGCGAGATGACAGGGGGGGAGGAGGGGGAGATAGAAGCCTATTTAGACGGGATTACGCTCCCAGTGTTATCGGAGGAAGCGGCTGCGCTCCTAGAGGAGGAAATCCGAGAGGATGAAACTGCACGGGTGGTGAAGGGATTAGTAGGGGGAAGTCTCCGGGCTTAGATGGATTGACGGGGCCTTTTTATAAGGTCTTTTGGGGGGAGCTGAAAAGTATAATGTGTAAGGTTTTTAACGGGGTGTTAGGGGAAGGGGGGGAACTGTCAAGGGACATGCTGACAGCCGGGATAATGGTGTTGTTAAAGCCCGGGAAGGATCCAGGGAAATGCAGCTCCTACAGGCCGATATCCCTGCTGAATGTGGACACCAAATTGCTGGCCAAGGTAGTGGCGGGGCGGTTGGCGGAGTGGCTACCGGGGCTTATCCAGGGGGATCAAGCAGGCTTCATCCCAGGACGTCAGGCAGCGGATAATATCCAGAGAGCGATTGGGGTGGTCTGGGAGGCGAGGGGGGGCGGGAGGATTTGATACTGATGTCTATCGACGCCAAAAAGGCCTTTGACAGAGTTCATTGGGCCTTTTTGATGCGGGTGTTGGAGCGTATGGGGTGTGGGCCCAATCTCATGGGGTGGATAAGGGCGCTGTATCGGGGACCACGGGCTAGAATCAAAGTCAATGGGCAGTACTCCAGGGATTTTGCACTGGGCAGGGGGACCCGACAGGGATGCCCACTGTCCCCGCTTCTCTTTGCCATGGTGGTGGAGCCACTGGCTGAGAGCATTAGGAGGAATGATAGGATCCTTGGTTTGCAGAGAGGTGGGCGGATGCATAAAATTTCACTTTATGCCGATGATATCCTGTTGTACTTAGGTCAACCCGTCACATCGCTACCGGAGGTAATGCAGGAGGTTGAACGATATGGAGCAGTTTCGGGGTTTAAGATGAATGTGGATAAAACAGAAGTTTTGAAGGTGCAATTGGATGTGACGGCTGAGGAGAGTTTGAAGCGCCAGTTCCCATTGCGGTGGGTCAGCGTGTCTCTGGGGTACTTAGGGGTCCGCATTACAGATCGGTATGAGACTTTATATCAGGCTAACTACCCACGCTTGTTCCACACTATTGGTAGGGATTTGGAAGGGTGGATGGGGTTGGAGATCTCCTGGATAGGGAGGATTGCGGCTATTAAAATGAATGTCTTGCCCCGTCTATTGTACGGGTTTCAGGCCTTACCGGTCGAGGTGCCGGCTGGGGTGATGCGGACGTTACAACGGCGGGTCTTCACCTATATCTGGAAGCGGAAACCACCCAGGGTGGCGCGAGCAGTGATGTACGTGCCTAAGGACGAGGGGGGCTTGGGGGTCCCGAATCTGTTGGCCTATTATAGGGCGGCCCAGTTAGTGCATGTAATGAACTGGAGGTCCGGGGGAGAGGAGAGGCCTTGGTTGTCCTTGGAGGCGGCGAGAGTTCGGGGGGGCCATTTGACGGCCTGGCTATGGGCGGATGTCGAGGGGAGGAGGAGCCTGGGGGGGGGGGGATCGCCGGCGATGAGACAAGGGGCGAAGATATGGGATAGTGTACGGGGAGGGGAGGGCGGGTCTCGCCCAAAGGGTTTTTCCTTGCTGACACCGTGGAGGGGGGCCAGGGGGTTCCCACCGGGATGGGAAGGGGAGAGATTTGATGAGTGGACAAAGAAAGGCTTATTATGCAGTTATCAGTGCCTGGAGGAGGGTGAACTGAAGAGTTTTGAGGCCGTCAAGGAGGAATTCCAGCTGGAGGATAGGGACTGGTATGCCTATCTGCAGGTTCGCTCGTTTCTGGGGAAGGTGGTGGGGAAAGAGAGGTGGGGCAGGGAACTCTCCGGTATGGAAGCGTTGTGGTTCGGGAAAATGGGGGCAAGGGGCATGATCTCGGGGCTCTATAGAGTGGTGTGTGGTAGCCCAGGGGGGAAACATCGGTATATGAAGGAGTGGGAGGCGGATTTGGGGCGTACTGTATCGGAGGTGGAGTGGAAGCGGGTGTGGGATCAGACTAGGCGGGGGCTCCAATCCAGCAGGTCCAAAGAAAACAGTTATAAGGTATTGCTGCGGTGGTATTACACCCCTAGCCTCCTACATAAGATGTATGCGACGGTATCGCCCTTGTGTTGGAGGGGGTGTGGGGCGGTTGGGACGTTTTGGCATGTATGGTGGAGTTGTATGAAAGTTCAAGAGTACTGGGAGCGGATAGTAGGCTGGATTCAGCAGCATCTTGGGGTGGAGGTTCCGGTGGCTCCTACCATTTGTTTACTGTCCTGGTGGGAGGAGGGGCAGGGGAACAGGGGAGGTAGGGCGGTGGGGGCTTGTTTGAGTGCTGCTCGCTGCGAAATTGCGGCTGCTTGGCGGCAGAGTGAGTTGCCTGGTGTGGTGCAATTTGAGAAGCGAGTTCGACACACGGTTTTGATGGAAAAGTTAACGGCTGCACGTAAGCAGACCTTTGCTAGATATGAGGAACAATGGGGAGTATTGGGGGGCGTCCTGGGGTTGGGAGGACAGGGGGGGAGGAGCGGGGCGGGGTAGTGGGTTGACGGGATGGAGGAGGATCGGGTGAGTTACTCCGTTCCCCCTTTGGGGGAGGGAGGGGTAACGCGGTTGTCTGGTCGTTGCCCAAAAGGGGGGGGGAAGGGGGGGTAGGTTTTGGGCTGGGGGGGTGGGGGGGGGCTACGCAAGACAGGGGGGGGGCCTGCCAGCAGGGGGAGTACGGGTAGGGGGTACTTGGTGGGGGGGGATCGATAGGAGGGGGATAGGTTACTCTTGTAGTGCACAGGCCTTCTGGAGATGGGGAGTTAGTTCCTAGTTGTTTAAATTTCTTGGGGGCCGGGAGGAGAGGCTGTGGGGGGTTCTTGATGCTGTAAAGTGGGTTCACACCAATACTAGTTAAATTACCACAGCATAGAGTTAAGGTGCAGGTACACTGTGCAGCGGGGGGCCATATTGGGATGGCAGAGGAAGCTTTAAATAAGGCCACTGGCTATCATACAATTGGGTGTATTTTGTTGTCTAGAAATTTAGGCTGCTAGGTACCTACTGTATAGATTAAGGTTGGTTATTGATGTGTGTGTTTATGGCTATGTTATGGAAATGATGACAATAAACACTTAAATACAAAAAAAAAAAAATGTTCAGGGAGAGAGCCTCTTTCAATTGAAAGCAAGTTCTGCTATGAGGGGACATGGGATGAGGGTGAAGGGAGATAAGATTCAGGAGTGATATGCGGAAATATTTCTTTAAGGAAAGAGTAGTGGATCTGTGGAATAGTCTCCCAGTGGAGGTGGTAGAGATGAGGACAGTAACTGAATTCAAAAAAGCACAAACACAGAGGATCTCTAAAGGTAAAAAGGGGACTGTTGTAGTTGTTGATATGGAAGGACAGACTAGATAGGCCATGTGGTCTTTTTCTGTCATCATATTTCTATGTTTCTATGTTTCTTCTCAAATTCTCTTTTTGCCTGCCTTTGCCTTTCATCTAACTTGTCAGTGCTTATATTATTTCCAGTTTTCATCATTTGGCTCCTTTTTCCATTTCCTTAAAGATGCTTTTTTGTAAATAACAGCCTCTCTGACCTCACCTTTTAACCATGCTGGCAGTTTCCTTCCATTTTTCTTATAGCATGGAATAGAGCTGGTCTGGGCTTTCAATATAGTATTTTTAAACAACACCCATGCTTGATGTAAGTCTTTAACCTTTGCCACTGCCCCTTTAGTTTTTTCTTAACTATTTCTCTCATTTTATCATAGTCTCCATTTTGAAAGTTAAAAGGTAGTACTGTGGATTTCCTTACCATCTTTCCTCCATTTATTAAATCAAAAGTGATCATGCTATTGCGAAGTGGCCCCAACACCCTTATCTCTTGCACCAGATCTAGTGTTCCACTAAGGACTAAGTCCAAAATGGCTTGCCCGCTGTTTGATTCGTGAACCAGCTCCTCCAAGAAGCAGTCATTTCATCTAGGAACTTTATCTCCCTAGCATGTCCTGCAGTGACACTGACTCAGTCGATATCAGAGTAATTGAAATCACCCAATATTATTACTGTGCTGTAGCTTTTGTTAGCTTCCCTGATTTCTTTGAGCATTTCATCATCCATTTGTTCATTCTGGCCAGGCGATCGATAGTACACCCCCACTGCCATCGCCTTCTAACTACTACTACTACTACCACTACTGAGTATTTGTATAGAGCCACAAGACATACGCAGCACTGCACAGACATGTAAGAGACAGTCCCTGCTCATCAAACTTGTATTCTAGTCAAGACAGACAACACAAGAGAAACACAAGGAGATCAGGTGAATCAATATCTGAAAGCAGCAGCGAAGAGATGAGTTTTCAGCCTGAATTTGAAAAGGGTCAGAGAAGGCGCCTGATGTACAGACTCAGGTAGTTTGTTCCATTCGTTAGGTGCAGCAAGAGGAAAGGAGCAAAATTTGGAGTTAGCAATAGCAGAGAAGGGAACAGATAGAAACAATTTGCAGGAAGAATGGAGTTCCCGCGGAGGGGGGGGGGGGGGCGGTATAGATGAGTGGTGCTTCGGTTTCCTCTTGCTCTTACCTATTTTGCAATGGCTTCTAAATGGCATGACAATGCTAAAGCCAAGCCAGCAAAACCATTGTCTATGGTGGCAGGGCAGCAACACATTGAAGCCCTTCTCCTGAAGGCCTTGGCAGAGTGCCGTAGGGGAGACCACTGCACTAGACCCTGCAACATCAGATCCAGAGCCGCATCCTAGAGGTCTCCCATTAGGCTCGGAGGGATTGATACTGAGCCTGGATGTCAGCGACTCACAGTTCTCCTATTGAGTGGAGGAGGAGGACAGAGAAATGGGAGACCCTGCTTCCTGTTCTGCACCACGGATGCTCTGCTTGCACAGGACAGGATGGCCAGTGACTGATGGAGAGCAAAATGGTTGCAGTTATGATGTCTTTGAAGGAGAAAGAAATGAAATTGGTTACCCCTAAGATTTCCTTACAATCCATTTGGACAATGTTGTTGAGATTAGAGTCCACAGTTTCCAAATGTGCTTCCAATATTTCCTCATTAGTTTCAGGAGGTTGCACACAACACTAGTCAACTTCAAGTGTTTGTTGAAGCTATGGAAGGAAGAATTTGTGAACTTTCTAAAGAAGTGCAGATATCTAAGGAAGTTATTCATCAGCTAGTAAAGGACAAAATGACTATCCATCAAAAATTGGAACAATTTGAAAATAAGCTTTGTAGTCTGAACTTGTGGATTCTTAATTTTCCTAGGATATTAAGTATGTCCCTTATAGAAATCTTTAAAAAGTATTTGTCCAAGGTGTTGCTTATTCCTGACCCTGTTATGTCTCCTTTTGCTAAAGTTTACTTTTTACCTTCAATTTATAATCATGAATGGGCTAAGCTTACCTCGGGGGGAAAATTTCCTGGTTTCCTGGAAAATTCCACATCTGCAATAATTGGTAGATTTACTTTATTGGTTGGTTTTGTTTTTGTGTCTGACCGTTCAAGAATATTATCTTTGTACTTTAAGAAATGTAATATTACTTTTATGGGGGAGAATGTAAGGATTTTTCCGTATGTATGCCGGGCTACACAGAAAAGCCATTATCACCAAACATCAACTTCAAAGGGGTACAAGACCATCTCCAAAGAATTTGGGATTCCTGTGTCTACAGTTTGCAATGTTATCAAGAAGTTTTCTGCTCATGGAATTGCCAAGAACCTCCCAGAACATGATTGGAAGAGAAAAATTAATCCAAGAAGTTTTGAAGGTTAGTGTGAACTGTTGGAAAAACACCACATACAATATCCTAAGAGTTTAAGGTTAACCTGGAACAATCTGGAGTTGTGGTTTCAAACCGCACCATATGCTGCACACTAAACAAAGAAGGACTTCATGAGCAAAGGCCAAGGATGAGACCCACTGCTCAAAGACAGACATAAAAGCCTTTGATACTGTCCCTCATAGGAGGCTTATCAATAAACTCAGTAGTTTGGAGATGGGTCCCAAGGTGGTAAACTGGATCAGAAATTGGTTGACTAACAGACGACAGAAGGTGATGATAAATGGAGCTCACTCGGATGAAAGGAAGGTGACTAGTGGGGTGCCTCAGGGCTCGGTCCTAGGCCCGGCACTGTTCAATGTATTTGTGAGTGATATTGCTGAAGGACTGAATGGAAAAGTCTGTCTTTTTGCAGATGACATGAAAAGTTGCAACAGAGTGGACTCCCCCGAGGGAGTGCTTAACTTGAGGAGGGATCTGCAAAAGCTGGAGGAATGGTCTGATGCTTGGCAATTAAGATTTAATGCGAAGAAGTGCAGTGTCATGCACTTGGGTAGCAGACATCCAAGGGAAATGTACACGATAGGGGGAGAGAGGTTGGTGTGCACGGAGCAGGAGAAAGACCTTGGTGTGATTATTTCTGTAGATCTCAAGGTGGCAAAACAGTGTGACAAGGCGGTGGCAAAAGCCAGGAGGATGTTGGGCTGCATTCGAAGAGGAATTACTAGCAGAAAGGAAGGGGTACTAGTACCACTGTATAAGTCTCTGGTGAGGCCTCACTTGGAATGCTGTGTTCAGTTTTGGAGACTGTATCTTGCAAAGGATGTAAAAAGAATGGAAGCTGTTCAGAGGAAGGTGACCAAAATGATTTGGAGCCTGCGTCAGAAGCCTTATGAGAAGAGACTTGAAGCCTAAATATGTACACTTTGGAGGAGAGGAGGGTTAGGGGAGATATGATTCAGACCTTTAAATACTTAAAAAGAAATAATGAACAAACAAACCTCTTCCAGAGGCGGGGAAGCTGTAAAACTAGAGGGCATAACATGAAGCTGCAAGGTGGTAAATTGAAAGGCAATGTCAGGAAATACTTTTTTACTGAAAGGGTGGTGGATGCTTGGAATGCCCTCCCGATGGAGGTGGTTGGGGACAAACACAGTGACGGAATTTACAGTGGCCTGGGACAGACACTGTGGATCACTTTACAACAACCAGATTAAATCAAAATAAACGGAACCATCTAATTTCTCAACAAATAGGGGTGTCCTACATGGAGTGATGGGGGAGGAGTGGTGTCTTCACCCCTAAACAAAGAAAGAAACAAAGATATGGGAAGGGGTGAAGACATGGGAAGGGGTGCACCTGCTCCTGGTGGGTGCACCACTAAGCAAAGACATGGATAGGGGTGCACCTACTCCCTAAAAGACATGGGAAGGGGTGCACCTACTCCTGTCATATTGCTTGGCAGACTAGATGGATCATACTGATCTTTATCTGCCGTCATTTACTATGTTACTATGCTACTATAAAAATGCATGCTTGATCTATGCCCAAACCCACCTTGAGAAACCACAATCCTTCTGGGAAAATGTTCTGTGGACAGATGAAAAAAAACTTGAGATCTTTGGCAATGTAGACTAGTGATACATTTTCAGGTTAAGAAATGAAGCTTTTTAGGAAAAAAACCACCCATCCTACAGTTAAAAATGTTGGAGGTGCCATAATGTCGTGGGGCTGTTTTGCTGCTTTGGGAACTGGAGGCCTGGAGCATATTAAAGGAATCATGAAGTCAGGGGAATAACAAGGTATTTTAGAGTGAAATGTGCTATCTAGTTTCAGAAAGCTAGGTCTGGGTCAAAAGTCATGTGTCCTCCAGCAGGACAACAACCTAAAACATATATCCAAAGGTACAAAAGAATGGTTAAACAGGGAAAAATGGACTGTTTTGAACTGGCCAGCAATGAGTCCTGATCTCAATGCAATTGACAACCTTTGGAAAGAGCTGAAATCTGCCATTGCTAAAAGGAGTCCTGGAAACATTCATGAACTGGAACAAATCACAGTTGAAGAGTGGGAGAAACTACCAGCAGACTGATGTACAAAACTTATAGATGGCTACAAGAAACGTTTGGAGACTGTCGTCACTGTCAAGGGTTGTGTAACCAAATATTAGTGAAGGGTGCTATTAATCCTGTCCAAGTCATATTTTGGTTTTTCTTTCTCATAAATTACTGCATCTAGTTGCACAGACATCTTTTTTCTTTGTTGTATACCTCTAGTTGGATTAAAATAACTTTTTTCCCACCATCCAGATAGGTAAGAATGACATTGCATAAGGCGACCAACAGCAACTTGGTACTATGGAAGGGCTTGAGTTCAGATTGTTTGGGATTGAAAATGTTACTGGCCTCGATGAAGGAGGAAAGGTGATGAAAAACTGCATTTTCAGTTGTTTTCACTGATAATAGGCGATTAGAAATTGGGCGAAAGTTAGCTGGAATAGCTGGATCAAGCTTTGGATCCTTAAGAAGTGGTCTAATGAAAATATGTTTCCAAGCATGGGGAAATGTATTTAGCAGGTATTTTATCATTTCAGTCAAAGCAGTTTGCATTGTATCTTTAAACTTGGTAATGCACATCAAACAGGGACATTGATAACTTGGAACTTTTGGAGGCAATGGAAGGTTAAGTGATTTGCCTAAGGACATAAGGAGTGCTAGTAGGAATTGAATCCTTGTCTCTTGGATGCCAAGCCAATGTGCTAACCATTAGGCTACCCCTCCACTACAATGAGTTGGAGGATAAGCTGGAGTTGACCAAATCCAGAATTCCAACTGCGAGCTGAGGAAGAAAGGGGGGGGGGGGATCTGATGGTGATGATTTCTCATTCATGGAAAAAAAATCAACTTTTCCAAGCCACCTTGGTGAGTGGGGAAAAAGTGGTTAGTGTGTTAGAGGGCACATGTGGGATTTCAGTCTGGGATATCCCTGTGATCCCAGGAGTGGTTGCAAATGGTGGTGGTCAAGTGGGCGGATCAGTGACCAGCGCAATTCTCTTCTATAATGGAAGAGAATTGTGCAAATGCTAAACTTTCTGCATTAAAATATGACTAAAGCACTCTGGAGTAATATTTATAGAAGAACTCTTGGCTTTAAGGAATGGTGCTAACCTTCCTACAAGTCAAAATAACTGATTAGAGGAAGACCCAAGGTTCTTTGGATAACAGTAGAAAAATAAACCTTTTTGGTTGTCCACAAGAGAATGTGATAGTAATGAAATAGGAGCATGCTCACCTTCCTCTTCAGCTGGCCATGTGGCCTTGCAGAAGCCAAGATCTAACTTCTAACCTCTCTCCAGCACTGATTACTACACATTTGTAGCTATCTTGATATGCTTTCCCCCCTCCAATGTCCATGTAGAGAGGTGGAGGGGGGGCTACGTACCCCAATGGCTGCTGCTCCATATTCCCCCTGTCAGCTGTTTGCTAATCGGGCTTCTGCAGTCACCTCCACTGCAACAGATGATAGCATGGGGACTGGCTCCGTAGGGGCAGCACAGATTCTGTTATATGCAGGCCAGTCTAGGAGGTCTTGGGCTCCCTAGAGGCATTGTCAGCCCTATATCCCCTTCCCAGAGCAGTAGTACAACAAATGACAATGTAAGTACAGTACATGAGGATCAGACCTTAGCCTTGTAGGTATCTTTGTGCCCACTCTCCCTGTAAGGCTGTATATGAGCTACAGTGCTCTTTGGGTTTCTGTGACTATCAGGATCTAGTGCAGTAGTTCTCAACCCAGTCTTCTGGGACCCCCAGGCCAGTCAGCTTTCAGGATATCCACAATGAATATGTATGAGATAGATCTACATATAATGGAAACAGTGCATGCAGATCTATCTCATTCATATTCATTGTGGCTATCCTGAAAACCTGACTGGCCTTGGGGGTCCCAGAGGACTTGGTTGAGAAACACTGATCTAGTGTGTGATTCTTCACAAGTCAATTCCTAAGGCAACTGCCATGTTGTCCCCCAAATAGTTCCTGACCCATGAGATATGTTGGGAAGGTTCCAGGCATTGTTATGTGTGAGCGGTATGCCCATACCATGTACTGGCAAAGTGCTGGCATGATAGGTACAGCTACTACCTGATAAGAGGCTGGCTATAGTTGTACCTATGCTAGCGGCATCTTTCTGGTGCGGAGGCATCAGTTGCCCAACTATGTTAGCTGTGTACGGTTTGCAACCTCCCACTCTCCACCTAATTCCATCCAAACTCCACCTATTCATGTACTGCTCAGGTAGCGCGGCGGTTTTAGCTTGGGATCCTTATGGCCTCATGCTCCCGGCAAACATGCAGCCAAAATGTGCATTAGCACTGCACTAAATTCCATGCTCCCAGTTACCGAATTTGAGTAAGCATGCCACTAGACGTATTAATACTTTCAAAAATAACCAGATGGCTTTGAAAATTTTCCTCTGCCATACAGTTTGGGCCTTATTCTGAGAAAGACGTGCATGGTGGATGTATGTGTCCAAAATGTGGATGTCCAAAACATGGATGTGATTCTATGCATGGGCTATTAGACGTATAGCCACGCAGCAGAATACACAGTTATGTGTCTTGCCACAAAACATGCAACTCACGCACAGCAGCGGGCGTTCCTATGTGAGTAAGATGTGTAACTCCGAAAATGTGTCCACCTGCACAGTTGTCCACATGTGACAGGAAACAAGATACAGGAAGTCATATGCATAAATTTTATCTGCATGACCTAGACATTTTTACATACCAATCAGATCTCTTGTCTGTGAAAATGCCCTCTGTTCCTGACTACAATTGGACACCTATTGCTTCCACATGGTTCAGTTTGTTTCCCTTCGGTCAAAGGTCCATTTGGCCTATTATAATTTCCAGGCGTAGCCAATCTGGATCTCTTTTACAGAGTAGCATCCCTGAAAAAATAGCAATATGCAATATTGCTTACACCAGGCTACGTAATTCTTTTCCCCATGTCTATATTATGGACTTTTCCTTCAGGAACTTGTCCAGATCCTTTTATGACACAGCTATACTTTATTTAAACATAGATGTCCTTCTGTGTTGTTACAATGCAGTGATACTTTAGCCGACATAAACTGTTATTCCATGTTTTAGCAATTCTAACTTAGACATCTAGGATGTACATACACATTTTCGTTGGAATATGGTTTAGACGTTTAAGCGGTTCGACACACCCACACTCCTCTCTTCCACACCCCCATCCAGATTGCCCATTTTTCTAATCAGTAGGTGCAAAACGTTTTGTTGTCAGAATCGTGTTTAGACATTTATGTGCTGAAAACGTCCAACATGTACATGTAAACGGTTTATTTGTGGTTCAGAATCACCCCCTTTGTGTTTCTGTAGTTTATACTAAGACAAGTATGGAAAAGGTAAACAGCTGTGTTCAATATAACATACAGAATATTAAAACATACTACACATTTAAAAGGTGATTCATTAAAGAATGACACTCATTAGTATACCATTATTATTAGTGAATGGGCTCCATTAGACATAATGATAACCATAGTAGATATAATGTTTTAAGGACATTTTAGTAACTCAATCTATTACTACTGCTACTACTTATTTACAACTATTCAGTTCAATTTTACTCTAATTTATCAAGCCAAAATTTGTCAAAACTACAGTTTTGCATTACTTCATAGCTATCCATATTGATGATTCTGCTGCTGCCCAGATGGGTGGTTTGTCTTGGTCTGGCACCTCAGCTGAGACCTGTCCATCTTGGGAGACCCTGCCAGAAGTTAAACTACTGATAGTTTAGCTCTCAGCATCACTGATGCACGCAAGCCCTCACAGCACGACAAGCTGCAAACCAAGTGAGAGAAACCACCCATCTGGGCAGCAGCAGAATGGGATAGTGTTGACGGCGGAGGATCACATTTTTGTGACAATGGCAACAACACCAAACTTAAACTGCGCGGAAGAAAGGCCCAGCAATCTACTTCTGTATCTTGCCATGAAAACCCAATGGATAGTTACAACAAAACAAATTGTGCTATGGTGCTGGAAGATGAGACCCCCAGGTCGGAAGGCACTCAACTAGCTACTGGGGAAGAGCTGAAGACTTTGCAGAGTAAAGCCAGAATTTATGATGTGGTTGGATCAAAGCCCTCGGGAAGTCTGATTGCTGATGTAGCTGCACATGAAATGAGAGTCAGAAGCTGTAAAAATGTCTTACGCATTGGAACATGAAACGTACGAAGCATGAACCAAGGGAAGTTGGAGGTGGTCAAGAATGAAATGGAACGTGTACAACTTGATCTGTTGGGTGTCAGCGAACTGAAATGGACTCGCATTGGGCACTTTGCATCAGATGATCACATGGTCTACTATGCTGGAAATGAAAGACAAAGAAGAAATGGTGTTGCATTTATAATAAAGAAGAAACTTGCAAGAACTGTAATGAAATACAATGCAGTCAGCGAACTCTTAATCTCTATTCGTCTACGAGGATTGCCTATCAACACAACTATAATTCAAGTATGTGCCCCAACAACAGCTGCAGAAGAGAATGAAATTGAAGAGTTCTATGAACAAGTACAAGCTGAAATTGATAGAACATGCAAACAGGATATCCTGATAGTCATGGGTGACTGGAAAGCAAAAGTTGGCAACAAAGAAGAAGGCAAAGTAGTTGGAAAATATGGACTTGGCAACAGAAATGAAGCTGGAGAAAGACTGATAGAATTCTGCAAGACCAATGATCTATTCATCTCAAACACCTTCTTCCAGCAACACAAGCGGCGACTGTACACATGGACTTCACCCAATGGATTGTATAAAAATCAAATTGACTACATCTGTGGAAGTCAACGATGCAAAAGTTCTATAACATCAACAAAGACAAAACCTGGAGCTGACTGTGGTACAGATCATTAACTACTAGTATGCAAACGCAAGCTAAAGTTGAAAAAGAGCAAACCACTCATGAATGCAGCAAAATATGACCTTGAGAATATACCACTGGAATTTAAAGACTGCCTGCAAAATCGATTTGCTGCTTTAGATACAAATAACAGAGCTCCGGAAGAGCTATGGAATGACATCAAGAAGGTTGTGTTGGAAGAAAGCGAGAAGTCTCTACAAAAGGTGAAAAAGCAAAACCGGCCAAAATGGATGACGGAAGAAACTCTGAAAATTGCCCAGAAACGCAGAGAAGCTAAAGCCAGAGAAGAAAGAAAGACAATCGCAGAACTCAACAGAGATTTCCAATGTGCAGCAAGACAGGACAAGGAAAAGTACTACAATGACACTTGCAAGGAAATAGAAGCAGAAACTATTAGAGGAAGAACAAGATCAGCTTTCCTAAAGCTACGAGAGTTAAAGAAAAAGTCCCAGCCTCGAATTGGAATGTTACAAGATGCTCAAGGTTCTATGTTGAATGATGCTGAGAAGATCAAGAAAAGGTGGAAGGAATTTACAGAGTTTTTATATGATTAAGATCAAGTGGACCAACAGCCGTTTCAACCTGTACCTTATGATCGGGAACCATTGGTGATGAAAGAAGAAGTTGAAGCAGCATTGAAAGCCTTATCAAAGAACAAAGCACCAGGCATTGATAGCATTCCTATAGAAGTATTGCAGCAATCTGATGCAGCTGTTACCATACTTACAAGGCTCTGCCAAGAGATATGGAAGACAACATCATGGCCAACTGACTGGAAAAGATCTGTGTTTATACCAATACTAAAGAAAGGTGATCCAAATGACTGTGAAAATTATCGAACAATCGCTCTGATTCCACATGCCAGCAAGATTTTACTGAAGATTATTCAAAAGAGACTACAACCATACCTGGAACAAGAACTATCTGAAGTGCAAGCAGGGTTCAGGAAAGGGCGAGGAACGAGAGACATCATTGCGGATGTGAGATGGATCCTTGAAAAGACTAAAGAATACCAAAAGGATATCTATTTGTGCTTTATCGACTATAGCAAGGCTTTTGACTGTGTAAACCATGAGAAACTCTGGGCCACATTAAGAAGCATGGGTATACCAGAACACCTGATCATACTCTTGCACAATCTGTACATTAATCAAGAAGCAACAGTTTGAACGGAACAAGGAGAAACAGAATGGTTTAAAATAAGCAAAGGTGTAAGACAAGGCTGCATACTTTCCCCCTACTTGTTTAATTTATATGCAGAACAAATCATCAGAGAAGCAGGATTGTATGAAGACAACAGAGGTGTGAAGATTGGTGGAAGACTCATCAACAACCTTCGCTATGCTGATGATACTACATTACTGGCTGAAAGTGAAGATGATCTGAAACATTTGCTTCTCACAATCAAAGAACATAGTCTCAAAATGGGCCTGCACCTTAATGTAAAGAAGACAAAGATCATGACAACTGGCATAATCAACAGGTTCATTGTTGAAGGAGAAGAAATTCAAATTGTGAACAACTTTAACCTACTTGGATCAACTATCAATAAAGAAGCAACAAGCAGTCAAGAAATCAAATGACACATTGTTCTTGGCAGAATGGCTATGAAAGACCTAGATAAGATTTTCAAGAGCAGAGATGTCTCTCTCCATACAAAGATTCGACTTGTTCAAGCCATGGTATTTTCAATAACATCATATGGATGTGAAAGCTGGACAGTGAAAAAGACAGACAGGAAGAAAATTGATGCCTTTGAATTATGGTGCTGGCGGCAAATACTGTGTATACCATGGACTGCCTGAAGAACAAACCAGTTGGTACTAGAGGAGATCAAACCTAAGCTTTCTTTAGAAGCTCAGATGACAAGACTTCGACTTTCATACTTTGGACACATCATGTGAAGAGAGAGATCATTAGAGAAAGACATCATGCTTGGCAAGATAGAAAGTCAACGCAAAAGAGGAAGGCCAGCAATGAGATGGATGGATACAATAACAGCAGCTACGGGTACCAGTCTGTCAACAATGAGCCGCCTGACTGAAGACCGAACACAATTTAGGATAGCTATCCAGAGGGTCGCCATGAGTCGACTCCGACTCGAAGGCACTTAACAACAACATCTATCTTGACTATTGAGTATTTCAAAGTAATCTGACCAGGAATCTTGTAATAAAAAAATGTTTCTGAACATTATGATAATTCACAAAATTGGGCATTTAATAATAACTGTAGAACACCAATATGGAAATATGTACTTCCAGCAAAAAATAAAATTGTAAGAGCATCAGCTTAAAAACTATTGACCAGAAATGCATTAGGGAAGAATTAAGGAGCAGTGAAGAAGATTGTGCTTAAGTAATTGGAGCCCAAATTATTCATGGCTATTTATGAATCTTTAAAAACTGCTTTACATCCAAAATGTGAGTGACATATAAATCAATTCATTATTCATATTGGTAAAAACAGTAAAGTTGGCAAATCATTCAGCTATCTTTGCATTGAAGTTAAATGAATTGGCAAGACTTTAATTGTACTCACTGTTTCAACAAAATATAGTGATGAGTAGTGCTTAAATTATCCTGTTGAATATTCATAGATGATATAAAGCTGAAATGTATAAAGGCAAACTCATCCTTTCCATATAAGGGATATAAAGATATTTTGCCTACTCTTCTTTTGTTCTGAGAGGCTGTGGTCAATATTTGTAGGGTCTTTTTTCAGTATTTCAAGCCTATTTGCTAAGTTCTTTTAGCTGTTACTGTGATAATTAAATGCACTAAAAGTTAACACGATGCCTTAGCAATTAATGCACGGTTATGGTTTCTTAACAGAAAATGTGGAATGGAGTTGACAGTGGGGAGGAACTAAACTTTACAGGTGAGGTGTAATAAGTAATGACTCTTTTATTCTTAGTACAGCAGATAACATGGTATAGAAATATGCTACCTGAATAGTTAAAGACCACTGGTATTGCATCATTTGCTGCTCGGCTAGCATGGGGAACTGCTGGAAACACCCTAAAAATGAATGCAGAGGTTTTTGCAGTTACCATCGATTAATTTTGGAAAACTCATAGCACGCTGCAGTAAATGGGGGCCTTTGTTCAATAATAGAATTTCACATCAACCTATTGTTGTGGCATCTATATAACAATTGAATAAATCATATTTTCATTACTATTTAGTTCAGTAGCTTGAATTAGTTCTCTATAATAATGCAAGCCCTCTGATAACATATCTTAATGGAACTGCAATTCTTTTTTCAAGAAAAGGAACTATCAAATCAAGGAAGAGCATTTGCCAAAAAACGCTGCAAGAGGGCACATGTTTTACTATTGAAGCTGCTTCAGCAATGATATCTAAATTCTGGTAACACTTTTGGCCATACCATGATAGGAACCAACCTCACACATAAGCCAGAGGATATAGAATATTATCTTAATCTCATAAATTCACTTATCATGTTGTTCTTGATATGCACACAGTGCCAAAGAGTTCATTGAGTGTAAGGTGCACAAGCAACATACATATCAAGGTCTACTTGGAAATTCCTTTTAATCAACTCGATGACACCCATTGCAATTTGGACAATTGCTCTATCTTCTGCCACATTTTCTTGGTGTCTGATTGCACTTTTTGCTTCTCATGGATCACCTCTCTCTGTATACATTGTACAGAATAATCACTTGGCCTCCAAGTGTACCTGTTTTGTGCATACCACGAGAGTAATGAACCTCATTCCTGTGCCAGGGTACATGGAATATGATCTCAATCTCTCAAATGTACTGCTAATCCTTACTGTATTATTCGTTCATGACAAGGATAGCTTCCTTCTGACATTCATAAAATGAAGCATTCATAGGCAACTTATTAAGGTATATTTGTGGAGATCTTGGTTTTATTGTAGGGCCAGTGTTCCATGATCAATGTTGGCTAAGACTTAAAATATAATAGAGGCACAATCACTCCCTGGAGAGTACATGAAAAAAGCATGCACAACCACCAGCCAAAATACCTATGTTCAGAGCTATAAAGAACAGCCCTTTGTCTTGAGGCTGCTATTTATATTTCCTTCATGGTTTCGCAGCACGTCTACACCACCTCATCACTTTGAGGCGCCTACTGTATTAGTATGCACTCTCATTACAATAACAAATAAGCACTGGACACTATATAGGGAAAGCCCAGCCATTAGGAAAGACTAGGTACCACAAATTTAGCTAGTTAGAAAAGGGCTGGCTAGGGTAGCGCCCCTGAATGGATCAGTCATATTTTCAATACTAACCAGATAAATTAATTCTAACAAATTCAACTGAACAAATATCAGCCATAAATCCAACAGACCAAATCTTACTGGTTAAGATTAGCTGAAAATTCAGCTAAAAATTGCCAGGTAATTCTATTCTTTTACTTTATCCACTCAGCAGGATTTGAAAATTGACACATATATACACAAAGGGGTATGTTTACTAAAGGGCATTAAGAGCGCACTGGATAGCAAGTAAAAATGGCAACAGTAAGGGTGTAGTCATGGGGTAAAGGCAGGGGCGGAGAGTAGCCATTACGACAGTAAGGGCAGTTGGCTCCACTTACTGGGCACTAACAGGAGACCGTGTGTTAAGGTACTAATCGTGTCCTTTAATGCCCAAAAATGGCAGACACCTTAACGCAGGATAAGAGAGCCCTTGTGAAAGTCACATTTGAGCTGATGAATGGAAGGAAAGGTAAAAGCTGATGGACATGTCAGATCCAGATGTATCCTACATGTCTGTCCGTAAGTGAGGTGAGCATGTGGGAGGCAGCTGCACTCTACTGTATCAGTGAGGGGTGCCCACGTAAACTGCTGTAATGTTAGTGTGTAGCATAGGAATGGAAAGATGTCCCTCGGCTGATCTAGCATCGCCTCAATGTGGGCATCAAAAGGATGACTGAACTGGAATAGTGACATGCAGATCATTTACAGGAGAGGTGTGAACCTAATCATAAAAATCTTCCTGTGTGGGCCGTGGTGTAGCAGCTGGCAGGAAGAATACATGACTATACATAATGGGCAGATGCTGATGGATCGGCTGAAGGATGGTTGGTGGTAGATGAGAGTGTGGTATAGCCTTGCTATCCTTACATACCTGATGTGACCGCACAAATCCAGTTGTAGTGTGTGTGAAAAAATTGTAGCTGTGCCATGGGAAATCCGAATACCAGCTATTTTGGTATGAAGGCTGCCTCAGCGTCCTAACCACCATACAATCCTACTGATCGTATTTCTTTTATTTATTTGTTTTATATACCGCTTTATACATGTATTCAAGGTGGTTTACAGAGAACTCAATGAACTAACACTGCTCCAGGCAGTTTACAAGGAACAAGGAACACACTAAACAAAAACAATAAATTTAATTGTAACAGAATTGTACATCACACGCAGGCCAAACTATTTACAGTGAGTTATTTACATCAAGGTGGTATGCGTTATGTATTGCTGTGTGATGAGCTGAGGCTAAGTTATATGAATGGTTATTTTGTTATTTATTTGGTGTTTAGGTTTTCCATTCTGGATTAGTAATATTCTGCAAATAGAAAGGTCTTGAATTTTTTTCTGAGCATAGCTAGATTTTTTATTTCTCGTAGGTTTTTGGGTAGTGCATTCCATAGGACTGGGGAGTAGAAAGCAAATGCTCTTTTGGCTGTTGATTGTTTTGCATTTCTGAAATCTTTAGGGATAGTTGGTAGGTTCTGCATACTTCCCCTTTGTCGTCTCATTTCTTGTTCTATCTGTATTAGAGAATTAAGGTAAGTTGGTGTGATATTGTTTACTGTTTTGAATGTGATCTTTAGCACCTTGTATTTGATTCTCTGTGTCACTGGCAACCAATGTAGGTGGTACAGGATGGGAGTTATATATTCTGATCTGGCTACTTTCATTATGATGGATGCAACCCTATTCTGTGCCATTTGTAGGGTTTTCAATGTTTGTTTGGGGAGGCCATGGAGGATAATGTTGCTAAAACCAAAGTCTGGGCAAATCAGTGCTTGAGCTATTGTGCAAAAGTCATCAGTCGATAGACTGGGTCTTAGATTTTGTATCATTCTAGTTTTGTTGTAGATTGTTCGTGTGGTCATGTTAATGCGTTTGATCATGTTGAGGCTCTGGTCTAATAGTATACCCAGCTATTTTATTTCCTTTTTGATTTCTAGAGAGGCATCATTTACTTGAAGTTGCTGAGGTGGCGAGAATGTTTTGTTCCTGGAGATCATCAGGACTTTGCTCTTTTTTAGATTATTATTAGGTTAATGGAGTTGAGCCAGTAAGTGACATCATTGAAGCATTTGACTATTTTCTTGTAGTATGGGTTTAATGTTTTGACTATTGTGAAAAGCATGATGTCATCTGCATATGTACGTGATAGGGGGCGAGAAGTTAGTATGCAAGGATCAGGAGAAAGACCTTGGTGTGATTATTTCTGTAGATCTCAAGGTGGCAAAACAGTGCGACAAGGCGGTGGCAAAAGCCAGGAGGATGTCGGGCTGCATACAAAGAGGAATCACCAGCAGAAAGGAAGAGGTACTTATGCCACTGTACAAGTCACTGGTGAGGCCTCACTTGGAATACTGTGTTCAGTTTTGGAGACCGTATCTTGCAAAGGATGTAAAAAGACTGGAAACTATTCAGAGGAAGGCAACCAAAATGATTTGGAGCCTGCATCAGAAGCTTTATGAGAAGAGACTTGAAGACCTAAACATGTACACTTTGGAGGAGAGGAGGGACAGGGGAGATATGATTCAGACCTTTAAATACTTGAAGGGAAATAATGAACAAACAAACCTCTTCCAACGACGGGGAAGCTGTACAACTAGAGGGTACAACATGAAGCTGCAAGGTGGTAAATTGAAAGGCAATGTCAGGAAATACTTTTTCACAGAAAGGGTGGTGGATGCTTGGAATGCCCTCCCGATGGAAGTGGTGGGGGCAAACACGGTGACAGAATTCAAAATGCCATGGGACAGACACAGTGGATCCCTTTACAGAAACAGGATAAAATCAAAATAAACTGAACCATCTAATTTCTCAACAAATAGGGGTGTCCTACATGGAGTGGTGGGGTCACCCTTAAACAAGGACGTGGGGAAGGGTGGCAGAGCAGCGGGTATACCTACTCTTGCCGTCGTGCTGGGCAGACTGGATGGACCGTGCTGGTCTTTATCTGCCGTCATTTACTATGATACTATGTTACTATATATTTGGTAATCCACATTGTGAGCTCTGATTCTGTTGCAGATTGGCTAGAGATAGATATTGAATAGTAAGGCAGATAACGCTGAACCCTGGTGAACCCCTTGGTTCTGGTTGAATTGTTTGGAAAGAGTATTATTGAATTTGATCTGTTATGTGCATATATCAACTTGATAAGTGTCTGTGGCCAGATGGAGCATGTAACGTAATGTGATGATCCCTGCAGATGGACATTCCAGGAGTGGAATGTGCCTGCATATACTGCATATATGTGATAGAGCCAAAGGTGGCCAGTCAGTTATGAGGAAAGATTCCAGTAATGGACAACTCATGTGTCATACATCTGCAGGGTGAACATGTCATATCCTTTGCAATGCCCTGCAACAGAGCCAGTAAAGTCATGCTGTCAGATGGCCATGATTGCAATGTGCAAGTTTGCTGACATAATATGCTCTTGTAACACATAAGAAACCATACAAGTATGTGTCCTCCAGTCAATGCTGACCCAGGACTATTTCTGGCAGTAAAAAGAAGTGAGTTTCCAACAGCCACAAAAATGACAAGTGGGAAAGAAACACTGGTGTGCTGCCTACTGAACCAGTGCTCTAACTATTAGGCTATATCTCCACACCTCTCTCACTAGCAAGGTCTAGATTCAAAGAGACTGCAGATCCCTGCCTGCAAAGGGCAAAATCAAAAACATGAAACAATGTGGTTGGCAGTCTGAGATAGTGGTACCCAACATCTAAGGCCTGCCTATAGCGGTGCTCATGCAGTACAAAATGCATTGGACATACTGTGCCATAGCTGCATAACAGACACACAGCTGCAGAATACATTTCTTGTTGAAAGGTCAAGCCACATGTGAAGTCAGATGTCCATCCATCCACTGTACCTCCAAGGCCAAACAACAGCTACACGCAGAGGTCCGTGTGGCACTAACCTCTGAGGCGGCACATGCACAGAGCATGCAGTCCCTTGTGACTTGCTGTACACTGTGAGCTAGGTACACCTGCACATACACCAAACACAAACCAAATTCATGACCCATGAAGACCACACTGCCCTCCCCTGGGGACATACACATCCCACACACCATCATAGACGACAAGCAGGAAATGGGCAATGCCCCAGTGATCACATTTGCCACTATGGCTACAATTGGTGCTCTGGATGTTGGTATTGGTTAGCCCCTCTATTACCCATGATGCACCATACAATCTGAGCAGCTTAATGCAACTAATTACCATATGTGAATGCAGCAATCCATCACATCAGCTCTGTAATATGCAGGAATTTTGTGTGCTATCCACATATAACAGTTGCCAAATGTGCAATCTGTTTCAGCAGTCACCCTGAATGTGAGGGTGGGGGGGGGCACACATCACCTGGTTCCCAGAGGAAGGTCTACAATTGTTGGACTCTCCAGGTCCATATCACAGTTAGTGTGTTGCAGGTATTCTTTGCTGTATGTCATGCTAGTTGTGTGATGTTCTGCATGTTTGTAGTAGCCTGACGTTAACAGCCATTGTGTCCTACTCCTGTTGGCTAAGGACTCTCCTATAGCATCTAATGTCAATCCCTTAGGTTGTGGTAGCTTTTTCCAAGGAACCAGTATACAGTTCATGTTGTTGACGTAGGAAGGAGGGGTGCAGATACCAAGCAAATGGACCTGCTAAGACCATAGTTATCAGCTCAAAACCAGCTGCTAGCCTCACTTTCAGGGAATTCCAATCAACTAGAGCAATCACAGGCTGTTTGTGCAGTGTGTGTTGATTAGTGAACCATGCCCAGTCTGCTAATCGATGCACACTGCAAGTGTACATAGTGACCATAAACACGTTGGCTTCATACAAACAGCATGGACAACTGGCAGCCTGTCCAATCATTGAACTGCCATAAAAATAACAGCACCCAGTTCACTAGGGCATGGAATCATGTTGATGCATCGCTGTAACATAGTCACAGCCAGAGTGAGAGTAGCCTCTCAACATGAACAGATGTGTGCACCCAGGCCATGGCAGTGGCAGACCCATACTAAGATGTCTCAGCCATCGATCCAACTCTGACTCACAGACATCCTGTACAAATCACTCTCTTTTAAGCAATACCCACAATCCTCTACTCCTCATTATGTACCCTTTTATTTGAAATTGTGGACAGCATATAAAATGCGAGGCACAGAGGAATGTGGGCTAGAGATACGCTGTGAGTGCATGCTGGACTACAATGACTATGTGCATCACATTCCCCAATACAGTGTTCCCCACACAGTTGTTGGCACTGAGGATTGAACATAGTGCCATGCTTGTACTCCCATATAGGGTCATGTCCCCAGCCATGGACATAACAAAACTGGCCAGTGCAGCATATGCACTTTCCCATGCTACAGACGCATTGCCCCTCCCCCCCCCCCCCACCAAAGAGCGTATGGAAGCATGGCAGGTTGGACTTAGGGTTGGATGTTGGAGCGACACATACGCCACCATTCCCTGCCTCTGTGTACTTTAACAACATCCTTGTGACTGTCAGACTTGGTGCACATGGGGAGCAAGTGAGGCTGTCATGCAGGCCCTCTGATGTAACACATGAAGACACTGAGTAGGCCCGCATAGCTTCTGGCAATGTGAACATAGGCTTTGGCCAGCAATGCCACCTATGATGGGCACAGTCAAAACATGTATGGTACTGTTCCACCCACTCCCACCCCTACTTCCTCCCCAACATTCATCTCCAGGCACTGCCTTCCCATATGGTGGCAGGCAATGTAGAGACAAACATGACATCCTGTGCCACATTTCGGCAGCTGAGATTGTGCACACACCATTCAGAGGTCGATGTCCCACAGTCACAATCAGGCACACAGGTGCATTAGGACTCTCATTTGGGGTGATGGGTTATGTACTGATGAATGCTTTGGCCAATAATCAGTAGGCAGTGCTGGGATGGTGTTTATTGTGTGCAAATTTGCATGGTATGGACCTGGCTGTATGCACATACACTGTGTGGAGCAAAGAGTCCCCCGGATTGAGCTCTGCAACTGCAGCATAGGACAAAAGCAAAGTTCATGCAGGTAAAGCGCAGAATCCTTCCTGTGTCACCAACTGAGTGAATGATTTGGATATTCGCAGAGGTGAGCCCTCCCCCTGAGCCTAGTTCCTTATAAGCTGCAGCTGCACCAGATGGGCTGACATTGTTGCCATGGCTACAGCTCTTATGGCAGTTGGCATTAATCAGGCCTCTCACCTGTGCAAATTGATGTGTCCTGAGGTCTGGAGGCTAAGACAGAGGTGAGGACTGCATCACACACGTGTCCCCCTGCTCATTCCAGTCAAACCAGCAGGAAATTTGGGAACTGCACAAAAGTGTCATGTTGGGAGGTAAGTGTTGAGGCATGTTGTGGGGATGGACTTTGACGATGGTGTTACTGGGAATGCATTACAGATTCACTACCATAGGTTGCAACAACTTACTGAAAACCAATCTTCAATGGTGCCTTATGTGGGGTTGCTGTATAGTCATGAAGCCTGGACACTACATCTATTTATTTATTTATTTAATTTAATTTTTTTGTTTAACAAATTTGATATACCATTTTTCTACACATCAAAGCGATTTACAAAGAACTAAGTTTGTACAATGAACAAGTTATGAACAGCATTAGAACTTTTACAATGAATATGAGAGTAAATCAGTGAACTCATAGCGGTATGTTTACTAAACCGCAGTAAGGGAGCAAGTGTGCCATTAGCACACGCTATTGGCACACCTGCATCCTTAGTGTGTCCAAAAAGCCTCTTTACTGTGCGCTAATGGAAACAGCTGGGTAAAGCACCCTGTGGACAGACATAAAGCATGCATGGAGCAGAAAGTGGAGATCAATGGGCGGGGAGTGGTCATGAATAAGGCGCACTCCCTTAATGTCAATTATGGAACCTGCCCAAAGGCGCTTTAATGCCAGAAACCTTAATGCTGATCAAAACCTCGCGGAAAAGGTACCTTCGGAGGTGAGAGAGACCGTTTCATGTGCACAATGTGGCAAACAGACAGGGGAGCCCAAGTTAGTGATACAGTGCCTTACAAAAGTATTTATCCACTTGTTTTTTGTCCTGATTTGTCACATTACGTACAGCCTGGAATGAAAATGGAGGTTCCTTTGGATGTTAGCTAATGGACCTAACAATATAGTCCAAATTAGTGAAGTGAAATGACAAAAAAATACTTTGTATATATAAAAAAACAAATAAAAATTGAAATGTGGGTATATATGCATTCATCCCTTTTGCTATGAAACCCTTAAAGCTTAGAAGTCACATAATTAGTTGATTAGGGTCCACCTGTGTGCAATCAGTGTCACATGATCTGTCACATGATGCCTGTATAAATATACTTGTTCTGAAAGGCCCCTGACTCTGCAACACCACTAAGCAAGTGATATGAAGACCAAGGAGCACTCCAAACAGGTCAGAGAGAAAGTTATGGAGAAGTATAATTCAGGGTTGTGTCATAAAAAAATATCCCAAATTCTGAATATCTCACGGAGCAGCATTAAATCCATAATAACAAAATAGAAAAATATGCACCACTACAAACCTGAGAAGAGAAGACCACCCACCAAAACTCACAGACCGGGCAAGGAGGACATTAATCAGAGATGCTACAAAGACACCAAGGATAACACTGAAGGAGCTGCAAAGATCCACAGCAGAGATGGGAGTATCCGTCCATAGGACCACTTTAAGCCATACACTCCACAGAGGGGGGCTTTATGGAAGAGTGACCAGAAAAAAAGTCATTGCTTAAAGAAAAAAAGAAGAAAACACGTTTGGAGTTTTCACAACAGCATGTGGTGGACCCCCCAAACACATGGAAGAAGGTTCTCTGTTCAGATGAGAAGAAAATTGAACTTTCTGACCATTATGGGAGACAACATGTGTGGTGCAAACCCAACACTTCCCATCACCCTGAGAACACAATATCCACAGTGAAACATGGTGGTGGCAGCATCATGCTGTGGGGATGTTTTTCATTGTCAGGAACAGGAAAACCAGTCAGGATTGAAGGAACAATGGATGGCACTAAATATATGGCAGTTCTTGAGGAAAACCTGTTTCAGTCTGCCAGAGATTTGAGACTGGGACGAAGGTTCACCTTCTAGCAGGACAATGACCCTAAACATACTGCTAAAGCTAGTTTAAAAGAAAACATTTAAATGTCTTGGAATGTCCTAGTCAAAGCCCAGACCTCAATTCAATTGAGAATCTGTGGCATGACTTGAAGATTGCTGTACACCAACACAACCCATCTAACTTGAAGGATTTGTAACAGTCTTGCCATAAGGAATGGGTGAAAACCCCAGTAGCTAGATGTGCTAAACTAATAGAGACATACCCTAAGAGACTTGCAGCTGTAATTGCAGCAAAAGGTGGCTCTACAATGTATTTACTTTGGATGGTGAATACATATGCACACTCCTCCTTTCCGTTTTTTTGTCTTAAATATTGTTTATGACACAATAAAGGATATTTTGCACCTTCAAAGCTGTAGGCATGTTGTGTATATCACATGATGCTAACCCCCAAAACTATTTTAATTCCAGATTGTAATGCGACAAAACAGGACAAACACAGATGGTATGAATATTTTTGCAATGCACTGTAGTAGTGCTCCATTAGCAGCCAAAAGCATAATGCCCATGTATAAAATGGCACTATGTTGATGGAGAAATTGGGGGCCAAGGAAGTGGCACATGGGTCATGCAGTGGGGGCTGCTGTTACACAGGCAGACCAGGCAGCTGCCTAGATGGCACATATGAACCAAGGTTTAGAAAATATGTCAGACTTTGTCAGACTAAGGTCCATCATGCCCAGTACCCTGTGATCAATAGTAGCCAATCTAGGTCACAAGTACCTAGTGGTTTCCCCAAATGACACACTGGATCCACAAGAACTGTGATGGGGCAAGCAGTT
Source organism: Ichthyophis bannanicus (assembly GCA_033557465.1). Classification (NCBI taxonomy): domain Eukaryota; kingdom Metazoa; phylum Chordata; class Amphibia; order Gymnophiona; family Ichthyophiidae; genus Ichthyophis; species Ichthyophis bannanicus. Next base: position 1,142,799,575 of record CM066031.1, on the reverse strand, counting down.
ACCAGCCTGGGTCCTCCCTAGCAATGGTTTATGGGCCTATACACAGGAACCTGTCCAAACTTTTTTAAACTCAGCTACAATGACAGTTTTTACTACATCCTCTGGTAATGGATTGCGGTGTTTTATTTTGCGTTGCTGAAAAAACATTCTCACCTAGAAGTTCTAAAGGGTTACCCTGTACCCATATAGCATGTACCCTAGTCTGTCCACAGTCTGATGGCATAAAAAAGCGACCTACTCCACTCCTATCAATAATCTATAGACCTCTATCATATCTCTCCTCAGCTGTCTCTTCTCTAGGTTGATGAGCCTCAACCTTTTCTAGCCTCTCCACAAAGGGGTATTCTGCCATCTGCATTACCATCTGTGATGTCCGTCATGATCCCACAGTGACAGTGGCAGGACACAGTCATGCTACAGCTGCGTTAGGGAAATGTGCCAATGATCCTGGCACCCCAGGCAAAGATCTAGGCTGTTCCCACCCTCCCACTGCTGCTGAACCCAGCTGTGGGGGAAGAGGCCAATAGTGCCAGAAACTGAAGCCCTCCAGGTGACTGCTACATTCAGGCACCCAGGGGACTACCACAGCAGTGGCTGTCATCCTCTCTCCAAGTCGTATCATTGGCAGGCGGTGATGGTGTCCCTGCAGAGGCAGATGGTTGTGGAGGGGCTGTGTGGCCTTACATATATGCCCCCCCCCCCATCTGGACCCTGCACCCTAGGCACCCACCAATCCACATGTTGGATGGGCTGGGACTGCACACCACCAACATGGACAGCACATGGGCATGTTATCATGGTGTGGGGATGTTGGTGTAGGGGGCAGTGGCATCTGCCTGCTGCAGACAATAACCATGCCATGGTCCTGTGTAGAGTGTGCATTGCAACATGTGCCAAGGTCTGTCTGATGTAAAGAATTACAACCCCAGGGAGTTTTGTAAACATATGGAAGCACTGTGGCTCAATGAACACAGTTGCTGTGTATATGAGTGGAAGTTCACAGTTTTGGATCCCAGTTGTGGATTATGCATTGCATGTCCCTTAGGCTAAAGTTTAGCCAACAGTACAGGTACAGCACCAACATGTGCAACCCCCAATGAATCAGCCAGCAAGGGTACAAACACCCATCAGCCAAAAAGACAGGGTCCACTATCCATAGCTGCATGGAGAGTCAGGCTGATAGTACTGGCACAATGAGTGGGCGTTAACTTCAGAACATACTACTAGTTCCTGCACAGGGAGCACATATTACATTCTACTGAAATGGCTCTTGCCAAAGTCTCCAGTGACTTGTTCTTGGCAAAATCCAAGGGCATTTACTCAGTCCTCATCCCTCTTGACCTCTCGGCTGCTTTTGGCACTGTTGACCACAACCTTCTCATTGATACCCTGTCCTCACTTGGTTTTAAGGGATCTCTACTATCCTGGTTCTCCTCTTATTTCTCCCATCGCTCTTTTGGTATTTTTTTCTGGTGGATTCTCCTCTGGTTCTATCCCATTCTCAGTTGGTATACCCCAAGAATCTGTCTTGGGCCCACTCCTTTCTCTCTCTATACCCAGTCCCTTGGTGCGCTCATCTCTTCCCATGGCTTTCAGTACTAACTTTATGCTGATGACTCCCAGATCTACCTCTCTACACCTGAAATTTCTCCAGCAATCTATACCCTGATTTCTGCCTGCCTTTCTGACATTGCTGCTTGAATGTTTCACCGCTGCATCAAATTGAACATAGCCAAACAGAGCCTCTTATTTTTCCCCCTAAAATCTCCTCTCTTCCTTCTTTCTCAATTTCTGTGGATTACTCCTCCGTGTTTCTTCGTCTTGCAACCTTAAGGTCGTCTTTGACTCCTTTCTCTCCTTCTCCACACACATCCATCTGATAGCTAAGACCTGCATTTTCTTTCTCTATCACAATATCTGCCCATTCTTTTCTGAACACGCTACTAAGACACTTATCCACTCCTTACTCACCTCCCTTCTTGACTATTGTAACCTACTCCTTGCTGTTCTCACTTTGAATCTTCTCTCTCCCCTTCAATCTGTTAAACACTCTGCTGCGTGGCAAATCTTCTGCCAGCCTCGCCATGCTCATATTAACCCTTTTCTCAAGTCAGTTCATTGGCTCCCTATCCATTTCTGCATCCAGTTCAAACTTCTCCTGCTGACCTATGAGTGCATTCACTCTGTAGCTCCTCACTACTTTTCCACTCTTATCTATCTCTCCACCCCTCCTGGGGTTGCCAACTTTTTCACCGAGAAAAACCCGACACCTGTGGCTCGCCATGCTCCACCAATTCTCCTCCCCTAGTCCCACCCCTGCCCCGCCCCCAGCCCCACCCACAAAAATTACCGAGGATATGTGTAGGCTAACTTCCTTGGTCAGATAATAATTAAACTGGGAACCCAAAAATCCAAACATGAAATGTACAACACTGGAGAAATAAAACTATAAAGTAATTTCCTCTTGCACTAAACAAAAACGCAAAGATGTTAGCAATACACACTTCCCAAACCAGACATATTCCAGTTAATAAATTCAAAATAAAAAGTATTTTTCTACCTTCTGTTTGGGCATTTCATTTTTCAGTTGCAATTGCTCCAGTCACTTTCTTCTGGTTTCTTCGTGTCTTCTGCGAGCTATCCATTTGGCCTTTCTTCTCTTTTAGATGTTTTCCATTCTCTCTCTATTTCTGCTTTAACATACTGATTGTTTCCCTTTTGCTCTTTCCCCCAATTCTTTCCTTATTCCTTTATCATCCATTTAAATTTCACCCTTCCATTCTCAAGCCCCTCACTCTCCCAATACCCAGACCATCATAGACTTTTCTTCCACACAAAATATTTTTCCCCCTCTCCATTTTCATTCCCCATCCCTATCCCTTCTAGTCCTCCCCCAAAATCAGCTCCCTTATAGTTTTAGACCCACCCAGCATCCACTGCCTTCTAGTCCCATTCTCCCATGCCCCACATCAGCCCATTTCCAGTCCTATTCCAGCTCTTCATAAGCCCATTTCCAGTGCTAGCCTTCACATCACAGGCCACTTCCAGTCCTAGCCCCCGCCCCCCAATCACAGCCCATTTACAGTCCAAGTCCCCCATCACAGCCTATTTCCAGTCCTAGGCCCCTCACCATCACAGCCCATTTGCAGTCCTAGCCCCCCCCCCCACCATCACAGCCCATTTGCAGTCCTAGCCCCCCTAATCACAGCCTATTTCCAGTCCAAGTTCCCTCTCCCTCCACCATAGCCCATTTCCAGTCCAAGTTCCCCCCCATATCCCTTTTCCAGTCCAGGTCCCCCCCCATCACAACCCTTTTTCCAAGTTGCATTTCCTGTTTAATGTAATGACCAGACATATTTAAGTTGTCGGATGTTTCTGTTCCATGTGAACCGCGCTGATTGCAAATAGTGCGGTATATAAGAAATATAAATAAATAAATAAACCCATTTCCAGTCCATGTCCCCCCCCCCATAGCCCTTTTACAGTCCAGGTCCCCCCCCCCATCACAGCCCATTTCCAGTCCAGGTCCCCCCCCCCCAATTGTCCTTTTCTTGTCCAGGTCCCCCCCATCACAACCCATTTCCAGTCCAAGTCCCCCCCCCCATAGCCCTTTTCCAGTACAGGTCCTCCCCCCATCACAGCCCATTTGTAGTCCCCCCCCCCCATGCAGCTGCTGCTCCTGCTTCTTACTGAGCAGCAGCTGCAATAAAGTTAATTTAAAAGTAAGGAAACCTGTGAGAAACCCTCCGCTCCTATGAAACTCCTTCTTCAGGGTCCCTGGCTGAAAAGGAAGTGACATCAAAGGGGCGGGCACTGCAGAAGGAGTTTCATAGGGCCGGAAGGCCCCTCACAGGATTCCTTACTTTTAAATTAACTTTATTGCAGCTGCTGCTCTGTAAGAAGCAGCAGCAGCGGCTGCAAGGGGGGGCCAGGACTGTGATCGCGATCGCAAGCGCAAAGCCGGTTTTCTGCTCTGGCCGCTCCCGATCTCGCAGCCAGAGCAAAAACCGGCTTTTCAATGGCCGGTTTCGGTTCTCTGCCGGCAGCCGGTCCGACCACAGGAAAACCGGCCAGGCCGGCTTAAAACCGGCTGGTTGGCAACCCTAACCCCTCCTCCCCTCAGGAACTCCATTCTTCTGGCAAATCGCTTCTATCTGTGCCATTCTCCTCTATTGCTAACTTCAGACCACTCCTTTCACTATGCTACACCTTACGCCTGGAACAAGCTACCTGAGTCTGTACATCAGGCTCCTTCTCTGACCCTTTTCAAATCCAGGCTGTAAACTCACCTCTTCACTGCCGCTTTCGGATCTTAACTCGCCTGATCTCCTTGTGTTTCCCTTGTGTTGTCTGTCTTGACTAGATTGAAAGCTCTGATGAGCAGGGACTGTCTCTTATATGTCTGTGCATTGCTTGTCTTGTAGCACCTTACAAATGCGTAGTAGTAGTAGCAATGCTCGAGCTGGTATTGGGGCCAAGGTGGCAGGCAGGTATGCCAGCCATCCCCATTTTTGCACAGCACATCTATATGAGTGTGTATGTGTGTATGTCTATCCATTGTTTCGTGGCTTTCCCCACCTCACTGAGCCTCGCAGTGCCTAAGCTGTTTCCAACATTGGTCTGTAAATGTGCATGATGAGGAGCAAAGTATTGTTGGCATGGACTGAAACAAGGTGGATTGGCTAGTCTGAGTCTTTATCGGAGGTAGGGTGCATGGCCTGGGTGGCCACAGCATATCCTGCTGGGAGGGCGCTCTTACCATGACCGAGCAGTGACCATGCAATGGCTATGTATCCACATAGTGCTGTATAGTGTCTGATTTCAGTGGTGTGGGTGCACTTCCTGTCCTTGGGGGTTGATCACTTAAACAAATGCTGGGTGCACATGGTTGCAATGTATACCGATCAGCAGACTGTCTGTAGTTGGTATGTGCATGACAGACTACCCAGTGATGAGCAGCAGGTGCAGTCTGTCTGTGGGTGATTGTTAGGCCTAGGTAGCTGGGACAGGAGGTGTTCCAGGTCTACTCTCTAAGGTAATGGTAGTGCCAGCAGGCCACTAGTGACAATCCCCAATGCCCCCACCATCATTGGCATCAGCTATTTAACACTGGGTATGAACATGCACTGTTCTAGAGATAGATCACAGGGACAAATGCAGCTGGTGCATTCAGCACACTGCAATTATGCAGGCAACAATATGACTAGCATAACACATTGCAGACAATAACTGCCACATACTAGCAGTGATAGGGATCTGCAGCAGAGACCATCTCGAGCACTGCAAGTCCTGGGGACCAGGTTCTGGGCACCCAACCTCATCCTCTGGTTACCTCTGAAACTCTGCAGTAGCTCGGTTTGTAGCCGTTATGTTTTTGAAGCACACACTGTCAGTGCATTGTACTGAGCTGCTGTGATAGATCTGTCCACTCTCCATTTGGTGATCAGCTGCAGACTGCTGTTCTATATGTGCAGTGCATCATGGGTACTGGAGGGGTTAACCTATACCAGCACACACAGTTTAGGCAGAGACCTGCAGGCTCTTTGACTCCAGACATTGCAGGCTCAAGAGGTATGGAGGTGTAGCATACTGGTTAGTGCTATTCTCTTATGAGCAAGGGATAGGGATTTGATTCCTACTCATGCTTTTTGTGACTGTGTGCTACATAGGTCATTTTCATGCTTGTGATAGACGGGGCTCCCCTGTGCCTGATCTGCACGTCACCACTCCTACTCTGTGACCCTCTGGCTGCAAATTTCCTGCCGCTTCTTGCTCGGCTGGGGGACATGTCTTCCCCATCCTATGCCACACACTGACATTGCAGAACTTTACACTGTCACCACTCTGTGCATCAGTACAACTGCCTCCTACATTCTCATCCACTTTACTGGCCTCCACATAGGGTACCCATCAATATGGCAGGTACATCAGTTCCCACCTGTCTTTCCTTCCATCACCTGTACATTGACTTTCCATGGTGCTCTATCCAGCGTTAGGGTTACAGCCATTTTCCTGCCTTTAGGTGCAAGCTTGTCAACCTGAAGCACCTTAGAACCCTTAGCCACCTTATGTTCGGGCACTTTAACCCCTCAGGACACCTTAATCTCATGCCCCTTAAATCCTTAGGGCACCTTAACTTCATGCACCTTAAACTGTTAGTCCACCTTAAGTTCGGGCACCTTAACCCTTAGGGTGCCTTTACCACAGGCACCTTAAACCCTTAGGGCACCATATATTAGAGTACCTTAAATCCCTTTGGCACCTTACCTCTTGTCACCTTAATTTAAGATGTCCTGTTACCGTGCGTTAAATGGTCAGGGCACCCTGTTCCGTGTGGTACACCACTCATGGCTCCCTTTATGTGCTGTCCTTACCGCCAGTGACTTTACTGTGGTTTAGTAAACATACTCCATAATAATGAACATTTTGTGAAACTGAAAAAAACCCAAAACTATATATAAAGGGATGAGAGGTTGGTGAGGGTAGGGGACATGAGTCATAGGGGTTTCATGGGGGTGGCGGGAGTGAGGCCATTGGGTTTCATGAGGTAGAACAGGGGGAGGATGTGTTTGTGGACATGAGTTTCTGTTGGTTCTATGTTGTTGGTTACTTATTGCTAAAATGCTTCTGGAAGAGGTACGTCTTGAGTTACAGTATTTACGAAAGTCCGTAGAAGACTTGATTGTTCAAATTGCTGGGAGTAATGCATTCCAGAGGGTGGGGGCATATAGTGGGAATGCTCTTGCTCTTGTAGCCTGCTTGCAATTGTGAGTATGTGGTGGGATACTGAGGAGGTTCTGTGTGCTCTTTCTCCTTGGCCTCCTTGGCCTATTAGAGTTCAAGTTGTGAATTAAGGCGTGTAGTTGCTATGTTGATTTCCTATCCAGAGCTTTGTGGATGAGGGCTAGAATCTTGTACTGTATTATTGAGTTGATTGGGAACCTATGGAGATGTTTGAGGATGGGAGTGATGTGGGTTTTCCATGAAGCTTGGAAGATGGTTCTAGCAACAGTGTTTTGGGCGAGCTACAATAGATGGATTGCATATTTGGGTAGTCCTTGATAAATGGAGTTACAGTTATTGAATAGAGGAGTGATGGACTGGCAGACTGTACGGAAAGTATCGGTGGATGGGGGGGGGGGGGTTCGGATGTTTTTTAGCTTGTAGTATACCGCTTTGGTGATGCTGTGAATTTGTTCCTTGAAGGTCAGTTGTTGATCGAGTATAATTCCAAGGTACTTTATGTGGGAGATGACTCGGATCTCAGTGTTGGCAAGCTTAACAGAGGAGGGGGGGGGAGTGAAGTTGGGGTCCTTTGTTATGTGTGGTAGCTCTCTGTTTTACTGAGATTGATGGATAAATTATGATGGTGGAGCCAGTTAATGATTTTGGTGAGACAACTTGAGAGTGTGGAGTAATCTGGAGTGGAGGTGGAGAATGGTGTGAAAATTGTTATATTGTCTGCGTATATCAGAAACTGGACTGGGAATTGTTGGAGATATCACAAAAAGGTCAAATGTGTATGTTGAATAGTAGGGAGGAGAGGGATAATCCCTTTGGTACATCCTGGTTAAGGGTGAAAGGAGTTGAGGTGTGTGTTTGAATCCTTATATGCTGATTTTGGTTGGTGAGATACGAATGGAACCAATTGAGGGGGGTGCCGCAGACTCCAATGTGGTGAAGCTTGTTAAAGAGTACTGGTGGGATACAGTGTCAAAGGCGGCAGATATGTCCAGAAAGAGCAGGAGGAAGCCTTGGATGAGTGATTTGATGCCTGTGATAAGTGAGTTTAAGAGGGAGATCATGAGGGTTTCCATGCCGTGAATTTGTCGAATGCATGTTGCTGTGCGTTTAATGGTGTATGAAGATCTATGTGATCTTAAAGTTGTGTTTGTATGGCTTTTTAAATGATTTTGAAGATGATGGCTATGCTGATTATGGGTCTGTAGGAGGATGGAGTGTATAGATCCAGGTTTTGTTTCTTCAGGAGTGGTCTGTGCATTGTTGAAGCTCACACTGCTCTGGAGACACACACAGACAGGCACAAACACACACACACACACACACACACACACACACACATACACACACACATACACACATGACCCCGCTGCCCAAAAGAGGAGCAGGTTGGCATTCTTACCTGCCTCTTAGGCCTCCTTTAATACTCCTCCATTGTCAATGCCTGCTCAGTGTACAGGTGCTATTGGCACACTCTGAATTGCTCTGGCACTGTCAACGCCCACTTAGTGTGCCGGTTCTATTAGCATGCTCTGACATTCAGGTGTGGGTGGTGCAGATTTTCAGTGTGGCAGCTGAGTATGTGGACTCATGCAGGAGTTACTGTTGAAGGTTGCACATGCTGATACAGTTCTGGAAATGTGGGATAAAGTTAACACACCTGGACATCCCATTCCTGATCCGCAGGCTGGTCCCTGTGACCCTTCTTTCATATACACTCTGGCCATGTGTTTGGAGCCACAGAGCAGCTGTGTGGCTTGAGCATTCCATGGGTATACATGTGGTCTTTGTCAGGATGCAGGAGGGCATGTGTTGAGGTATGTCTATGTCTGCATCCATCCCTGTAGGCTCTATGCCATACTTTTCCAACAAGGTATGTTTGGTAGGTGTGGGTGAGGGATATCTTGTTAGGTCAGTCTGTTGCACTGCCTTGCTATGCTGCTGGTGCAACTGACATTCATGTCTTCCACATGGGATCTGTGCAGTCAGAGGGGTAAGCCATGATACATGACCACACACATTCCAGACCATGGGTGTCTTAGCTGAATGAACATACCCATTTCCTGGTGTGTACTTGTGGGGCAGTCATGGACTAATCTCATATTTTGCTGTCCACCATAGCTACTTTGGGTGCACATGTGGCTCAGATGGTTGTAACTGATTGTGTACTTACTTATGGAAGGGTCACTGGTTCATAAACAGATTATGGTTATCATTTGGCTGGTGAGGGGGCAGGATGGGAATTTTTCCTATGACATGGGCTGTTGTCATCTTGCATGGTATTCCTGCCACAGTGGCATATTCCCCCCCCCATGTGCACATATCCACTCAATATGTGCAGGTGGGGGGCATCCTGATCCCAGGGCCAGCCCATTCAGTTGGGAAAATAGCAGGAAAACAGGGTTCAATGCTCAGGGTGGATAGCATGCCAGCTGATCCCTCCATCCCTGCCATCATGGCACAGCCACTACTACAGTGACTATATTGGAATTGCACACATGCAGCTAGGCACGCCATGGCACTTTTGTCCCCCTCCATGGGGGGGGGGATGTGGGCACACATGCTACTGCCTTTAACCTTGGGTGGGAGGGATCACCATGTGCTCTGCTGTAGCTGCTGCTGATATGCTTGCCATTCCACTGACAGTGGGAACTGCAGCATTGCAACAGTCACAAAGGGCTAGGAAAAAGATTTTGTCCGCAGCAGGCCGCAGCTGCTGTGACTACTACCCCTATCCTCACACAATGCTGACATGGCAGCATGGTGCTGTAGGGGTGGTGTGACCTCGTCTTGACTGCAGCAGCATGTATGTGTTCTGCCACTGTTACAGTGGAGTCGTACCTGACATCACAGGTGTATACCTTAGGCAGCAGACTTGTCTGCCTAGTGGACCAGCCAGCTCCACTGCTTCACCTACATGCGACTCCTTGGGCAATTTGGCACAAACCTCACTGTGCCCGTTCTTAATGGGCACCATACTGTTGCTGCCAATGGGGCACTACTATCACTAATTTGGGATCTCAGGTGGGAGGAACACATTGCATACAATGAAATAGGCTCTCTCCCCTCAGAAATAGCACTTACCGCGCGCTTTCAACTGGCATTAGGGTTCCACGACTGGGAGCTGTAATGCATGGTTACACAACCTGGCCTTAAGGGAGCACACACTATCTCTGCCCATTCTCTACCCATTAACTCCCACTCTCTACCTCCTTCACCTTAACAGCACACTTGCTCCCTTACTGTCCTTTAGTAAATATACCCAAAGTGAAGTAAAGACTATGGGCCCAATATTCAACTAGGCAGGGCTATGCACCATATCCGCTTAGCCCTGCCCGTCCACTCCTAAACCCCAGATGTTCACCTCCACAGCAAAGGAAGTGAATATCTGGGTCTGGTCGCACTGCCTGAAAGTCACTGAGGATAACTATGCAGCATTGATATTGGATGCTGAATGGTTAGCCTCAGAGCATGTAAGATAGGGTTTTCCTCGCCTATGTTATAGGTGCCAAATGCTAACTGTGCAGCTTCCAATATTGGTGCTGCACAGTTATTTATTTATTTATTTATTTAAAGTTTCTTCTATACCGCACTATTCGGCATCAGCGCAGTTTACATGGAACAAAAACATCTCAGTACATTTAAACAAGTATGAGTTTACAGATAACTGTTTAAGAACTTGGATAACAGGGATACACTATTCATAATAACATTCCATTAACTATTAGTGTCAGTTCCCATCTCTGCTAGCTAGCATCGGGGTGCATGGGGGACTTAGTCAGGGATATTCGATGGCACTACCCGTGTATGTGCCATCGAATATTCGGTTAGCCGGCATTTACATGGTTAACTGGCTGTTAACCATGTAAATGCCTTTTGAATATCAGGCCCTATGGGAATGATATTCAAAAGAGTTTATCTGGTTAGCAGGATCTGCTGACCAGATAAACCTCGCTAAGAAGTATATTCACTACACTAACCATATAGTGTCTTTGAATATGCCTGCTAACCATCCCCGCACTATCCAGAGAGCACCAGTGTGGTTGGTGGATATGGCAAGAGCTATCCTAGGACTTATCTGGTTAGTGGTGATTTTCAGTCTGCTAACTGGATATGTGGCTGCATAAAGTTAGGTCAGAAAAAAAAGCTGTCCTAGCTTATTGCCATGTGACTATCCAGAGAGCAGCTGAATATTGCCGGGTCTGGATAGTTATGCTGGTCAACACTGACAGTAGATATCCAGCGCTGCAGGATATCCAGATTCTGGCGCTGAATATCAAGTTTCAGTTTTGCCTATGGCAGCCAGGCACTCTAGAAACATTGACTGACACGGGATGAATATTGGGCCCTATAGATATTATTGAGCTTAGATGGAACCTAATCTGAACTGTGAAGCTTACTCATTTCTGCAACATTTTGAGGATAATCAGAAATTGTAGCTGAGACCTACTCTTTTCTACTATAGGCTGCTCCCATGTTATTAACTTGAGGAGGGAAGGCAACAAAAAATGTTAGCAAAGAAAGAGGACGGAAGACAAACTGATCTTGCTTATGTTCTGCAAAAGACAATTATAGCTTGCTTTATTATTAGTACCCTGCTATGCTCATTGGAAATAATGAGGAAAGCTAAAACTTTTGCAACATGCATTGTTGCTTTATGGTGCAGTGCATACAATTTTGAGTTGTCACTAGCTTTGGCTCTGCTGAAATAAATATATAAAATATTTGTCTAATACAAATATGTGTGTAAATGCAGAGGAAAAATAACCAACGAAGAATGACCTTGTCTGGGACTCTCCATTGTTCCTTAGTTGATATTGTATTTAGGACACAAACCAGCTGAGTTTTTCAAATCACGCCTGCGTCAGGGGTCTGAAGTGTTGTCTGTTTGTATCAGAGAATCATAAGTAAGTGCAAACTATGCCAGCAACGTGTTACATCAAACGCGTAATAAAATAAAAATGCTGCATGCGCTCAGTTGGGAGTTCCAGCCATGGTCATTCTCTGTTGGCTGTTTTCCCTGCATTTATACACTGCTTGTTTACAGAAAGACCTTTCCCTTTGTTACCCTCTAAAACAAATATATAACCAAACTTGAGTTAACATATTCATAGCCAGGCATCCTGTGTCATAGTAACATAGTATATGATGGCAGATAAAGACCACCATTGTCCATCTACTCTGCCCAGCAAGGTAGCAAGGGTAGGTGCACCTGCCGCTCTGTGCAGGTCACCCCTCCCCATGCCATTGTTTAGGGGTGTACCCACTGCTCTCTGCAGGTCACCCCTATTTGTTAAAATAGCAGAGACAGTTAAGGTTATTTTGATTTTATCTTGTTACTATAAAAAGATCCATTTTGTCTGTCCCATGCCATTTTAAATTCTGTCACTGTATTTGCCCCCACCACTTCCATCGGGAGGGCATTCCAAGCATCCACCACCCTTTCAGTCAAAAAGTATTTCCTGACATTGCCTTTCAGTTTACCCCCTTGCAGCTTCATGTTATGCCCTCTAGTTTTACAGCTTCCCCATCTTTGAAAGAGGTTTGTTTGTTCATTAATACTCTGTAAGTATTTAAAGGTCTGAATCAGATCCCCCCTGCTCCTCCTCTCCTCCAGAGTGTACATATTTAGGTCTTCAAGTCACTTCTCATTTGTCTTCTGTGTCTAATGCATACATACAAATTCTGTGTCACATATAGATATGATTTTATTTCTTTTATGTGCACTGCAAGAAAGTGTATGTCCTCATCAAGATGTTATGCTCCCTGGAACTATGGCAACTAACCACCTAAAGCCAGAGGGGACAGGCGAACAGAGTGGATTGGGAAGGGAAATGGTAGAATGAGGCTGAAAAGAAAAAATTCACTGAGCATGCTGAAAAGCACAGTCCAGCAGGGGATGACAATTTAAAACTTGAGAGGATTTAAACTGCGCTGAGTTTCCTTAATGGAGCTAACAAGCTTAACTTGACTCCTTACCAAAAAAAGAATTGTTAATGCGCACAAAGTTAGTGCCCAGATAGAGATTTACTGTTCCTTATTTTGTTTTGCTGCACATACTGTTTTCCCTTTGGGGCTTCTCTGCTATTTTCCTGTTTTTGTGAAGAAAACCATAGGTTTGAAATGTTTGACATTTGTCCCAGAAATCCAGGGATTCTAAGGATCTACAGATGCCCTATCCATCAGTCCCTACACGTGCATATATGCCATGTTTATTGTATTAAACCTACATATACTTCCTGTATTTCAAGCACAAATATATCAGTAACCCACAAAATATTTTGGACCCAATATTCAATGCGGTTGGGTGCCCCGTTTTTGTGCTGCAGCTATGAATGCCTTCATATGCCTTTTCAATAAATCCTTTGTAGAACTAATAAAGATATTCTGACCAATATCTGACAAATGGGCACCATTGGGACAATATAAGCCCAGACAGTCTGAGAAGATCAAATCCTGAGTAAGTACAAGCCCCCTTAACAAGACTGTAAATTATGATATCTCTGCATTTACACACTTAAACAGTCATCCAACTGCCTTTGGCTTAATGGCATTATGCCAAGTTCGCCAAGGAATGACTTATGACCAAAAGAGCATCACATAAGGAAAATAACAGTAGATTAGAAAACAATTACGCTTCATTTATCAGATAAGATCTACACCTTTGACCTCTATTATTATCGAGTGTACTAGCGAGCATCCAATAGCATAAGCAGGAGCTGGAACCATCATATGGCCCACAGGCCCATCCACTACAACAGTACATTGCCCGCTACTAGGCGCAAGTTCATCCCCATCTCAACTCCACTGCTCTCTTCCAGGCCCAGAAAACAAAGGAATGACCATGCATCTAGACTAGGAATTCTTGTCTCACTGGGTCTGGGGAACAAATTGAAAAAAACAAAATATGAAGAACCTGCAAAGGACCCCAGTTAGCGGATATAAGCTTTGTAAGAGTTAGAATGCCAGCAATCAACTCACTGAATCATTTGCTCTGAGAGGCCACATGCGGCAGCGAATGTCACTGCTCCAATCCTAAATGATTGCATTCTGGAGCGATCTAAGGGAAGCCTGCCTCTGCTAAGCTGTGCTTCAGTATGGTGGAAAACTGATATCTGGTTAAGGGATCCCTTCCCTCAGGGCACAACCAAAACAGGCTTTCCTGGGTTCTTACTTGTAAAAAGGAATGTGCACAGTGAACTGGACATGTAACCAGCCCAGGCACACATCTGAGATAAAGCCATGTGACTCGGCCCAACTAATCAGTTTTATAGTGCTGTATTCAGAAGCACCTTCCCCTGCTACATCCACTACAATGTCCCATAACAGACCCCATTCCTTGAACAAAGTCTTTGCCTCTGCCACTAACTTACTAACTCATAAAGCAGAGAAGAAGGCAAAATAGAACGTTACTCTGAAAAGCTCCACGTTGTATGGACTCGTGCAAACCTTTGGAAGTGCCTGGATTAGAGCGCACAGTCTTTTATGCAGGATGGGTTGCCATAGTACTCAAGGCCTCATTGGATCTAGTGAAACCATGCACCAGCTTGTATACCAGAAAGGATGCTGTGGGATCCCTCTGTCCATGCACCTTATCTACAAAAGCAACACTGGCTAGAGATCCTGACAGGGCATGAGGAGACAATTTATGCTCTATCGCTTGCTCAATGAATTTCATCACTGCCTCTTGTTCAGTCATCCTTCCCAGGGAAACAGTCCCTACTGGGAGAATGTTTACAAAGTGGTGCCATCCGGCTTCATAAGTCTTCCAAGTGTGTGATGACAGCAAGGACCTCAGCAATCTTTCAACTGGCCCTGAATGACTTCCCATAATTGTCTCTGCACCTGTGATGGAATCTCATCTGCTCCTGGCACCAAAGTACAAACCTTGGCCTACTGCAAATGAGATAAAGAGTCTGTTATTGCATTATCTATACCAGGGACCTGCTTGACTGCAAGCATCACACTCAACTGCAAGCACCAAAGGACCAGCAAGTGCAGCCACTCTAAGGGTGAATTCACTGACTGCTGATTAATCACTTATACAACATCCATATTATGTAAGCGTAAGACCAAATGTGCTGATGGCGCTCCTCCCAGATCAAAAGTGTACCCACACAAAAAAATAGTTTTAGAAGGGCAATGCTCTGGCACCAACCTCTGTCATGTCAACTGGTTGGCCATGTTTCTGCACATAAAACTCCCCCAAAAGCACTCCCTCCAAAAGCATCTATATTCAGTTCAGGAACCTTACACCTTCTTTACTGTCTTTGGGGCATAACTTGCTAGTAATGTAGTCACACTGAGCCTCCCTCTATTTTCTCCCTTTCCCTTCTCTGTTTTTAAATTTTTGCTTTTTTATATGAGAAGTCCGAATCACCTTTGGCATAAACCCCTCTCCTGTGCCCACTTAGCTATCCAAATGTAGAGATGCACCAATCCCTTACCAGCCCCCTGCTTTTGCTTTAAATGGAACTTTCTTTTTGTTTGCTTTGAACACAACAGACATTAGGACCAGCAGGTGCCTAAATCGAGGCAAGCCTCAGAACTCAATAAAGTCAGAATCCCCAGTGCATTTGGCTGTGCCGGGCCCAGCTGCCTCCCAGAGAGCCAGAGACCATCTACCCTGTATTCCCAGCACCCGACCCAACTCAGAGACCGTCCTCCTTGACCTTAGCTGCCCTGATACACCACCACCGGACTAGATGCCTTTCTGAACATGCCAACAATTCAGTCGCTGGCAAGGAGCATAGTGATCAGCCTGGGAACTTTGCCCCCACCTTTTTATTTTGCTGGACACACTGCAACAGCATATCCATAACTCCAATGAAGCTGCTAACCTCCACCCTACTGTGATTAAGAGGAGTGAATGATCAGTTCATGTTCATGTCTCTGCTGCCACTGCTTGACCACACCCAGCATGTGCACTCTGGAAGCCCATCAGACAAAGGTGACTATGTGCAGGCTTCCACTCCACTGTTCCCGTTCAATATCCCCTCCTCTCACCCCCACTCCCCACAGTGAATCAGTTGATGGACTCAGCCATTGTAATAGCCAACTCCTGAATTCACTTGGGAAGGGGAGCTGGGCTTATATCTGCCAAAAATTGAGTTTGATCTGGCCATTCCTTTATAATGGACCAATGATGAAATGAGTTTGATCTGGTTGTGTAGCCTATGATTATCTCTAGGATTGATTTGTCTGGCGCTACAGCATTCATACTGTTTGAGGTCCAAAAAAATATTTTATATAGTGACTTTGAATTATATATGGGGATTTTATATTTATAATTGGCTACTTGTAATGTGCATACATTCCCTTTCTGAGATTGTGTGATATTAGGTTTATTTTAGAAAGGTAACATAGGTGCTTCTGTGTCTTTATAAAATAGGTATCCGGAAGCAGCCTCAATAGTGCTCAAGTGAGCAAGCACATATAGAATTCACACCTGCATCATGGAAGATATAAATCTCTGCATGTGTCCCTTATGTGCGGACCCAGTTATTTTAGAAAATACACATCCATCACAACACTACTTCATTTCCATCCAAGGGAATGCCACATGATTTTAGAAAAGCTCCTTTCCCACATTTAAGAGGTTTTATATGTAGATAAAAAAATATTTGAAAAGACTTCCTTGGTGTGGTGGTGTGTCTGCACTGCACATTGCAGAAAAAGGTAATGAGTTATTGTGCATAATTATGCATCTCATTGGAACACATTTCTCAATAGCTTAAGAATATAAAAGCACTTAATGTGTGTTAACCATCTGAATGAATAGTGCAGGTGTTGAACACATGCTAATGCTTGCTATACCATTGTTGTTGTTGTTAAGTGCCATCGAGTCGGAGCCAACTCATGGCGACCCTCTGGATAGCTATCCTAAATTGTGTTCGGTCTTCAGTCAGGTGGCTCATTGTTGACAGACTGATACCAGTAGCTGCTGTTATTGTATCGATCCATCTCATTCCTGGCCTTCCTCTTTTGCGTTGACCTTCTATCTTGCCAAGCATGATGTCTTTCTCTAATGATCTTTCTCTTCGCATGATGTGTCCAAAGTATGAAAGTCAAAGTCTTGTCATCTGAGATTCTAAAGAAAGCTTAGGTTTGATCTCCTCTAGTACCAACTGGTTTGTTCTTTGGGCAGTCCATGGTATACACACTATTCGCCGCCAGCACCATAATTCAAAGGCATCAATTTTCTTCCTGTCTATCTTTTTCACTGTCCAGCTTTCACATCCATATGATGTTATTGAGAATACCATGGCTTGAACAAGTCAAATCTTTCTATGGAGACAGACATCTCTGCTCCTGAGAATCTTATCTAGGTCTTTCATAGCCATTCTGCCAAGAGCGTCGTCTGATTTCTTGACTGCTTGTTGCTTCTTTATTGATAGTTGATCCAAGTAGGTTAAAGTTGTTCACAATTTCAATTTTTTCTCCTTTAACAATGAACCTGTTGACTATTCCAGTTGTCATGATCTTTGTCTTCATTACATTAAGGTGCAGGCCCATTTTGAGACTATGTTCTTTGAATGTGAGAAGCAAATGTTTCAGATCATCTTCACTTTCAGCCAGTAATATGGTATCATCAGCTTAGAGAAGGTTTTTGATGAGTCTTCAACCAATCTTCACACCTCTGTTGTCTTCATACAATCCTGCTTCTCTGATGATTTGTTCTGCATATAAATTAAACAGGTAGGGGGAAAGTATGCAGCTTCGTCTTACACCTTTGCTTATTTTAAACCATTCTGTTTCTCCTTGTTCCGTTTGAACTGTTGCTTCTTGATCAATGTACAGATTGTGTAAGAGTACGATCAGGTGTTCTGGTATACCCATGCTTCTTAATGTGGCCCAGAGTTTCTCATGGTTTACACAGTCAAAAGCCTTGCTATAGTTGATAAAGCACAAATAGATATCCTTTTGGTATTCTTTAGCCTTTTCAAGGATCCATCTCACATCCGCAATGATGTCTCTCATTCCTCGCCCTTTCCTGAAACCTGCTTGCACTTCAGGTAGTTCTTGTTCCAGGTATGGTTGTAATCTCTTTTGAATAATCTTCAGTAGAATCTTGCTGGCATGTGGGATCAGAGCGATTGTGCGATAATTTCCACAGTCAGTTGGATCACCTTTCTTTAGTATTGGTATAAACACAGATCTTTTCCAGTCAGTTGGCCATGAAGTTGTCTTCCATATTTCTTGGCAGAGCCTTGTAAATATGGTAACAGCTGCATCAGATTGCTGTAATACTTCTGTGGGAATGCTATCAATGCCTGGTGCTTTGTTCTTTGATAAGGCTTTCAATGCTGCTTCAGCTTCTTCTTTCATTACCAATGGTTCCCGATCATAAGGTACAGGTTGAAACGGCTGTTGGTCCACTTGATCTTTATCATATAAAAACTCTGTATATTCCTTCCATCTTTTCTTGATCTTCTCAGCATCATTCAACATAGAACCTTGAGCATCTTGTAACATTCCAATTTGAGGCTGGAACTTTTTCTTTAACTCTCGTAGCTTTAGGAAAGCCAATCTTGTTCTTCCTTTAATAGTTTCTGCTTCTATTTCCTTGCATGCGTCTTTGTAGTACTTTTCCTTGTCCTTTCTTGCTGCACGTTGGAAATCTCTGTTGAGTTCTGTGATTGTCTTTCTTTTTCCTCTTGCTTTAGCATCTCTGCATTTCTGGGCAATTTTCAGAGTTTCTTCCGTTTTCCATTTTGGCCGTTTTTTCTTTTTCACCTTTTGTAGAGACTTCTCGCTTTCTTCCAACACAACCTTTTTGATGTCATTCCATAACTCTTCTGGAGCTCTGTCATTTGTATCTAAAGCAGCAAATCAATTTTGCAGGCATTCTTTAAACACCAGTGGTATATTCTCAAGGTCATATTTTGCTGCATTCATGAGTGGTTTACTCTTTTTCAACTTTAGCTTGAGTTTGCATACTAGTAGTTGATGATCTGTATCATAGTCAGCTCCAGGTTTTGTCTTTGTTGATGTTATAGAGCTTTTCCATCATTGACTTTCACAGATGTAGTCAATTTGATTTTTATACTATCCATTGGGTGACGTCCATGTGTACAGTCACCGCTTGTGTTGCTGGAAGAAGGTGTTTGAGATGAATAGATCGTTGGTCTTGCAGAATTCTATCAGTCTTTCTCCAGCTTCTTTTCTGTTGCCAAGTCCATATTTTCCAACTACTTTGCCTTCTTCTTTGTTGCCAACTTTTGCGTTCCAGTCACCCATAACTATCAGGATATCCTGTTTGCATGTTCTGTCAATTTCAGCTTGTACTTGTTCAAAGAACTCTTCAATTTCATTCTCTTCTGCAGCTGTTGTTGGGGCATATTCTTGAATTATAGTTGTGTTGATAGGCATTCCTCGTAGATGAATAGAGATTAAGTGTTCACTTATTGCATTGTATTTCATTACAGTTCTTGCAAGTTTCTTATTATAAATGCAACACCATTTCTTCTTTGTCTTTCATTTCCAGCATAGTAGACCATGTGATCATCTGATGCAAAGTGCCTGCTACCAGTCCATTTCAGTTCACTGACACCCAACAGATCAAGTTGTACATGTTCCATTTCATTCTTGACCACCTCCAACTTCCTTTGGTTCATGCTTCATATGTTCTATGTCCCAATATTGAAGACATCTTTGCAGCTTCTGACTCTCATTTCTTGTGCAGCTACATCAGCAGTCAGACGTCCCGACTCCCAAGGGCTTTGATCCAACCACATCATAAATGCTGGCTTTACTCAGAAAAGTCTTCAGCTCTTCCCCAGTAGCTCGTTGAGTGCCTTCCGACCTGGGTTTCTCATCTTCCAGCACTATAGCACAATTTGTTTTGTTGTATCTATCCATTGGGTTTTCATGGCAAGATACAGAAGTAGATTGCTGGGCCTTTCTTCCGCGCAGTTTAAGTTTTGTGTTGTTGCCGTTGTCACAGAAATGTGATTCTCCGCCGTCAACACTATCCCATTCTGCTGCTGCCCAGATGTATTAATATATAGTATTAAAGCATGCTATGCCATTAGCATGCTTTAATACTATATATATATATACTATATATTAGTCCCTTAATATGCTTACACTTCTATTTAGAAGTTCTGTCTGATAGCATATGTGGGTATTGATTAGACAATAATAAGGTATACTCAATGCAGAGGAAATATGATTTCTAAACCTTTGAAAGAATAAATCCAGGGAACACACTGTTAGGATATACAGGATATATTTACTTAAAGATATCTTTATTCTGCCTACAGATGCTTCACCAGTAACTCACCTTCCTATCCAATGCTTGAAAAAACAAGTTCAGGACTGATGATTTTTAAGCAAGACAGATGTTGTTAGAAGGTGCTCTATGAGTCTTTTCAGGATAAAAATCCTTAATGATCTCATGACAGAAATGTCTCCATGGATTTCACCTAATTATTAGTTTCCATTCCTTCTATAAAGGCAACTTTTAAAGTGCAATTGTATAAAATTATTTTCAAGTGTATGTGGCTATGTATGGGCGCAAATGGTCTCACTAAATACTGACCAATGTAAAAGAATGCAGGTTGGCATCTAGGTGTAGCTGTGAGTGCAGTCGGGGTGTAGAGTTGCCAACTGACTCCAGATTCTCCTGACAAGTTTGATCCAGTCCTGGGCTTACCTCACTGCATGCAGGAACTTGTAGTCTTGTTTTTCTTATGGTATGAAATAGAAATATCAGAACTATAAGTCCCTAAATGCAGTGGAGTCAGGGCCGGTGCTATCCAGTAAGCGTGGTAAGTGTGGCAGGAGGGTGACCAATGTCAGTCGGACACTAATCCAAGAGGATGACAAGCTAGAAGAATCATGCAAGAAGGGAAAAGCAAGTCTCACAGGCAGAAGAATTATTTATTCAACAGTTTTTTATACTGCTTTATCATTTTAGTCAAATCAGTTTACATTGTAACTTAAACTTGGTAATGCACATTAAACAGGAGCATTGATAACTTGCATTCTTCTGAGGCAGTGGAGGGTTAAATGACTTTCACAAGGAGTGTTAGTGGAAATTGAACCCTAGTCTCTAAGTGTCAAAGCCAGGGTTCTAACCATTAGGCTAATCCTCTACTTTAAGTTGAGCTGTGCAAGGTCGCTGATTGTGACTGAGAAGGGGAAAGCCTGCCTGCTCATGGGACTTGCTTCTCCCGCAGGCAGGCACTTCTTTTCTCTCTGCGATCGTGGCTTTGCACAACTCTTCTACCCACAAGAGAAGCAAGTCCACAGGCAGAAGAGTTGCATGAGGACACTGATCGTGGCCAAGAAGGAAAGAGCTTGCCCGCAGGAGAAGCAAGTCCCATGGGCAGAAGAGCTATGCAAGGCCGCTGATCACAGCAGCCAAGGAAGAGGCTGCCTATGGACAGAAGAGCTGCCAGCCAGATCATGCCTGCTGTGAAGCCCTGAGGTAGGGCAAGGACAGTAGAATTGTGGTTCTGGAGAGAGAGGCAGAGAAGATGAGATAAATTTAAAGGGGCAGTGCTTTAGGGACTAGAAGGTATGGAGGGGCACAAAGGAAGGGCAGGGGATGAAAGTGCAAAGGGGGAATGAGAAGGGATAGAGTTTATAATGGGGAACAGAGAGTTGGGGCAGCAGGAATGGGGCAGGACAGTGGAGGGAAGATGCGTAGCATGGGGATGGAGGGCTAGGGAGACAGAGAGATAAAGTGGTGGGCACAGAGGAGTCAAAGGGAGATAGAGAAGAAGTGGAGATGGTGAGATGTTGGACATAGAGGGGTATCACAGGAAACCAGGGCAGATGCTAGATAAGGGGGGTGGGGGTCACCAGGTCACAGGAAAACAGGGGAGATGCTGGACATGGAGGGCACTGGGAGATGAAAGGGGATGCTGGATATGGAGGGGCACAGGGAGACAGAGGGGAGATACTGGATGCAAGGGTGGAATAAAGAGGAGGAGTCAACATGCTAGATGGGGGAGGGACTAGGGAGATGAAGGGGAGATTCTGGACATGGAAAAGGAACATAGGGAGAATGGCCATAGGGAGAATCAAGGAGTGGAGATTTTTGAGATGGAGGGGTAATGCTGGACATGGGGAGTTATATGGAGACCAGGGAAGATGCTGGGACTGGGGTGGAACAGAGGGAGACAGAGGAAAGATATTGGACATAGAGGTAATAAGAAGAGAAAGGGGAGAAGGTGGGCACAGAGATTTATGTGTTTATTTATTTAACCAGTTTTCTATACCAACTTATCCTTCAAGAGATGGTGAGATACTGGACATGGGAATAATAGGGAGGGGATGGTATGGAGACGGGAGAGATACTGGACACGGGGGCTAGGAATGGAGATGAGGAAATGCTGGACACAGGGATATAGGAAGGGAAAGGGGAGATATGGAATGATGGGGGGGAGATAGAGACAGACAGCAATTGAACTAGATATCCCTCCCAAGAAATGACCCAATCTAGAAAGGCCCTTACAATTTTTTCTTCAGTGTAGATAGCTTATGTATATAGTTAACCCGGTTATCCAAGTTTGTACTCCTGTTCAATGTAAAACCTGACAGTTTGTCGTTATGGTCGTTATGTTATGATGTAAACCGCGCTGATTCTAAATAGCGCGGTATATAAGAAACTGTAATAAAAAATAAATAAATAAATAAAGTGGAGATGCTGGATGAAGGGAAGGAGGGAGAGACACTGCATGACGAGGGGGGTGGAGAATGAGCAAAAGACTGGGCAATAATGGATCAGGGAAGAAAAAGTGGGGAATGGGAGAACTAGGGTGTGGGTTGAAAAGTGGTAGGGGGATTGAGGACTGGATAGAAAGAAGGAGTAGTGAAATCTGCGTGGACAGAGATTGAAAAATAAATTGAAGAAAGCTGAAAAGATCAATATTGAGGATGGAAAGGCGTGAGGAAAACAAAAGGGGAGAGAAGAAATCGCAGAAGGACTAGAGACTGTAGAAATTGAGCTAAAAGAAGCCAGAGGAAAGCAGAGACTTCAGATGAGGACCAGCATGGTCAGAGAATAAAATGGTCAGACAAGAATGGTAGAAAAAATCATTTTCAGTTCAGTGATCAGACTTTGCGCTACATTTATATTTGACATAGTACAAGGAATTGAATCTCTTTCTATTTCTGTGGTGTTGCACTGTGTGCAGAATCTGGCTTTTTGGGGTTTCAGTTTAATTTTTGTCTACATATTTTTATTTTTAGGGTTTGGTCATTTATTCTGTACTCGGTGAGGGTCTGTGTTTTGAATGTGTGACAGAGGCCAGGTGTTCTGTTAAAATGGAGTTTGCCCTCTAGAGATCTGTACTGAAGTAATCTGACTTGTCTGGCATTTCAAATAGGTGTATAGATGTTCTAGGGCTCACTACAATATTTACAGTACTGCTTTTTTCTGGTAGGCTTCTTGTGTAAGATTTGGATGTTGATGCTGGGGCACCATAACAACAAAGCACCGACCAAACAGCGCTGACAAAACAGCAAGCCGTCAAACAAACGCACAACATTACAGTTGCAGTGTAAAATAAGCGCAAGTCAACACAGTGTATGTTAAAACCAAATAATCCTTATTGTCTTTCATTGAAAGCAGTATGACTATATATCAGTATTATAGACATTGGCACATAAAAACTATGTCTAATAACTGCAGCATGATCATGGTCAATTATAGGCAGTATAACCACATATCAGTATTATTGACATTGCCATGTGAAAACAATGTATAAGAATTGCAGCATGATCCTGGTCAATTAAAGGCAGTATAACTAAATATCAATATTAGGGGCTATTCCATGTAAAAATTCTGTTAAGGATATGTTTTCATAATCTTTGATCAATATTTCAAAGCGACTATTGAGCCATATATATTTATTCTTTGATGCTGCTTTTGTACAATAACCGGAACAAAAATACTGTATAAAGATTTCATAGTGATCCTGTACATTTCGAAACTGCTCAAGAAGGCAAACGAATGAAGGATGGTGAACATCAATTGCATGGTGTCACGCTTCCATAGAGTTGTTGGTGCATGGTAAATGTTCTTTGACCAGGCCATGTACATTCCATATTGCTAATGGGAAAAGCGGTGTGCCACAATGCTGACACCCGATATAGTTGTCCTCCCAGTAGTCAGTAAGAGGTGCCAAATCCTCAGAAAAATAGTCCACCAGCTCTTCAAACATTGAACAATATCATCAATGGGCCCGAAACTCAGTGCCAAAATCATTTTTGAGTGAATGCAAAGCTCCTCTTCATCACCATGTTTGCTCAGTTGTGTCACATAACAAGGCATAAATGACAGGAGCAGCTGTATTGTCGATGAGAACATGTATAGTATATACTTGGTAAAATAATTCAGGAGAGACTTTAAATGTTCCGTCAGCAAACCAGTGACCGTTTTCCACTAACAACTGCAAATTTTCATTTGTGCCAAATAGAAACATTCTCTTCTGATCGTTATTCCAAGAATCCCACAGGATGAAATTCTCGCCTCTTGCCATTGTCCTAAGAGCGTCTGGAATTTCAATTTCTTCAAGTTGTTGAGGATTTGTGTATGGCAGCTGGTGTGGTTTTCATTGCCATTGGATGGTTCACTGTGAAGACACTTATTCTGGAAGATAGCAAAATTTCCATTAGTAATACGCTGTATTATTTGCTGGTATTTTTTAGTTGATATTTTTCCTCTTTGACACATTGAAACTTTATGAACTGTGGATTTAATCGCCTCATGATTTGGGGCATGGTCATGCTCTGTTTTAATGGCTATGAGTGGATTTGTAACTTTGACTCGTCCCTTGCAACCTGTTCTTGCACATCTCCATGTGCTGCTTCCATCTTTATTTATTTAACATGAATTTATATACTGCTCCTTCCCAAGATCAGGGGTGCTTTATAGGGAACATCAACAGAACTTTACACTAAAACTTTGAAAACTATGTACATTAAACTTATGTGAACAATATATCAACTATGTACGAGGTGTGACAAAAAAGAAACAAGACTGTGGCAGCCACTCCCATAACTCAATGCCAATTGGCTAACCGCTTATGTCACTGTGTTGTGCAACATCTCGCCACTATTCTGCTATAATATTTTTCATCTCTCTCACTCTGTTTTTTCTTTATCAGGTTTTTTTGTAGCACACTGATCCATCACACAGGGTTTTCTTTGTAGCACACTGCTCCACAACTGGAGGTGGCAGAAATATGGAGCAAAGAATCAACTTGAAATTTCTGGTTAAGTTGGAGAAGGGCCCAACTGAGTGTCTCCAACTTCTCCAAAAGGCTTATGGAGAAGATGCAATGTCAAGGCCGCGAGTCTTCGAGTGGCACAAATGCTTCAAGACTAGCTGCGAGGGGGTGGAGGATAACCCCAAGTCAGGTCGGCCTTCCACGACAAAGACGGCTGAGAACATTGACAGAGTGAACCAGCTGGTGTGGAGTGATAGCAGATTGATGGTGCAGATGATAGCTGAGGAGCTCAGCCTGAACAGAGAGTCAGTGCGGACCATCTTGGTGCAGGAGCTGGGGATGCGGAAGGTGTGCGCCAAGATGGTGCCCAAGCCTTTATCGGATGACCAGAAGGAGCACTGGGTCAATGTTTGTTGAGACTTGCTAGAGAAAATCGGAGAATATCCAGCGTTCGTTGGCCAAGCCATCACAGGAGACAAGACTTGGGTCTTCCTTCTGGCTGGTCTCCCTCAGTTTCATCTCTTCCCTCTTCAGTCTATTCAGCACTCCGCTGCCCGTTTGATTTTCCATCAACCTCGTTTTGCCCACATCACTCCTCTCCTCAGATCTCTTCACTTGCTCCCTATCTGTTTCCGTATTCCCTTTAAGCTTCTCCTTCTGACCTATAAGTGCATTCACTCTGTGGCTCCGCAGTACCTTTCTTCTCTCATTTCTCCCTATTTCCCCCCTCGTGTACTCCATTCTTCTTCCCAGTTGCTTCTTGCTATGCCCTTCTCCTCTATTGACAACTCCAGATTCCACTCTTTTCATCTTGCTGCTCCTTACGCTTGGAATAAACTTCCTTTGTCTATACATCAGGCATCTTCTTTGCCCCTCTTCAAACTCAAGTTAAAAGCTCATCTTTTTGCCTCTGCCTTTGGCTCTTGATTTTGCTGTTCTCCTTCCTTCCTCTCTTTTATTTCACCTTTCTTTCTTCCTCTTACATTTGTTCTTACCTCTTTCCTTTGTCCTGTCTCTCCTGCTCTTGTCTCTTTGCCCTTGTTCTTATCTTTTTTTCTACTCATTTTCTTGCTTTGTCTTTTTAGATTGTAAGCTCTTTTGAGCAGGGACTGTCTTTTTGTGTTTTCATTGTACAGCACTGCGGGCACCTGATAGCACTTTATAAATGCTTAGTAGTAGTAGTAGTAGCAGTATGACCCTGAAAGCAAGAGACAGCTTGCAGTGGAAGATTCGACTTTCACCCAGACCCAGGAAGGTGCACATGTCCAAATCAAGGATCAAGGTCATGCTGATCACATTCTTCGACCAGAAGGGAGTTGTCTATCATGAGTTTGTGCCTGAGGGTCAGGCAGTCAACCAGCACTTCTACCAGCAGGTCCTCAATTGCCTCCATGACCGGGTTCAATGCAGCAGGTGGGCTCTGTAGAGAGACAAGTCATGGCTGCTCTACCACGACAACACGCCCTCAAACACCATGCTCAGTGTGAAGCAGTTTTTGGCCAACAAACAGAGAACAGCTCTCGACCACCCTCCTTATTCCCCAGATCTCACACTGTGCGACTTCTGGTTCTTCCCCAGGCTGAAGACTGTGCTCAAAGGAGCTCATTTTGCCTCTGTAGAAGAGACCAAGGCCACTGTGATGAGGGAGCTGAGGGATTTCAAGGAGGAGGACTTTACCGAGTGCTTTAGTACGTGGCAGAAGCGAATGCAGAAGTGCATTAACTCTGGGGGGGATTACTTTGAAGGGGACAATGAGTAATTTATCTGTAGATTTTGTAATAAAACATTTATGGGACAGTCTTGTTTCGTTTTTTTTGTCCCACCTCATACATTATATCAGCAGAAATAATCATGCTTGCTTTAATATAATACACAAAACAAAGTATTACTCCACTCTCTCACTATCTCAAAAAATACAAGAATTTCGGGGAACAGGTCTCAGACTGTGTTAGGGATGGAACCCAGGAGGTATACCTCTGCTGCGGTTACCAAACCACTCAATTGCATCAAGGACCCCGTATGTTCCCTCTACTTGTTATAAAAATAGAACTAATCGAGATCCTACTTAACCATGTATTAATCTTTTCAACGGCAGAATTTAATTTTTTCAAAGGCAGAATTCAGTCCCATCAGTGAATCTTAGTGAAGCATAGCTTTCCACTTAAATGCGAATCCTGCTGAAGCATACATTCTGTCATTATTCTTCAAAAGCTAGATTCAGTTCTTATCAGAAATTGAACAAAGCATAGCTGAAAGCTTATCTGTAATCGTGCCAGAGGTAGAATTCAATCCCAACGCTAATCGTGCGCGCTTGTGCGTTTCACCGCGCAAGTGGTTTCTTCGGGGGATTCCAGCTCTGTGACTATGCCAATCAGACATGCGGCTGTTCAACTCATTAAGCTCTACAAAATAATCATAAGTGACAAAGTCAGTATTTTTTGTAAAAAAATGTGACTGAAGATTATACACTGCGATAGAAAACTTATCACTCCTAAAACCATTCCTACCATTTTTCTTCCCTCAACATGCTTCTCACCGTGGAAAAACGCCGCGCATGCGTAGTCACCTTGTACTAGTAGATTTTTATAATCTGCTTCACTTCCCAGTCGAGATGACGTAACAGGAAATAGAGAGATAGATGGAAAAAAACTCTCACCAGGTTACATAGTGAAATTGTTATGTATTCCACACTAATAATTTATTTATTTATTTATTTAACTGCATTTATATCCCGCTTTTCACCGGGTCAAAGCGGTGTAACATGTAACATAGGGAGGGGTAATTTCTTTTAGGATGGGGCCATCACCAGGGTCAACAATTAATGATTATGGGTGGACATGGACATGATTTACTTCTGCTAAAATCTAAGTGTGAGGTCATGGTGGTGTTTCCGTTGAAAGATGTTCACGGAATAGGATTGTCTTTAGCTGTTTCTTAAATGATGTGATGTCGTTGTTGTTCTTGATGTGGTTTGGTAGAGAGTTCCAGAGGGATGGAGCATAAAGTTCGAATGCTCTGTTGCAGGTCCGTTGTGTAGATTTGGTTCTTTTGTGGGGGACAACGATAGAGTTATTGGAGGAATGTCTGGTTGGTCTGTTGTGGGATGGTCGAGGTAGTAATGAGTGTAGTGAGGTGTTCCGTGTTTGGTGGATAGTTTTGTGGATGAGTAAGATGGCTTTGTACTTGATTCTTGCTTGCAGTGGAAGGAGGTGAAGGTCTCTTAGGATTGGGGTGATGTGCTCCCGTTTTTTTGTATTTTGAATAATCCTTGCTGTGGTGTTTAAGGCAGTACGGAGTGGGTTGGTGTGCGAGGCAGGAAGTCCATGATAGATTATGTTGCAGAAATCTAGATGAGGGAGTGTCACAGCTTGCATCACTGTCCTAAAGTCGTGAGGTTCTAGGAGGGGCCTGAGTCGTTGGATAGTTTTAGCTTTGTGGAATATTATCCCAGCGGTTTTGTTGATTTGTTGTTTGAAGGTGAGAGCTTGATCAATGATGACGCCTAGATATCTTATTTGCGGCTGGATTTGTATTTGTGTGGTTCCCATGTTGAGGTGGGTAGGTGGTTTGAAGTCAGGTTCTTTTGTTACTATTAGGGCTTCGGTTTTCTTTATGTTGATGGATAGATTGTTCTCCTGTAGCCAGTTGGTCACGTCGTTGAAGCAGGCTGATAGCTGTTCGTTTTTTGGGTTGTTGGTTGTAATTGGTGCGTAGAGCATTATGTCGTCCGCGTAGATGTGGAAGTTGATGTTATGGGTGCGTATGATCGAGCATAGTGGACGTAGGTATATGTTAAACAACATGGCTGATAGGGTGGATCCTTGTGGTACTCCTTGAAGTTGTTTGTAGGGGGGCGAGGTTGTGGAGAGGGTGCGAATCCGTTGCTGTCTGTTAGTTAAGTAGGATCTGAACCATTGGAGTACAGTGTCCTTGATTTCGATTGTTTGTAGTCTGTGTATGAGGATTTCGTGTGAGATTGTGTCAAAGGCCGCTGATATGTCTAGGAAGATCAGGATGTACCCTGAATTTTTCTCTTGTGTTCCGATGATGAGTGTGTTCATTAGGATGGTCATGAGGGTCTCAACTCCATGTAGTGGTCGGAAACCGTGTTGCTGTGGGTCAAGTATGTCGTTGGTGTCTAGATGATCTTGGAGCTGGTGTTGGACTATCTTTTCTATTATCTTGGTGGCGAGGGGGAGGCTTGCCACTGGTCTGTAGGATGTGGGGTCCTTGGGGTCCAGGTTGTTCTTCTTTATGGTTGGTCGGATGATTGATGTTTTGAGGGCATCTGGCATGTATCCTTGTTTAAAGGATTCATTTACGATGTGGGTTAGTGGGGTACTTAGGTCTTCCTTGGTTTTCTTTATCCATTCAGTAGGGCAGGGGTCCAGTGGGGAGGTAGTGGTGTTCAGGCAGGAGATGGTGGAGGATATTTCTTCCTTTGAGGTGTCATTGAATGTAGTCCAGTTAGCATTTATGGTGATTCCTGGGTATGTTCTTGTGGCTGTAGCGCAGCGGTAAGGTTGTTGAGGTTGGTGAAATTGTTTGTATTGTCGGGCCAAGAGATCCGAGGGGATATCTGGAGGTTGATCGGAAGTGGTTGGTGTCTTTGTCAGTTTTTTAGCGATTTGGAAGAGTTCTCGAGGTTTGTTTGCAGCGGTCGTGATGGTTTTGGTGTGGTAGTTTCTCTTTGCATTGTCGGTTTCTGTGTGGTAGGCATCAAGTTCATATAGGTATTGCTTTTTGTCTTTGTCAGTTTTGTTTTTTCTTTCTCCATTTTCTTTCTGTTCTTCTAAGATTTGTTTTCAGTTTCCGGAGGTCAGGGGTGAACCAGCGGGCCTTTGAGGAGATGGGCTTGTTGCTGGTCTTGTTTACGGTTACTCTGGATGCTGAGGAGATTGTGGTGTTCCAGTTGTCCATGAGGTCATCAAGGTTATTTGAGTTCGTAAGTAGATTAGGTAGGGTCAGCGTCAGGAAGTCTTCTTTGTTGAATGCTTTGAATCTTCGTGTGTGTTGGGCGTATCCTCTGTTTGTATTTGGTTGATATGCGTGGGAGAGGTGGATGATGTAATGGTCTGACCATGGGACTGGTGAGATTATCGGACTGCTGTATGAGGTGGATGCCTGGGAGTTCAGGAATATGAGGTCCAGTGTGTTTCCTTTTTCGTGTGTTGGTTCATTTATGATCTGCGATAGGTTCATTGCTGTCATGGCGTTAAGGAATGTTTCTGTTTGTGCTTCTTGGAGGGATGGGAGATTGAAGTCTCCTAGTATAATTGGTTCCTTTGACGGGTCGATGCTTTCAGAGATCAGGTGCAGTATCCTTGGTAAGTCAGGGTTTGCAGCGGGTGTTCTGTAGACCAGGCATATTGTGAGATTTTTGTTGGTGAAGGTGAGGATGTCTGCTTCGTCGGAGGTTTCAGAGGTGAGGGTGCGCAGGTGGAGGTTGTCTTTTGCGATGATGGCTACTCCTCCGCCTTTTGCGTGCGTTCGGGAACAGTGATGAAAGGTGTATCCTGTTGGTGTCAGTTGGTTCATTATTACTGTGTCCGTTTCTGTTAGCCAGGTTTCTGTTATGCATAGGATGTCGGTCTTCTCAGATATGATCAGGTCTTGGAGCATGTGATATTTGTTCCTGGTGGAGCGTGCGTTTATGAGTGTGATGGAGAGGTGCAGGTGATTGATGTAATTGGTGTTTTTGGCTGGCGTGTGGTGTGTGTGAGTCGGGTTGTTCGTGGTGTTGTAGATGCTTGTGGGTTGCAGTCCTGTGGTTCCTGTGTATGGAAGGTCAGTAGGTGTGGTGGGGCGGGAGTACAGTTTACGTGCGGAAGGGGTTGTGCCTGTCAGTGTGTTTGCGTAGAGAGGATTGCTGAGTGTGTTTGGGTGGGGGTACAGTGTTAGCAGAGGAGTGAGAAGGTAGATGGGTGTTAGGAAGGGCGGCATGTTGTGAAAGAGTACCTGGGGTTTTGAAGCAGTGTAGTCTCTTTCTCGCCGGTTTGCTGGAGCGTTTGGATATCCGGTATTTGCCCTGTTGTGCTGTTTGCTGCGATGAGTCCCTTCTTTATCAGAGATGGTTGTCGGGTGTTGAGGCTGTTGGAGTTTGGTGGTGTTGCTATTTTTTCTTGGCGAGCTCAGACCCGGTCAGGGGAGCTCGAGCCTTGCCCGTTGTGGAGATTTTTCGGGCCACGGTAATGGCCACCGCCTAAGGGCCACGCCAAAGGGCCCTCTGGCGAGGCCCTCAGGCGCGGGCCCGCCAGGCGCGGGCGCGCCCGTAGGGACGCCGCTTCTTATGGCCCTTCTCGGCTCCTCTCCCACCGCCCGGATTGGGCGGGAGCAGCTCCCACTGTCCCGATTGGACAGGAGTGGAGTTTGGTGGTGGTCGGGTGCTGGCGGTGCAGCGGCTCCCTCGGGGTAGGGACGCCGCTTCTTATGGCCCTTCTCGGCTCCTCTCCCACCGCCCGGATTGGGCGGGAGCAGCTCCCACTGTCCCGATTGGACAGGAGTGGAGTTTGGTGGTGGTCGGGTGCTGGCGGTGCAGCGGCTCCCTCGGGGTAGGGACGCCGCTTCTTATGGCCCTTCTCGGCTCCTCTCCCACCGCCCGGATTGGGCGGGAGCAGCTCCCACTGTCCCGATTGGACAGGAGTGGAGTTTGGTGGTGGTCGGGTGCTGTCATGTGCACACTGCCCAATCTGAGCATTTAAACCTCCCGGGTATACAGTATTAAGGGTATATATCCAGCACTGTTCAGTGATAAGCAAACTTTGCTCCCTCGTTTTATTTGCAATTCCCAGTAAAACATGATCAATACAAAAAACTTGAAGTTGCTCAAATTGATGATGATACTCCGAACAGTGAGTTACGATTGATGCCTCTCTCTTTTGACATCGTAACCTGCTGCGATGTTCATTAATACGAACTCTTAAGGGTCGAATGGTTTTACCGATGTAAAGCAATGAACATGGGCAGCGGATTGCATAAATAACGTAGCTCGAACTGCAAGTAGCTTGTCTCTTCAACATATAGATTGTATCATGGTAAGTGAACTCGATTAACTCTACAGTCACTTCACAGATGTTACACTCTCCACACCTCATGTGACCACGATCAGTGGGGGATTCTGCAGGAGAAATCGGTTTTAACACCGCCGGACTCAATAACTCCTTGAGGTTCTTATGGCGTTGCCACACACAGCGAACCGTTTTCTCCTCTAGCCCAGGAATACTCTGAAGCACATTAGAATGACGTTTAAAATTTTTTTTGAGTTGACCACTAAAAACTAAGAACTTTGTGATAAGATTCACCTGCTGATCTTCTTGCCGACTCTTAGCCCCTCCAGAGGACAAAAGCCGGTCTCTGTTATTAAAACGTGCCCGAGTATAAGCTTGTTTTATCACATGAGCTGGATATCCCCTATGCATAAAATGGTCCTTTAAGATCTTCGATTGACATTTGAAATCCACATCCTCCACATGCTTTAATATAATAACTATGTACAGTGTTAGCATAGATATGATCTCAGGAGAGAAAATTTTACTTGGGAAACTAATCTGGATGAGATTGCTCATGGGCATAATACTCAATGAAAAGGTGGGTTTTTAGATCTTTGTGGAACTGTTGCATATCTTTTATAGCTCTTAGATAATCGGGCAGAGCATTCCATAATGTTGGGACAACATATGTGAAAGCCCTTGTGCTGGTATATTGGTTCATGTTGCAAAAGTGTTGAGGTATGGCTAATGTGTTTAGGGTGCAGTGCGTTCTTATTCTGGAGTAAGAGGGAGCCAATAGGAGTGAAGATAGCGGTGTTGTGGCAATTTTATTATGGTGTTTGAAAACAATCATTAAATATGTATATTTTATCCTTGCTACAATTGGCAACCAGTGTAGGCTATTTAGTGTTGGTGTAATATGGTCGGATCATTTTGCCTTGCATAGAATGCGAGCAGCAAGATTTTGAGCTATTTGTAATTTATGAGTGTATTTCTTGGCAATGCCCTGGAGAATGCTGTTACAATAATCAAAGTGAGAGGTTATAAGGGCCTGTAGGACAGTTCTGAAATCATGTTCTTCCAACAGGGGTCTTAGATGTTGAATCATTCTTAATTTAAAGTAAACCACTCTAGTGACTGATTTTATATGGGCGACCATATTTAGCATCTGATCTAAGATTATGCCAAGATATTTCACCTCCTTCTTGACATTAATTTCCACACCTTGGATCTGAATTTTATTAGGGGAGATAAATTTGGGATTTCTAGAGACATAGAATACCTCAGTTTTATTGATGTTGATCTTCAAGTTGTGTAATTTGAGCCATTCTATTACCTCATCTAGGCAAGACAGTATCTGGGGGCATGATGGGTCAGAGGTATCTATTGGATGATACAACATGATATCATCAGCATAGAGATGACAGTTTATTTTATGTTTTCTGAAGATGTTACATATTGTTTGAATATAGAGGTTAAATAATAAGGCAGATAGGGATGAGCCTTGGGGGATGCCCTGCTCTTGTTTATAGATAGTGGAATTTTTCTGAGCAATCTGGACCTGTTGCGTACGGTTCGTTAAATATGACCTAAACCATTGAATGGCCATTCCCTGCAGACCAATGTGCTAACTTTGTTAACTCAATCTTTTTTATAGCAGTAGCCTTCATGAACTATCATTATTTGTCCTCTTTGTGAATTGATTGTCTCCATCCAATATTCCAGAATGAACTTGAGCCATGATTCCAGTATTTAAATAAGCCTTCATGAATATGCATCTTTACAGCAAATCATTCAACAGCAGCACTGTTACTTCTGCTGTTCTGACAATTTCCGCTGTTCTATCTCCTACCGCTGTTTTGTCTGCGCTGATTTCCGCCATTTCATTGGCGCTATTTTGTTATGCGCTGCATTGGTCTATGCTGTTTTGTCTATGCTGTTTTGTTGTGTGCACTTTTGATCGGTCACCTGATGCTGATATGGTATAGCTTTATCTTGATTATATTGTAAGATCTGATGAGCAGGGACTGTGTCTTACATTTATATGTACAGCGCTGCATATGCCTTGTAGCGCTATACAAATAATTATTAGTAGTAGTAGTAGTATAGTAGATTTGCTCTGTAGATCCTCTGACTTTTGCAGGGTTTTGTATTAGTTCACAATATGTCCGGTACTGGAGGATGTTTATATCATTGTTACTGAGATAACAAGAATCTGTTTTATTTTTTTTTTTAATATATACTGAATACTATGGGTGAATGTTCTAGTTCTGCTCTACACCCATTGTCAATGGATGCAGAATATACTGTATGTCAAAACAAAAAAGTAAGAACCAAAAGATAGTTTATAACAACAAAATAAAATGAGTTATAATTTTATAATTTGGTGTTACAAACTGCGCTGTGGTTCTCACTTTTTCTTTTAGTTCCTTTGTGTGCGAACATCTTGCATTTCCTTTGTTTTTTGCAGAATATATATTTACATTAACACCATGCTGATCCAATGCACAGTTTCAGGAGTTATGTTGGGGTTGCCATGTCCCGTTTGTTTGGCACATTTGGTGGCATGTTTACTAAGTTATGCTCTGGTAACACATGTGTAGTCTGTGTTACAGTACCAGAGCAGGGCTGTAGGCTACAATACCAGAGCAGGGCTGTGGCCATTCTGCTTGTGCCAAACCATTGTTTTAGTTTCTGCCAACAATGCAGATGCCTGCATGTGAAAGTTATTTCTCTCTCGCCTCACTCTGGAGGAAAGTATAAATCTGGGAAAAAAAAATCCCAAAAACATAGGAGTAATGGAAAAAACATGGATCTTACTGCTTCGTCTGGCTGAAAAGTGGCTGTGATATTCTCGCATTTCTCTCTCTCCAACTTTACTTCCTACTGCAAGTACATTGACTGTATGACTGCCAGTAGGAAGTGAAGCTAGAGAGAGAGAGTCAGAATAACACAGGCTTATTCAAGAAATGAAAACAAGTCCTGTGATACAGCAAGGAGAAAGCATGGATTTATTTGGGAGGCAAGGGCAACTGATTTTATGACCTCATTGGAGCTCTGGGAGCTGTTTCAGTGATATTGGATCAGGATGGCCCTAAATGAGTTTTTACAATACCAGTTGGCTGTTTATGGCTGTGATTTTAATGCTTGGGAGACTGCGGAAGGCTGTTTGTCTTATTAAAGCATGGCACAGTAAAACATTTTAGGGAAAAAAGATAGAAAATTGTTTTAATATATTTTATGGATACTAATGTTTGGGTTTCTTTTCCCCACTAAACCCTCTTCCCCCCCCCCCCCTTCCTCCCTTCTCTGTCTCTGTTCTGCTTCCTGTTTCCTCAGTCCACAACCTTGGAGTCATCTTTGACTCTTCCCTCTCCTTCTCCACACATATCCACCTGATAGCAAAAATCTGTCATTTATTTCTCTGCATTACCCTTCCCTTACTGAACATACTACTAAAACACTTATCCACTCTTTAGTTACTTCTCACCTCGACTTCTCCATGGTGGTCTCACTCTGAGTCATCTTTCTCCCCTTGTAGCACTAGGTTTCCTAGTCCAGATTATTGACAGTGAATTTCCTGAGCATAAGTAGATTGCCAGGCCTTTCTTCCAAGGCAATGGAGGTTAAAGTGACTTGCCAAGGCCACAAGGAGTGCTGGTGGGAATCACTTGGTCTCCAGGACGCTGCTCTAAACACTAGATTCCTCCTCCACTCCAAATACATAAGGAGTATATTTTTTATTTTACAGCAGTCTAATGACATGCCTGTATACTATTGGACTATCTTACTAATTATTCTTCACAGTGCTACAGCTTTTAACCTACTGGCTTGTCCCTGAAACCTGTTTAACACACGTAGTTTAAATCAGCAGTGTGTTAATGTCATCCCTGTGATTGTTCTTTGTGACTGTTCTTTGCATCGACATTAAACAAGTTTTGCTTATAGTTTCTAGATGTACATAGATGCATGCTTATCATGTTGCTGATTTCTACATTCTGTACAAAATCTTTATCCTGCATATTTTTTCACTGAGTAAAATAGTTTTGAATTGTCCATACAGCTTAGTTTTTTTAAATTCATATCTAAAATTTAGCATGCTCTTGGACTATCACAGCCTGTTCATATGATGGGAAGCATTTACTGCTCATTAGTTATTTTTATTCTGGCTATGCATTTGCCCCTTCACTGCAATTTTCTTACAACACTAGATATGAAGAAGAAATGCTAGCATCATGTGAAAAGAATTCAAAAAGGAGTTTTGAAAAATTGTAGCCAGCATTAATAGTAATGAGGGAGGGATGCCAATCTATAGTTTGCATAGTTTGCAGGGAGGGGGGGGGGAGGGGGAGCAGCCAGAAACCCTAGCACTGGCCCTGAATAGGATAAACTCAGGATTGGATCAAGCTTGTTGGGTAAATCTGGAGCCAGTTGGCAATCCTATTGGGGTGGAACGCAGGCAAAGTTCACAAATATGTGGATTGGCTAATCTACATATGTGCTTACTTACAAATGTTATACTCATTCATTTGCACCTGCTCTTAGGCAGGTATACTGGTATAAATGTTACCACCTAAATTTAATGCACAATCTGTTTCTTATATTGGTATGGGTATAGTTTGGTGCACCCGTATATATTGTATCAAATGTTATTGTACTCAATTGTACGTTACCTGCTAGGAACATGCTGATCATGCCCCTGAAAGCTAATATGGAGGCTTTGCACTTAACATGGATGCATTTCTTATTTACAACAGATAAGTAATTTTTGCAGTTACTCAATATAAAGACTAGATCATTTTGAATCAATTTGATCTTTGCTTAACAGGCAAGTCGTGGAAATGATCTTTTAATGATTTACTGAAGATGATCCAGCCATGGATTTTGGATGAGTGCCTGGATCTGGTGGATAAACTGAAACACATTGACTTCGAGCAGTATCAGTGACTGAACAAAGAGGTCAGACAGAAGATGAAAGCAGAATGAGAAGCCTACTGGAATGGTGTCACAGCCAAACTGGAAGAAGCAGCATTAGGCATGAGTATCAGACCCTTTGCAGACTGTGGTAAAACCAAGTTGACCAATGACAACAACAATAAAGCGGACAGCACTTTCGTGAGCTCCCCTGCAATGTTCCCTCTAATTTTCTGTAGGCTGTGTGCGCATAAAATATCAGCTGTGCAGCTTTTGAAGGAAGGTTAAATTTTTGTGCGCCGCATAACGACACTCGAAGTTAACAAAAAAGCAGCTATGCTTCCTAGCTCTAAAACAAACAAATCCAGATCCAAACAGAGAAACTCCCAACCTTGGCACTCACAAGAAATTAGACAAAGAGGGAACTTAGTTTTCCGCCATCTTTTTTCAATCTTTCTAACTCAAATAATGACAGAAATTTATACAATGAGAAACTAAACTACTACAGAAAAACAATAAATGCATCTAAAAAGCCTTTCATACAAAATTACTAACAAATTCCCTCAATTGTCCCAGAGAATTATTTGAAATAGTTAAAAAAGTATCAAACCCTCCTAATACAGATGTCACCCCTATTAACCCACAAACTCTTGCTGACTATTACATAACTAAGCTCTCTCCAATATCAGACCCTCTAATTCCACTAATTTACTCCATCCCAAAGCCTGAACACATATGGGATAAATTTCATACTGTAACACTAAAAGAACTGGATAAGGTGATCTCAGATATTAACACAACCACTTCTAGTCTTGATCCCTGCCCAGTTAGCTGGATCAAAAATACTAAACCACTCCTAGCGCCCTACATTCTAAATATAGCAAATTTTTCTCTCACACATGGTACTATGCCAACCATCTTAAAGAGAGCCTCGATTAGACCTATTCTGAAAAACAAAAAACTAGACAATCTTGATCCCTCTTCATATAGACCTATCTCTAGCCTTCCATTTATGGCAAAGATTATAGAAAAAATAGTATATAATCAACTTCAGGATCACATTGAACTTCATGCCCCCTTAGATTCACACCAATACGGCTTTAGACCATACCATAGTGTAGAAACACTTCTTGCAGTTATCTTTGATGATATTCTAAAATACATTGACAAATCAAAACAAGCAGTATTACTTATATTTTTGGATATATCGGCTGCCTTTGATTCAATTAACCATCGTATCCTTTTTGAAAGACTCAAACAGATTGGAACCATGCAAGAATAGTGCCATATATACCAATCATATCTAACTGATCGATCGCAACAGGTAAAAATAGGAAACCATACATCTAAAACCTATACGCAAAAACAAGGAATCCCACAAGGTTCTGCATTGTCAGCTCTACTCTTTAACATATATTTACAACCTATATGCCACATCATTCAACAGTGCAAATTAAAATATGCAATTTATGCTGATGTTATGATTTATCTCCCTATGGACATAGACTCCCTGGACTTCTCCAATATCAAATCATGCTTCACTAAAATGACGCAATGGCTAAATGAACACAATCTACACATTAACTTCAAGACAACAGAAGCATTATTTGTTTCTAGAAATCAAAAATGTACCCCCCCCCCCCAACAGAAATAAAAATTGAAAACATAAGCATCCCCATAAAAGATGAAATAAGATACCTTGGCGTTATCATAGACAGAGCGTTAAGTCTAACAACACACATCAGGAATACAACAAACACAATATATAATAAATGAAGATATCTTAAAAATCTAAAACCATTATTATCAAATCTGGACTTCAGATCAGTCCTTCAAGCCCTGATCCTGCCTCACTTAGATTTTAGTAACATAATTCTTCAAGGTATTCCAAAACATGCTTTACACCAACTAAAAGTAGCACAACATGTTGCTGCAAGAATGCTTATAAATGCAGGTCCAACTGAACACAACTCCTATACTGTACAAACTTCACTGGTTACCTATACAAAGTAGGATAAAATATAAAGTTATCATAACAACGTTCAAACTGATAAGAGATATAGCCCCATCATATCTAACTGATCTACTGACAATTCATACATGGACCAGAACAGTGAGACAAAGGAACCTGAACACACTACTTGTTCCAAACAACTTTTCAAAACTCAATAAAACTACAACAAATAGGGCATTCAGCTTCAATGCTCCTTTAATATGGAACGCTCTGCCGGATAAACTCAGAGATATCACAGATCTTTCAGCATTTCGAAAAGATCTTAAAACTCACCTATTTATAGAATACTTTGGAGACTCATTCCCAATAGATGAAATATTTCCCACTTAAACTCATGTATACTCATACTCATTAATTCACAACTTACTTTTTCCTTTTTCTTACTCTACCTTACAATACCCAATTCTCCACATTATCACATTTACTCTTTACTCTAATAATTCTAGTGAACTATAATACATTTTTCCTTGCTCAGATATGATAAGATTTTTGAAATTTAAATCTGTATATATGTTTAAACTATCTATATAACTAATCAGCATTTACTCGGCATTTTAACCCTCAAATTACCATTTTTATTATATACAATTTAATGTTCACTGTAATTTCAGTTGTTTGAATAAGTTTCAATGAAATGTTCAAGTTTTGTTCTCTGTAAACTGCTTTGATTTTTCTGAAAGGCGGTATATAAAACCGTTCAATAAATAAATATACTTTAAAATTTGACTACACATCAGAATACAGTATGTACACCACATTGATTGCACTAGAAAATATTGTAGAACTTGTGAAAACCGTAAATACACAACAATTTTTAAATTTTAAGATGTCTGTGTTTTCTATCAGAATCAGAACCATAATTTTTGTGCGCTCTGTTGTAAAGCATGTGCACTCACTCGGCGAGGTGTGTGCGCGCGCACACGCGCACAGCTTAGAGGGAACAGTGCTCCCCTGGTAAACACCTGCAATGGTGGAAAGAATTCTTCCAACAGCTATACATCCACAAACCACCCCAGGGACCACCACCAGAGCCATCATCCATCAACCTGCTGGAGAATTCATTCTTCAATGGTGAGCCAACAGTCGATGAAGTGAAGTGTACAATAACATCATTGAAGAATGGAAAGACTCCCAGAGTGGATCAAGTCACTGCTGAAATGATCAAAGCTGGGGGAGACATCCTGCTGCAGTGCCTTCACGTCCTTCTAACACACATCTGGCACATGGAATGAGTTTCATCAGCATGGAAGAAAGTCATCATCGTGCCAATCCTATATTTGCTGACATGGATGCAGAGGCCACCGACATCCTTTTCATAATCACCCACATTGCCAAATCTTATGGTCTAAGAATCAATGTGGACAAGACCAAAGTTATGACCATGGATGGATCATAGGCTATTGTTCACCTTGATGGAATTCAAATTGATTAGGTCCAAGAATTCAAATACCTGGGATCGCTGGTACAGGAGATGAAGGTGGGATCTACCACTTATGTCCTCAGCAGAATTGTCCAGGCAACAGTAGTATTTGCCTCACTCAAATGGTGCCTCTGGAAGAAGGCTATATCTCCACCAAGACCAAAATTTGCTTCTTCTGAATGCTGATCCTGCCATTTCTCCTGTACAGATTGGAAACATGGACTCTGCTCAAGCCTGACTTGAACAAACTCAAAGTCTTTCAAATGCAATGCGTGAGACATATTTTGGGTGTTTCTCTTTGTGATTGCCATTGAAATGAGACAATTTGGACAAGTGTGACCATCAATCTTCAGTCAGAGAACAAATCCAAAAATGCAGATTGCATTGGTTTCGCCACATTTGCAGAATGAACACCAGTCGGCTGCCATACAAACTCTTCTGGCGAGAGTGACCTGTCCACTGGAGGGTTCAACGAGTAGCACCAAAGAACATGTGGCTCAAACACATTGAGGAAGACCTAAGGAACCAACAACTGACCATCAATGATGCCAGAAATATTGCCACTGATCGCCAAGGTTGGAAGCGTATTGTCAGCAACACACAGAATCCAGCGGCACCTACAGCTGCATATTGGCTGAGAGGCCAGTCTTTTCTCCAAATGCCAGCTAGGGATTAAAGAAGAAGAAGACTGAAGATGATGAAATGATTAAGATAAATGAACTGTTACAGTATTAGACCAATGATGGAACTTTCTTCTAAATGCTCTCTGGAATTTGATGGCCATTTTAAATAACAGTTTTAAATTAATAAGAGTGTATATTGTCGATCCTCTTGGAGGAAATCCAGTGGTTCTGGATTTCTGGATGTGAGGGGTGATTGTCTTGGAGGGGGGTTCAATCAAGGCAAGGGAGGGTATTTTTTGCATACCGTGCATATGATTGGGGGAGAGGGTTAACATCTCAGCCCTGTTTGCCATGGCAGCTTTTTGAGGGGTTCTAGTGGCATCTGACCCCACAATACAGGCATTTGCAGATAGCACCAATAAACCTGTGCTAACTGTGCATGCCTGTAGTAGAAGACCCATGCGGTAAATGTCTTCCCTGAGTAGTAAATGCAGGGTAGATTCTGTGCACATCCCCTGAATTTACTGCACAAGAATTTCACTTTCCACATCTTAACTGCAAAGGTTAACTGCAAAATCACTTACTGCACTTTACTAACACCACCTCAGGTTTTTAAGGCATGCTAATGAATACTCATCCCTGTGATTTTAATTTGATAAGTTAGAAGATTTTGCTGTAGTGCAGTGAAGCTGTAGTTATTAATAGGAAAGCCTTTCAGTGGGTAGAGTCATTTCTTAGAGGACATCATTATGTGGTGACTTTAAAGGGCATGTTTACTAAACCATGTTAACTACTACCGTGGGGCTAATGCGGAAATGACACCGAGTGGTGCAGGTAACTCAGTGGAAATGCAGATATTGCAGGCACTTTTCTGCAATATCTGCATTTCACACAGTGCACCCAGGGGGATCAGGGCAAGGTATGCATGCCGATGTTTGGCAGTCATCGCACAAAACGTTGTCACACGATGGCTGCTGAATCGGTCTTCATTGCGGCTGCAGATGATACCATCCCAAGAGGTGGCATTACCTGCTGGCAATCCACTATGGCAGACATTGTGACCACTGCCAATTCTGCCCTGGAGCCAAGAAGCCCCCCATGCCCTGATTACCCCCTGCCCCTAATTTTGCAATATTGCAATATTGTCAATGTTGTGGATGTAGAGATCCTTTGCTCCTGCCCTCCTCAATAGTACTTACCAATATGCGATGCTGCTCCCTATCATGAGGCTAAAGGGAGTACCAAATGATGACAGCCATTTGGCAAGGCCTGATGACGGGGGCAGAGGCGGGGAGGATTGCTCCAACCCCCATTCACCACTAGACCACCAGGGATTGAAGATAGGGACAGGTGGACAAGTAGGTTGGGGG
Source organism: Ichthyophis bannanicus (assembly GCA_033557465.1). Taxonomy (NCBI): domain Eukaryota; kingdom Metazoa; phylum Chordata; class Amphibia; order Gymnophiona; family Ichthyophiidae; genus Ichthyophis; species Ichthyophis bannanicus. Next base: position 1,142,757,319 of record CM066031.1, on the reverse strand, counting down.
GCTGACTGGCTAGCTAAGTTTGAATGTTTAGGAGGGGAGAGGGAGGGAGGGGAGGGACCCTGACTAGCTTGCTGGGATTTTTTAATGGATAGGGAGGGGGGAACCTTTATGAATCCAATTGGCTAACTGGGATATCTGAGTTGTCTGGAGGTATACTGATCCCACCTGGGGAGGGATGATTAGGGCATGGGGGGCAGCTTGGGTGAAGGGCTCATGCCTCAATGCTTGCCACAGTGGATTGCCAGCAAATCTTTATCTTTATTTTGGCACTTGATAGACCGCCCAGGCAGTAGCATCAGAGTGGTTTACAAAATTAAAATAAATAGGCTGCAAGTCAGAGTGGAAAGGAACACCATGAATGTATAGGATAGAGGAAAAATAGAGCGAATACGCAAACCAGGAGGGAGAAAGGGATAAGGCACTCAAGACTGGGGGGAGGGGGGGGGGTCAAAAGCAAGGTGGAACAGATGGGATTTCAACATACTTTTGAATTTCTGGAAAAAAAATGGTATGGAGTGTGGTTGGCAGTACGTTCCAAAGTGTGGGTCCCAAAAAGAAGAATGCAGAGTGGTGGGTTAACTTGAGGCAGGCATATGCAGTGAAGGGAAGGGATAGGTGGGTTGTATTCATACAGCAGAGCAAGAGGAGGGGAGCATGCAAGTGAATAAGGTCAGCCAGGTATTGGGGAGTGCCAGTGTGGATAATTTTATGGACAATGGTAAGCAGACCTAAATCTGAGTGTGAGATTCCTGTTAGACAGGAGACCCAAGCATGGTACCAGAGTCTAGGAGCATGCACTGACACACAAGGATCTGTGGTAACTGTTGCTATAGCCACCACTAATGCCTTTATACTTTTGATAAGTAGGGAGGAGGAGGACATAAAGGAGAGGGGATCTGCTATTTTGTTTCCATCATCATCTGGGGTCCAGGGAATTATTCTATGTTACAGACAGGGCGATATCTGTCAATAGTTTGGGAACCACTGCTTAACAATGACATAAAATGCCTGGCTTTCTGCCCCATGTACACACTTAAAACTCACAGTGGGGGCTCTGCAAGTCACATGGTTATATAATTTAAGCCCATATAAAATGCTTGGTCCCCTGCCCCTATGTACACAGTTAAAATAGGTAGTGATGACTCTGCAGGCCACATGCTTATAGAATTAAAAACCACGTAAAATACTTCCTGAGAGGCATCCTCCCATTCCTCTCAGCAGCCTCCCTCAATGCTCCTGGCCACCACCTGCACACCCCTCACACCCCAGTTAACAGTCTAATAATTGGGGTGGGGGGGGGGAAGACAAACACCTGTAGTTATTGAGCTTCAACATAAACATCTTTCTTACATACCTGCTATGTACGTCCCCCTATTAATGGATGGCATAGTAATGGCATATGCACAATACCCATACCCCCTAGGCAGTGGAAAGGATCCTGAGATAAGGGGTATGTATGAGAGCAGCACTCTGAGAGCAAAATCCTGGACGTTTCCGTTATCCATATAGATAAAATGGCCAGCCCACACATCTTCGCCAATGGAAACGTGCATGTTGGTGGGCCATTTCAAAAACGTGTTTGCCCATATCAGAGATGTTCCCAGCATATAAGGGCTGGTTGGATGTGCATACCCCCATTTTACAAACAACAATGATATAGCTGTCATATACTAGAGGATGGCTCTGAAGGCTAATGTCCTTATCAACAAGGGTCAATGAGGGAGAGGTATGTGTCCTGTATCCTATCTAAGCAGGGGGTGCTCCTGGGCAATGAGGGCGTGCAAATAAGATCAGTTCAGAAGCAGAGGCAGTGGCTGGATCTCTCAGAAGATAAATGCCATATACAATTGCAATAAGGACACTGAGAATGTGAACAGAAAATTGCATGAAATCTGCAGGGCCACACGCAGGAAAGCCAAGACCATTGGACCTAATGAGTTGCTTCTCCCACTCATGGAGATCAAATAACAGGTGCTCAGCACCATCAGTCTTGCCACTATGGAGGGAATGGGGAGCCTGGACCCATTCAGGGCTCCCAAAGATCAGAGTGAGTACATGCAAAATATCTCTGACCTTTCACACCTTGCATGCCTTAGAACCTGTAATGCCTGCTACTCCCACCTAACTGCATCATGTGACTTCTAGGGCACCATCATGTATGGGCCTATAGCACAGCTACTTATTGTGATATGTGGATGATGCACTGAGAGGTCAGCATATGGTGTGTGTGGATAGTGTTGCACTCACCTGACATCTAAGCAGCATGCTACAGTATGTGATTCCACCCCATGTGTCTCTATATACAATGCTGTACCCCATGCTAAACACCACACCTGCAGTTTATGCCTGGTGCTCCCATACCCCTCCACATGTGCATGCTGCCTGTACAGTGGGCTGCCACTCCACATCTAATCTCCTCCGTACAGAATATGTAATGTAATGCTAAACCGGGGGGCCATCGGGATTACATTGTGGAGATGAGGAGGCCCCCCCTTTCTGCTGTGTGCTCATCGGGTGTCCCTTCTATCTGCCATGAGGCCATGACCCTGCATGCACAACAATAGCAGCAGCAGCAATGCCCACCACTCCCCCTGTAACTGCCACCGTCACCACCAACAGAAAAGAAAGACTTGCACAGGCTTCAGCCTCCCCTCCACCACCTCTAACCTTTCTTTTGTGGCCTGCTCCCCATGGGAGGGGGGCAACCCTTCACTTGCCCTTCTTCCATGATGCTCAAATGCTTGTGCCATTGGATAGGGGGTAGAGAGACACAGGTTGTGAAATCAGATGGGGACACAGTAGGAATTAGTTGCATATTCCTAGGGACCTCGTTGTGTGACATGTGAGTGGGAGGTGCGGATGTGTGTGGCTATGTTGCGTGTGGAGGGGAGGGTGTTTCGGTGCTGCCTGGGTGGTGGGGGAGGGATGTATATGGTGTTTGTATGGCACTATTTTGTTCACATTAACTGGCTTTAAAAATTAACATACACCTTCTCATGAAGCATCTGTATATGAAGTTATTTCTTGCTGCCAAACCCCATTGATATGCCTATTCTGTGTCTCCATGACCTGATACCTCTACATCTATATTGGCTCTTCCAGTGCTATGTCCTATGGTTCTCTCAGGGGTCATATTTGCCTAAATGCATAATCGTGGAACATGCATCAGGCCATGAAAATCTCAAATGCGGGTTCCAAGATGGCGGATGAGCTGTATGGTCTGTCGGATGTGTATTAGCTGGCTCCGGCTCGAGACGTTACTATGGGGAAAAAGAGGAAGCAATATTCGCAGAAACCCCCCGAAACCTCTACTCCTACCGTTGGGGCGTCACAGTCGGTGATTCCTGGCTTCTTTCCTCCGATGGTTCCTGGTGTGGCTTCGGCGGATCAGACGCGTTCTTCGTCTGATTTGAGCAATGGGGTGGTTTTGAGTCCCCAACAGCAGTTGCCGCCGCAACCCGGAAGAGTTTCAGGGGTTGGTTTGCCTGTCGGCGTATCCCCGGATGACAGGAGATTGCTTGCAGTGGAGGGTGCTGCCCCGACCCGGATTGAGAGTGTTCCCGCTGCTGCGTTGGGAGGAGGAGAGATACTATCGATAGTTGGGGCAAGCGGAGGTTCGGAGAGTCTACCTTCGGCTTCTTCTCTCTCTCTGGTTACTTCCGAGATGCAGGCTTTGGGTAGACCGGCAACAGTTACTTTGGAAAGCTTATGGGACGCCATAACTTCCCTTCAAAAATCTCTCATACCTGATGTGGTTGCTCTTTCTAAAGAGTTTAGTTTGGTGAAGGCGCAGGCTGAGGCTGAACGCTCGAGAGTGGATGGACATGCTGCGAGGCTCTCACAACTGGAGACTCGGGTTGCTGTGTTACAGAACCTGGGTGCTACTCAGGCAAAAGGAGCTTTAATTATGTGAAGACGTCTGGAGTTCTTGGACAATCAAGCAAGGAGGAATAACTTGTGTTTGCTGAACTTTCCCAGGTCTCCTTTGTTGGATCCTATGGAGCTGGTTCGGTGTATTTGAAAATTAATAAAGAATAAATTTAAAAAAAAAAAAAACAAATGCCCTGGCAGAGCTATACAGTAGTTCTCCCTCTGACTTGTCCAAGCACCTGAAACAGTTTTTCAGCTGGCCAACAGTTCTTTCTAGCCCTTGTGAGACTGTGAGCCTTGTTGAAGTGCCCCTCTGCCTGTGAATGTGGTGTCTCTATGGGGATTAAGAGGACAGGAGAAAGGGAAAAAAGGTCATGTTAGTGGCCTGTCATACACGTTCTGTTGTACCATAGTGCAGGTCTGCTCTCTGTTGGCCAGGTGCCACATCTCCCAGATACCTGGCTGGGTGGCTGGGAGAGGCTTTTTGGGGAGGGGGGACTATGAAACATCTTACTTAGCAACCATCTACTGATTATTTTGCTTCTCTCAAACGACTCATAGATTCCCAAGAGCATGATAGGAATCTGGGAAACACATCTGTTATTTCATCCAGCGAATTACACATGACCTGCATGTTGAGGGAGTAAAATGCCTTTCTGTTCCAGTAGGTGGGCTCTCTCTCTTGTGGGGGCCTAAGGGCCACATGTATGCCGTCTATCAATTCCAGCACTGATAGGAATCCAGCCACCTCATGGAATTGTAACACTGTTTGTGATCTCTGCTGCCCTGTCTGTGGGAATACTCTGATACCGCTCTCTGGCTGAGACGTACAGTGGCAGCCAACACAGACTGGAAGCTATCAGTTTCAAAGAAGATGAGGGCCATGGTGATCTTTAGTTGGACAAGCTTGGTCTGGGCCCTATATGGTGGAGATGAGGAGCAGCTCTAGCGCCTAGCAAAGATGGTAGATGACTTCCTTATCTAAGTGGAACCTGGTGAGGCTGTGCTTATTGGTGAGGTCCATGTACAGGGTTCTGGGTCTATAGAACCTGTAATATGGATTTCTCCTCACAGCCCTTTTGCTCTCCCTGTTGGCCTCATGCAGTATTTCCAGCACAAACATTGTGTTCATTTCTTCCTTGCCTGCTAACTCCCAACATCAGCACCAAAGTGTACTCCACCATCCAGGGATCTCCTCACACACCTACTCACTCTCACTTGCACAGACACACCCATCCACATACACAGACAGCCACACTCACACACAAACTTGGTCTAAAAGGACAGCACAAGCACAGGGCAGGAAGCCACACAGACACAAACTGGATTTATCAGAACAGCACAAACACAAAGCTCAGGGCCACACAGACACAAACTGAGTCTAACAGCAAAGCACAAGCACAGAGCACAGGACCACATAGACATAGCTATGTCTAACAAGACAGCACAAACACTGAGCAGGAAGGCATATAGACACAAAAATGGTCTGACAGCAAAATACAAACACAGAGGCCACATGGACATCAAGTTTAACAGGACAGCACAAGTACTGGGTAAGGAGAAAAATAGACACAAACTGAGTCGAACAGCACAGCACAAACACAGACTCGGGGGCCATATAGACACACACTACTCTGCGACTTAATGCACAGCTTATAAAACACCCTAGCACAGAGATGGTAGATAGTATGAGAAAGGGTTGAATACAGTGGTGGTGTGCGCTTTAGATGGCTGGTATTGGGACTGGCAGGGTTTGGGATACAGACAAGCACTTGAAAGGACAAGGCACAGAGTGGGTTGCTGACAGGACCCCTACGTGTACAGAGACAACAGTCAGGCCAGGGATTCAAAAGCCAATCTCCTACAATCACCAAGGAAGAAGATAGTCCAAGTCTCCTGCTTTTTAGAAGCATAGAAACATGATGGCAGAAAAAGACCATATTACCTATCCAGTCTGCCCTTCCATACCAACTAATATAGTCCCTTTTTTTCCTTTAGAGATTGTCTGTGTTGGTCCCAGGCTTTCACAATCTGCAATAGAGTAGAACCCCAGGAAGGAGTAAATAACATGAGGAGGGATCTTGCTAAGCTTGAAGAATGGTCAAGAATTTAGCAGCTGAGATTTAATGCTAAAAAATTCAAGGTCATGCATTTGGTCTGCAAAAATCCAAGGGAATGGTATAGTAAAGGGGGTGAAGTACTTCTGTCCACAAAAGAAGAGCAGGACCTGGGAGTGGCATATTTTTGCCGCAAACAGAACGACCATCTTCAAGGTTCCACAACTGAACTATGGATTCATTTCGTGACTTGTACACGCCTGAGAGGATCAGAAGTCCAAGAAAACATTGAAATTCTCCGTCTGTCAAATCTTTCCAGGTGTCGTCATAAATGTGTCTTCCTTGTTTGCTCGTCCACATCATGATTTCATTCAATAAGTTCTTCCTCATGAACAAGTGGAATGCTGCAAGAGGGCCATCAACATTTCGTACAGCATACCTTGTAGGACCTTGTTGTATGGGCATGACATTAGCTCTGGCGTATCTTCCAGCAGCTTGCTTTATAGGTTTCCTGTTCCATGATGTGGCATCCTTAGATACATAGGTTTCAATGGCAACATTTGTGCTTATAGTTGATGATCTCTTAGCTCCTCTATGACCACAACTAAGATTCCTCACAGATGATACTGACACTGAGGACTCCTGCTGTCTTCCCCGTCCAGCACAGCCTCGACCTGTAACTTGACTCTTTGCTGCAGGCGATGTTACCGGCTCAACATCAGTCTCACATTCACTTGGCGACCAACTGCTGTCGCCATCTGAATCATCACTGTCATCATCAGATTTATCGCCTGAACTTGGCTGATATGCTTCTTCGCTTGCTGAATATGCTGCATCATCAGACGACTCAGAGCCGTCACTGTCAGCATCTCATTGCAATATTTCTCTTACTTGGGCAGCTGAAACTTTCATTTTGACATCATAAACAATAACCTAAAATAAATAAACAAAGAAAGTTGAATAAAACGCAAAGCAGTTTTACTATATGTGTACAATAATCGTGATGAACGAGCTGAAAGCCTTTAGATTTCATTGGAAATAATGAGGGAACGTATGATATCAATTACAGAAAATGTGTAATTTTCATAAAATAAGAGTACAAAAATTAAATGATACATATTTAATGATAAATACCTTTGTCAGATCAAAAAATTCACAAAACTGCAAATTGTATCACGATCCAAACCGGATGTAAGCAACTACGGTCAAAAATGACCCCACTGGCACTCTGTGTTGCTATTCATCACTAGCATCACCTAGCGGATGAAAATTATTCCTCTCATAGCGCAATATAAAGAGAATATTGACATGTGAAAAGTCATAAAAAGATTGCATTCTTGAACAACTAGTTTCCGAGATACGCGTTGTGAAACTTGCAATGGGGTCACTTTTGACCCCATTGGTACTCCCAGGGTTAAATAGCTGTTAAAGCCAAGTGAAAGTTCAAAGGGGCAATTTGAAAGGCTCCCTCAAACCAAGGGCTGTTTGAATCACCTAGGAAATTGTTTAAAAAAATTACTTTAGAAGCACAGGTCTGGGACCTGTGTAGCAAGCCAACCTTTACTAGACATTAGTTCTCTCCCACCCACCTTGGCTCCTGCTTACCCCAGGCATAATCTTAGCTTTATAGGTTTTTAAACTTATTAAAGGGGGAAGGGTTGTCAAAGTCATTTTCAAGTTTATCTAGTTATCATCATCAGGAATAGATTAAGGCCCTGAAGTGAATTAACCTTGAGGTGAACAAAGTCCCTTAAAGATAATTAGCATAGTGGTTTCAGTACAAGTATCCCTAGCAACTTTAAGTAAACAACTTATATAGCTAAACAAAATCTTAAAGCTAAGATGCAGACAGCAGTCCTGCAGCGAGATAGGGGTTTTCCAGTCTTTTGCATTGAGTGTCACAATTACGGTTTCCTCACAGTTGGTGAGGTGCCTTACATGTACACTAGGTGCAAGGAGCTCTTTCTCCAATCTCTGAAGGCTATAGTAGCAAACCTGGAGGACATAAGGAAGACAGAAAGATGCATAGATGAGACCTACATGGATGTAGTACTGAAGTCCTACCTCCAATCTGGCAGCCTCTCAGTTGCAGTGGAGGAGGAGGTCATGTGAAAGGAGAGTATCACCTTGGTGTGGCAGAAAGTGATCCTGTAGCTAGGACCTGTCCTCCACATGATGTAAAACCCTCTCACACCGAGGAGATTTCTCCAGAGCCATGTATTAGGACAGCTGTTATAGTTTATTTATTTATTTTATTTATTTAGTTAATTTATTTTCCGCTTTATCTAGGAAGTCAAAGCTGTTTACAGAGAACATTTACAAAGACTGCCCAAGGCAGTTTAAAATGAACACTTCATAATAACAATAAACAGCTTACAAGTAAAAAAGGAAACAGGAGTATTTAATTCAACTATTTACAGTGTGTGGGCAATTTAACAATCACTAAATACATGTAAGAAGATGGAATGACGTTGTTATAGCATGTGCAGGTAGGATACAGAGATTTACAGATGATATGATCATTGGGTCATGAGTAAGTTGTAGTGTGGGGTAATTGGGACACTCTTAATTGCCAATAGGGAGGGTGGGGTTTGGTGGGCTATTTGGATTATTCATGTTGGAAGTATTCCATAAAGAGAAATGTCTTCAGGTGTTTTCTGAACAGTTTTAAGTCTTTGATTTCTCTCAGGTTGTTCTGTATGCTGTTCCATAAGGTTGGGGTGAAGAGCGAGAAGGCTCTGTTTGTAGTTGCTTGGATTGAGTTTCAGAATCTTCTTGGTGTGGTTAGTATAGTCTTCTGGTTGTCTCTTCTTCTTCTTGTGTCTTGTTGCATCTTGATGAGAGTGTTAAAGTGTGTGGGTGCAATGTTGTTTATTGTTTCGAAGGTGGTCATCAGAGCCTTGAATATGATTTGTTGTATTACTGAGAGCCAATGGACGCGATATAGGTGTTATGTGCTCTGATCTTGCAATTTTCATTATTGTGCGTGCATCTATGCTCTGGGCTAGTTGTAGTGGTATCAGTGTTTGCTTGGGTAATACTTGAAGGATGATGTTGCTGTAGTCGAAGTGGGGACATAGCAGTGCTTGAGCTATGGTGCAGAAGTCTTCTGGAGAGAGAAGAAATCTTAGGTACTGTATCATTATGTTTTTTTGGTATATTGTTTGGGTCATTCTGTTAATGTGTTTGGTCATATGAAGATTTTGGTTGAGGTAGATTCCTAGATATTTTAGTTCATTTTTTATCTCGAGAGGAGAATTGTTTACTTGTAGATGTTGAAGTGGGTTGAATGTTTTATTCCTTGTAATGATTAGTGCTTCAGTGTTTTTTAGGTTGATTGAGAGGTTAACTGAGTTGTGCCAAAGCATGAGGTCGTTGAAGCAGTTAATAATTTTGTGGTAGCTGGGGTTTATTTCAATTGATGTGAATAACATAATGTCATCACCATATATCCTGTAATCGATATTGTTGATAGTTGACGATTCGATCATTAGGCATGTAAATAGCTGGGTGGCTGGTAGACGTGAGGACCACCTGGTAACATGCCTGCCTGGTGCAAAGGTAGTGGACCTCACTCGCCACCTAGACAAGGTTTTAGATAGTGCTGGGGAGGAGTCAGTTGTCTTGGTGCATGTTGGCATCAATGACTTAGGAAAGTGTGGGAGGGAGGTTCTGGAGGCCAAATTTAGGCTTTTAGGTAGGAAGTTGAAATCCAAGGCAGCATTCTCTGAAATGCTTCCAGTTCCACGTGCAGGACCCAAAAGGCAGGCAGAACTCTGGAGTGGATGAGATGATGGTGAAAAGAAGAGGGTTTTGGATTTGTTAGGAAATGGGCAACATTCTGGGGAAGGGAGGGACTCTTACAAAGGGATGGGCTACACCTTAACTGGGAAGGAACCAGGTTGCTGGCATTAATCCTTAAAGTGATAGAAAAGCTTTTAAACTAGATAACAATGGAAAGCCAACAGTCGCCCAGGAGCGCATGGTTTGGAAGGATTTATCCTTGAAGGATACTAGCAAAACAGGGAAGATAGGACATCCTGAAAGAGGTTCCATCAAAGATAAAAGTAACCCAGATGTCCTTCAGTGCAGAGCAGGAAGATTCCAAATTACACGTATCAACAGATAACCAGATTAATATGAATAAAATACAACCTCTAAAATGCCTGTATGCAAATGCTAGAAGTCTAAAAAATAACAATACAAGAGCTAGAATATATAGCACTATGATTGGCATTTCAGAGACCTGGTGGAAGGAGAACAACCAATGGGAAACTGTGATCAAATTGGTGGAGAAGCTAACAAAAGTTACAACACAGTAGTAATGAGTGATTTCAACTACCCTGGAATCGACTGGGTCAATTTCACTGTAGGACATGCTAGAGAGAGAAAGTTTCTAGATGAAATAAATTACTGCTTCTTGGAGCAGCTGGTTCATGAACTGACAAGAGGGGAATGCAACAACAAAAGCAGTTGTCACGTCTAAAAAACAGAAACCAGTCCAGAGACGTGATTGTGTGGAAAAAACAGAGCTTTAATATAACCAATCGACAACCCGACACAGGCTGTGTTTCCTAATCCTTCGTCAGGGGTTTGTCTAAAAACATACTAAAAACATAAATATATAAATATATGAGATATGTAAAAAACAGATGTGTCAATACATATGAAAATAAAAAGACAAATTGTATAAATAACATCAAATTAAATAAAATGTTAAACGAGACAGGAATGCCATATTGTGCATAACTAAAATGAATGTATAGAAAATGTTTATATGTAAAGTGTTAATAAAACAGCAAACATAAGGATGTGGCATAAAATTACTGAACATGTAGGTAGTCATTGTTTAATGGGAGAAATTCAACATGGATTTAGCCAAGGAAAATGACAATAGTCTTGCTAATTTGCTATATTTTTTTGAAAGTGTGAAAAAGCAGGTAGACAAAGGTGAGCCAGTTCATATAGCGACCTATTCCAATCAGGCTTCCAGCCCCATGTGTGGCTGATCAGAAGCAAGGCGCACAGAGGTAGACCCGAATAAGATCCCAGGGCTAGATGTGCCCATGGGATCAGAATCGGGTCTATGGCCTGGACGTGCAGGCCGGGCCCCGATTCTGATCAGCCTGCATGACCAGCCACATGACTGACTACCTCAGCCAGGTTCCTGAATAGAGCCGCAGTGCCATGGTGTCCTGTTGCCATGTCAACGCAGCTCTATTCAAGAGCCATGATCCGCTGCCGTGGAATACAAAACTCTTTTCCGCAGTCTAACCCCCTGATCCGCAATGTTCCCTCTAATTTTCTGTAGACTGTGTGCGCATAAAATATCAGCTGTGCAGCTTTTGAAGGAAGGTTAAATTTTTGTGCGCCACATAACGACACTAGGAGTTATATACGTTAAAATTTAACTACATGTCAGAATACAGTATGTACACCACATTGATTTTCATCAAATTAAATGAAAATAGACAATTACTAAACGAAGCAGAAAATTTCTAGTAATTACAATCACAACTTTTAAATTTTAAGACGTCTGTGTTTTCTATCAGAATCAGAACCGTAATTTTTGTGCACTCTGTTGTAAAGTATGTGCGCTCGCTCGGCGAGGTGTGTGCGCGCACACATGAGCACAGCTTAGAGGGAACAGTGCTGATCCAGCCTCCCATTGCCAGGGTCAGGTTACAGGGAACCCCCTGGGCTCTCTCACCTTCTTCTAGCGGCTCGGCTCAGGGACCCCACGATGTCCAGGGGGATTTTTTCCACCTTCGAGGTGGAATAATTCCCACATCTAGATCCAAAGCCCTGGATGTACAGGGCTGACCTCTGAATCAGCCCTGTACATCTGGGGTCATGGTCCACCATGCCCCACCCTCACTCTGCCTCCAGAATGCCCCTTCCCGCAAAAATCAATAAAGACCTTGATGGGAAACAGAAAAGGTCTTTCTGATGGCTCCTGCTAATGACTTTCTTAGCAGTGCTCCAAAAGCAAAAACAAAACCCAAAAGTAACAAAAAACCTGTTCTTTATCAAGGATAACTTTCTTCTATTTACACACACAAAAAGAAGTTTCCTTCCAGAGCTCACGTGCACTTGTGCCTGGCTCAATTACCAATAATTAGCCAGCTGCAAACCCCTTTGCTGGTTCACTCTCTCTACGTGGCTCAATCCTACCCTAAAGCTTTCTTGCAGAGGCTTTTCTGGGTAGATAAAAGAACAAATTACAGTTCCTTTTGATGGTTGTTGTATTAGTGAGAAACTACTTTAAAACAGCAGCGTAGACAGAGAGCAATCCATGTATTCATTCTGATCATTTGATATATCTCCTTCTTCCTCAAATATCATGGAATCAATGTCATGGTTTGGCTCAGAGGAATTCCTTAATTGATCATTCTCAGGATAATATTTGTTTCCCTGCTGTCTTCCTGGAGAAGAGCTAGGGCATAGATCAAAGTTCATACCTGAGCTTCCTTTGCTGTTAGGTTTCCTCTCCAGGTATCCTGGCCAGTAAGTAGTCCAGCTTTTATGTCCAGCCTTCCAATCAAGATCCCTGGACACTGGGTCTCTCTTCACATACCTTCTTGCTTGCACCGGTCTTAGGGCCCCTTCCAAATGCAGCCGTCTCCTTCAAAGGTGCCGTCTGGGAATTCCTGGCTTTATAACCCCACTCCTCTGGCTTCCTCCAGTCCAATGGAGTATGCTTGCCTCTGGAATCACTCCTAACACACGTACTGCTGTGGGCTCATTCTTTAAACCTCCAAGATGTCTTTTTCGTCTTCCTTCCACGTTGCTTCTGCTGTTGTAGCCCTCTCTCTTCTTTCTCCAATGGCTCTGTCTGCTCTGTCTCTGTGTAGAATATCCTTTACTTTTAACGTGCTTAGAGGGACACTCCACCCTAGCACAGCCCAGGTGTGCTGAATCAAGCCCTGCCCTTGGAGATGAGTGATTGGGGATTACCTCATAGCTCTCCTGATTGAACACACATTTCCCCACTTCAGCTCTTCTAGAGGCTGTTTGTAACCTGGTGCATTCTGGGACTGGTAGTCTTTTATGAAAACATTCTGTTTTAGTATTTCTACCAGCAAAGACAGGTTGCTTGTTCAGAGCCAATTCACCTCTTTTATAGCTCCCTACTGAACTATGATAAGCTTCCTTGTCTCAGACCTGGAGTGGCCACTATTGGAAACAGGATACTGGGCTTGATGGACCTTGGTCTGACCCAGTAAGGCATTTCTTTTGTTCTTATGTTCTGATTCTTCCCATTCCTGGGATGTTTTCACCTCCTGCACCACCAGGACTGCATACCGGTTCAATTCTAGGATTGGAGAAGTTGGATTATCAATACCACAGGCTTTAGTGACTTGTGTCCAACTCTTTTCATTCTGTAGCATACCATCTTCACTTCTGTAGGAGAGCTTGCATGCCTCAAAAACCATCTTATTAATGAATTTCTTGCTATCGCATATGCTTCTCATCTTTGACACGTCTTTTCTGAGCTCCTCCACTTGTTTCCTGAGGGCTTCAGCTTGCAGGCATCATGCACATGGAACTCGTCGCTTGACTGGGATTAGACTGCCCATCTCTTCGGATGCAGAAGTTGTAATTTCAACAACAGTTTTGGCAACATGATTCTTCTCAGCCATAGTTCAGTTGTTGGAGCTGTAGTACCTGTTGATGGAAATGAGACCTACCAAAATCCCTAACTTTTCCTAGAAGAAAAAGCAGCTAACCTCTTTTATGTGTGTTCTAACAGCTCTGTTCTATGTACCAGTGTGTTGTCCTGCTAGCTTGCTCAGCTATTTTACACTATTATATTGTGATATTATGCATCTGAGGTATATTGTTTAATGTGTTCCCTATGTAAAATTACCTAATCAAAGCTCCTTCAAGAATATCAATTTTTTTTACTTTTAGTAGATATATGAATGTGGAACTGCTTACTCCCTAGATTTTCCCTACCAAAAAAATAAAAAATGTGCTGTCTTTGCTAATAAGCTAATTGGTCAGTTGACCTATATAGCAAGAATTCTCACATGGAGTAGGTGGGAGCTGGAGTGGAAAGGGGCGATCTAATACCTGAGAACAGCAGTAACTTTGAAGGGGTTGCCTTCCTCTTTGAACCTGAAGGCTAGAGAAGAAATAAAATCATTTGAAAGCAGAAAAAAGCTTTGCCTAAGAACACAAAATACCACTTTTTCAATACAGGTATAATTCACTATTATGGCATTTGATATACTGCCCTTTATTTATGCATCAGAGCAGTTTGCATGTATATGCTAACAGGTATTTTTTATTCCCTTGTCCCTGAAGGGCTTACAATCTAAGTGTACCTGAGGCAAAGGAGGGTTAAGTGGCTTGCCCAAAGCCACAAGGAGCAGCCATGGGACTAGAGACCCCAGTCCCTCTGGCCTGAGGTTACTTGTCCCCATGTGGGAATTGAACCTCTGGCTCTCTGACCTGAGCCACTCCTCCCTCCTTGGCCCTTTGGTGTCACACAAATGTTGGAGAATGCATAGCTTAACAAGGAAGCACCCTTTCTGAACTAGGCGCTGACCTCCGGCAGCCCAGAAAGATCTTTATGGTCCAAAATAGCAAACCCCAGAGAAAGAATGAAGGTTTGGCCAGGAAGGCCCTCAAAAAAGCACAAGACCAAACTCCAAAAGGCAGTAAAACAGACACAGCCTCAAAACATATGTCCCAAGTGTGCCTGTCCCTCATTGCACGGGGGGAGGAGGGGATATTGCCCCAAGTCCACGAAACCCGCCCCCAGGCCCGATAAGAGGAAAAATATGCTCTCTTCAAGATCTTAAATTGCATCTCTTGAAGTCTTGCACCTTGAACCACTTGGGGGATACGGGCCACTGCTGCACTCCAGTCAAACCCCCCCAAGGGATATCCCCAACTCTACCTCCCACCAGTGGACTAAGTGTGCACAGGGGCGAGGTGGGCTGAGAACCAGCAAAGCCTGATAGCGGGCCACCGAAACCCACTCCCTTTCCTCAGGCTCAAACCAGTCATCTAACTTGTCCAGAGTCCTTTTCTCCAAACCAACCAGGCCAACGAGCCCACAATGTCGCAATTGTAAATAAGCAAAATGGTGCCCCCCCCCCCCCAGGGAGCCCAAATTTAGCACAGAGGTCCAAGAAGGAAAGCATCCGGCCCCCTTCATCCATCACTTGTCATACCTGGCTGTCCTAGGGAGCCCCATAATCGAAAGGGATGGGAATCTAAGCTAGGAGTAAATGTGACATTACTCTGCAATGGCAAGTACCCATTCACCTCCAGGGAAATCTTCCATAGCCCACAAATGGCTCTCCCACCCCTCTCTTACCACATTAATGAGACTCTCTCTAATCCGGGTGGGCAGCATCTTTCTGTCTGAGTGTAGGACCAAAGGAGAGAGTAAGGGGCCACCCAAGCAGACTCCATGGCCTAAGGCATAAAAATAGACTGTCCCACTAACCAGTCCTGGACATGCTATAAGATACAGGCCAAATTATAGTGAGATAAATCTGGCAGCCCCGCTCTTCCAAGGTCCCTGCAAATCTGCCCACTGTCAGACAGGGCTTCCATCCACCCCATAGAAATCCCTGAAGCAGCTGTTCCATAGCCCAAACATCCCTCCACAACAGTTTCAATGGAAAACAACAAACAAAAGGGGTCAAAGTCTTTATCTAAAATCAATTTAAGAATATGTTTCTAAATTATTATCTAGTAAAATATTTAAACAACAAAAATATAAAAATGTTATTTATTTAACATCTTTTATATACCGCTCTATTTACAATCAGCGCGGTTTACATAGAACAAGAAAACATCAGATAAGGTACATGTTATCTGTTTTTTACATAGAACAAGGAACAAAAACTTGGATAACCGGGGCAATTATTTACAATGAATACTTAAGCTACATTTTTAAATGTGAACCAACCTTGATGAATGGATCACTAAAATATATAACTTGTCTGACATCTGCCAACTGTTTTTTGCCATAAGAATTCAATTACTGAAAAATGCTATAAAGTTATCATAACCCCTTAAAAATCACATGCTCATCTTAAATCTTAAGGATTTAAGTCACCTTTCTACACATTCTTTAAAAAACACTACTTTATCAAGCTCTACAGACCAAGTGGACACAGAGTTATTCAGTCTAAAAAATACCAACTGTCTATGTAACTCTTTAACGTGCAAATGTTCCAGTCAGTCAATCCTGTAGTAGTGTGGGCTGAGTCAAGCATTACCACTGACTGCACTGATCTTGTTATAACAGTGAAACTAAACATATATAAAATGCCTAATCTAAAATTAATCATGTGGACTAGAAAATGTACATATTTATATAAAGGCACATTTTACAAATGACGTTCAAGTGCAATCTGGGATTTCAAAGCCACAATATCAAGTGTGTCTACATAGACATCCCTGGAATAATATTCCAGACCATGGACATCTAGAAATAGCCTAATGGCCAAAATAGTGAGCTGGGACCATGGAAACCAGGATTCAAATCCTGCTACTGCTGTCATTATGATTGTGCAGAGCACTGGAGATGGTGATGTGCCATCTTCTTTGGATGTTTTACTGCCAAAACGAGCACTTTCCCAATGCCTATTCGTGTCTGGAGCAGGTCTAAACTTTGATGTGGTTGCAAATCAAGCAAGGACGTCTAAGTCCATTGCACCAACCCAGACACACCTCCACCGTGCCCTCTGTCTACTTGGATGTTCCTCTACCAGCGACATCTTTAAAAGTCATATGTAAAATGGCTCCAGGGACATCTTTGTGATATGGATGTCTGCATGCATGCTTTTGGATGTCCAAATTGCAACTAAGGGCCTCTTTTACTAAAGCCCATTTACAGGTTACAGGCATTCAGGAACATTAACATCTAATTGTATCTGCAACAAAGGGACTTCTAATGTGCATTCACCTAAAGTCTCCTCTATAGGAGTCATTAAGTGAACCCAACCTAGTAGAATGCACATTAGAGAAACCCTTCACATGTTAGCTACTGGGACCCCACAGCTAACCTGCAACCTTTGCCATGAATACACCTGAGATCGGCACATTAATGGCAAATTTATAGCGGGCTTTAATAAAAAAGGCCCTAAGGCTTTTAAAATGACTCCCATAGTAATCCAAAAAAGTGCTGAGTTTTATATGCATTTAAATACCATTGTTTTAATACATGAAAGGATGAATATATTTATCAAATATCCATCAAACCTTTTGGGAGCTATTTACTAAGCTGCAGTTAAATCTTAGATTTTGCCACCACTTAATTTACTATGAGAATCACTAATATGTGATAACTCAGTATCACAGGTTAGTAACTCTCATGGTAAAGAAATAATGCAGCCGGTGATCAATTTTGCAAGCTGCATTATTTTTCCTGGCCGGGAACATTAAGCTGCTAACAGGCAGCCAAATGTTCCAGCGGGCATCTTAAAGTGGCTGGGGTGACTTCAAAATAGTGATGCCCCCTGCCCCCCAGTCCAGTACCTCCAAACCCCTAAAGCCCGCCCCAAAAAGGCCCTCCACCCACCCTGTATGCCCCTCCAAACCTACCTGAAGTGCTCAAGGCTGATCCTGCGGTCGTGGGGCAGGAGGTATCCCAGATGCTCCTATCCCTAGCAACACTGGCTTCAAAATAACATCACTTGAATCTGTGGGTCATCTTTAGATAACAACAACTAAAGCTTCAGATAGCAAGTGTCAGTGTGGTGCAACAGTGGTATGCCAGTCTGTGCATGGCATGTGGTGGTGGTGGGTAGTGTGAAAAACTGTTGCAGTTATTTTACTGTGCAGAATTATGGAGACCACCTTGTGGAGGAACCAAGTTAGGAATTGAGGAGTAGTCTAATGGTTAGAGCATTGGTTTGAAAACCAAATAACCAGCGTTCAAGTCCCACTAACACACCTTGGGCAAGTCACTTATCCCTCCAGTACCTCAGGAAATAAATAATAATGTGAGTTATCAATGTCTCTGTTTAAGTTACAATTTAAACTGCTTTGACTGAAATGATAAAGCAGTATAAAAAACCTGTTCAATAAATAAATCTGTGTGTGCCATGCAGAGGTGAGGTTCCTATGTGAGTGTGAAGCTGGAGTATGTGTCTCTCCTATGGAAGTGGTGTATTATGTTTGTCTGTGTGTGTTCTTGGTGGAGGGGAACACACCTTTCGGCAAATAGGCATTGTGTCCTTTTGCCCCATGCACTCATCCTGTTAACCTTTTACTCTTCCTTCAGCCCCCAGTCCCATCCCACTCTCTGTTCCCCTTCCAGACTCTCTCCCCTTCTCCCTCCCTCCAGTACTCCCATCCCCCTGTGCTGGATTCCCCCTATCCACATTATTTTTTTTGCCTTTAGTTTCTGGCCCTTTAAGATTCAGTAGTTCACTCCCCCCACCCTCCCATCCAATTTCTTTTTTCTTTTTTATTGCAAACCCTGACCGGCTCTCCTCTTCTGCCCGTAGATGCAATCCCTGCTGGCAGCCCACTTCCCCTCCTGTTCTTCCCACTGGGATCTGATCTCCCACAGGCAGAAGGGGAAGGCCACCATCGCAGCCCAGATGCAAGCTGTCTGCCCGCGGGGATCTCACCTCCCACGGACAGACAGCTTGCATCAATGCTGCATCCCAGCTATCCCCTTCTCTTCTGCCTGTGGGAGATTGTATCCCTGCAGACAGCCAGATCCAGTCCCTGCTACTATCATGGCCTTGGGCAGCACTTCTGCCTGTGGGGGATGGGATCTCTGTTGGCAGCTGGGACCAGTCCCTGCCATGATCGCAGCCTTGGGGAGCACTTTTGCCATTGAGGGATGGAATCCGCATGGCATCCAGAACTGGTCCCAACTTCATGCTGCTGCTGCACAGATGTTCCAAGCCCCAGGAGCCAGGTTAGATTTTTCAATCACCAAGGCGACCTGGTGCCTGTGGTTTGTCAAGCCCTAATTTATACCCTCTACAAGGTGGTCTCCAAAATTCTACACAGTACTTCAAGTGAGGTCTCAGCAGAGATCTATGTAGAAATAATATCTAGAATGCAAAAAAATAAAAATAAAAAATAGAATACTACAGACTTACTTTAGTCTGTGATAATCTCTTATTTCATGGCATTCCCAAGAGCTTTATGAATTCAATTTATTTAGTAGATGAAAAGTAGAGGATATGAACTTTCTTCTAATGTGTCATGTATATCACTAATTCAGAATTGCAGTGGTTAATTAGTTCTAATAAATTAAGAAAAATCTTTGAGTTTGCAAGGTCAGGCAATTGAGTTGAACCGTGAAGGGTGAGATTATACTTAGTGCATGAAAATATGCTATCAACATTCAGGTTACTAATTGCACCACCATTTTGTTTGTGATGACTTTCTGAAATCTCTTCTTCACGTTTTAATAGGTGCCATTCAAATTCATTTGTAATAAATGATGCTCTCAGAGCTCTAGCATATTTTAAAGGACTAGAGCTCATCTAAGAAGTCAACATAGGAAGCACTGTAACAGATAATGTGTGCATGAGATAGTGCTGATGGCACTAATAGTTTTATTTTATTTTTTTCATGTTTTTTGGTATCATATCATTTCTCCTCAATAGTGCACACTCTTTCACAAGAATGTGCATTATTGACAGGAACCAGGAAATGACAACGTCATCATTTCACGATTTGAAAAAATCCCAGCTTTGGTTACAAACAAAAGCACCTCCTTACTAATTCAGTGTTATATATCAAAGGCTGGTATATGATTATGTTAATTTTGAATATGAACTTAAGCCTTTGATTGATCTTTGGCATCATAACAATATCAATAACAGCAAAGAGACTTATCCTTAGGCATCCATGTCAACATTGTCCTGGTCAAAACATTCTTTTTATGGTGGATAGAATGGAGAAGACTTGGCGGAATGACTGATAGTCATTTTCCGTCGAGGAGAGCCCACTTAAAAGAGGCCTTTTGCTTTTGTGATGAACTAGAGTCTAGTCTTGAGCTCTCTCTAAAATTTTCTATTTTTTGTCAAGTGTCTGTATACCTGAGGTGATCACTGGAAAGACCAATCACAGCAATTCATTGAGGTCTGTCCATTTGCACACCACTATGAAACATCTGTATCTTGTACTCATTAAAGTGCAAAGCAATGCCTGAAAAGCCTCTATGAATTATAACTGCAGTGTTTTGTCTGAGAAGTTATGTTTGTGGTATGAATATGCATATGTGCAAGATTTCTTACTAAAATAAGTAACCTTCAAGGCCATCAACAAAATAGCCCCCACAGCCATAACAGACCTTGTTCACCCCATGTCAGTGAACAGAGCAAGGAGAACATACCCTACAGATACCCAGTGAAATAACAAAATGCACCAAGACAACAAGGAACAGAGCCTTCAAGTTCTACGCTCCCAGCTGTTGGAATGCACTCCCAACTACTATCGGAGCCATAACAGATCTTGCCCAATTCAGAAAGGCACTAAAACACCACCTCTTTCTTTTGCACTACTCTCAACCCACCAACATAACATCACCTATCACACACCCAACTAGGAACTCATGAGTTACTGTCAACACATGTACATACTGTAGATAAACTGAAATTGATGTACATAGTTCCCCCAGTTGAAACCAAGTTTTACTTCCTGTTCTTTGTAAGAGCATAATAGGAGCCTATTCGGCACAGATCCGTTTTATTTAAACCGCGCTGATTTTTAAGAGTGCGGTATATAAGAACAATAAATAAATAGATAAATTTCCAGAAATCTTGCACATATACATATAGGGCCCGATATTCAATGGGATTTAGATGGTTTAAACACCTGTAAACTATGTAAATGCTGCTGAATGGGATATTCAGTGGCACTAGTCACTAACCAGGCAGGGACAATATTGCACTGCTGAGGGCTTGTGGGCTGTGTGACGACTCTGGATGGTCAATGCCAGGACTGCATATGATCTAGAATTGAATATGCAGGGTTAAAGTTCAGCGCTGATGGCTTTGAGCTGTAGCAGTGCATAACATCCCAAAAGAATATGAAGCCCATATAGATTTCTTCTCCGTTTTTGTTTGGCAAAGAGAAGTTGTAAGTGGCCTACTGGGCCGCAAGGCCGACTATCTCACCTTACATGGAGGAAGTACACAGAGACCAATTTCTCAGCAGTTCTCACAAAATCTTTATTATACAGGACCTTTTCTTAGCATAAATTCTTCACACACAAATTCTGTAACACAGTTACTTACAGGTACAAGGCAGCTATTGTAAAGGCATAGACAGAAGAGAAAAGGGCAATTCAGCACACTGTCACCTCTGTGGCAGGGCTCAATAGACTCCCCAGTTTCTGTTCTGTCCTGGTCTGTTTTTCATACAATTTTACTGAAAAGTAGGCAGAATAACAATGGTTAGTTCTCTTCTGCAGCTGGGTTTTCTCTTGATACTTTTTCTGCACAGGATATGGCACAATTTCACTTTTCCCAAGGTTCAAGTTAGCATGAAGACATTATGTCACCTTCCCAAGGCCAGTGCCTAGTCAGATCTTACTCCCTGGTTCCCCCTCATGTCTCTTTCTTGTTTCATGTTGTGTTACCTGGTTGCCTTAGCAAAGCACACAGGATTAGCAACATTTTATTTCACTCTCAGGATTTTCTCATGCTGTCAGCAATTCATTGTTTCCCCTGATACTTCTTTCTGGCCTAACAATGGTCAACGGTACAGGCAGGCCTGTGGCCTGTATCTAGGCCTTCCTCACAGGCCTAACTACAAAAGCACTGTCCCAGCCTGTCCCAGCTCGGGTCTGATTCCTTACAAAGTGTTAGCAAATAGGGATGCACATTTATTTGAAATGACATGAAAAATATAATTCATTTCATACTGTTTTTTTAACCTAAAATGATAGGAAACCCCTCAAATTTTGTTTTTACTCCCTAGTGTCATTAATATTTGTCAAAATATTTATAAATACACTCCACATATATCAAACCTTACTATGATTGATTCATAGGTATGGATCTTATATAAAAGAATCCAAAAATAAGTAAACCTAATGGAATCAACCTAAATATCCCAAAACCAAAAGATTCCAATGTTCAATACCCCCAAATACACAATTCTTTTTGTCGGAGTACGCCAGCACAGTGCCAGGAAACCAATCCAGGCACCACTGTGGCAGCTCCTTTTATTAAGACGTTTTGTGTGGATAAAAAATAGAAATCCAAAACTTAGCTTTTAAAGAGTGCCATCCAACGCAGCTGAAATATGCCAGTAGTTCAACAATGACGACGCGGCTCACGTTTCGGGTTCTTCATCAAAAGTGTTATAGAACCCTGCTTCAGGTCCATCCACAACTGGCAAGAAGGAAAGCATGAATGAGAAACCACGGGGGTGTAACCCACCAAATAGACATCGGCGTCTGACGTCAGCTTCCGTTGAAAAATCGAAGCCACCAATCACAAAGCAGAGGAAACCCAATCAGAGGGATTCTCACTGCATAGAGAAACCCTCGATGGAAACCTCCAAAATGTCACTCAAAGAATGTCACTCAAATAATAGTATGCCAGTCCACATGAAGATTAAGACCCTTAGGGGTAACAGAGTTCAGTGAATATATCCAACGCTGCTCACGCCACTGTAATCGTTGTTCCCTGTCCCCACCCCTGGGATCATGGGGGATAAAGTCCAATACTCTCCATCGCAGTGAAGAAAAATCATGCCCAACAGTTAAGCAATGATCCACGATAGGAGCAGAAAGAGTTTTAGTACGTAGTCTGGAAGCATGCTCTGATAGACGAACTTTCACCTCAGACATATCGGGCATCATTTAGGCATAAAAACGCACATTCAAAATGTCCTTATTGCATCAATGACCACCCTTTACTAATTAGCAATTTTTCAGGCAGAAATCAGATCATGTGCATAAACTTAACTTATGTAGCGAAACTCTTCAAAGCAACAAAATCTGATGCCTCCCCAACGCCACACATCGGCGCCCTATAAGTGTTTCGCTGCCATGCTTTATCAGGGGAATAACTGTAAAGACATAACCATATACAAACACAACTTATATAAAAAAAACTTAAAATAATACCTCAATACCATCATGTTGTTGTTCTTAAGTGCCGTCGAGTCGGAGTCGGCTCATGGCGACCCTCTGGATAGCTATCCTAAATTGTGTTCGGTCTTCAGTCAGGCGGCTCATTGTTGACAGACTGGTACCCGTAGCTGCTGTTATTGTATCGATCCATCTCATTGCTGGCCTTCCTCTTTTGCGTTGACCTTCTATCTTGCCAAGTATAATGTCTTTCTCTAATGATCTCTCTCTTTGCATGATGTGTCCAAAGTATGAAAGTCGAAGTCTTGTCATCTGAGCTTCTAAAGAAAGCTTAGGTTTGATCTCCTCTAGTACCGACTGGTTTGTTCTTCGGGCAGTCCATGGTATACACAGTATTCGCCGCCAGCACCAATCTGAGCACTTTTCAAATCATTTAGAATCCCTTCAGCAAAGGCTTCAACGATCCTGTGAGCAGTGAGTGAGAATCAGCTGTGCCTACTTAGTTGGGAACTGTGTGTGAGAGAGAACTGCAGCCAATCTGAGCACTTTTCAAATCATTTAGAATCCCTTCAGCAAAGGCTTCAACGATCCTGTGAGCAGTGAGTGAGAATCAGCTGTGCCTACTTAGTTGGGAACTGTGTGTGAGAGAGAACTGCAGCCAATCTGAGCACTTTTCAAATCATTTAGAATCCCTTCAGCAAAGGCTTCAACGATCCTGTGAGCAGTGAGTGAGAATCAGCTGTGCCTACTTAGTTGGGAACTGTGTGTGAGAGAGAACTGCAGCCAATCTGAGCACTTTTCAAATCATTTAGAATCCCTTCAGCAAAGGCGGGCCCGCGCCTGAGGGCCTCGCAAGAGGGCCCTTTGGCGTGGCCCTTAGGCGTGGAATGAAGGCGCTTAGAGATCAGGATCAGCGTTTTAACACGCAGGTGAAAGATTTGAATATCGGCAATTTAATATTTACATCCAGCAGTTGCCGGTTCTCTAAGCAAGCTCAAGAAGAAGTGTTGTCTACGTATCCTTTTCGTGAGCTTCCATCTACCTCTTTTTCCCTGCAAGAAACACTGTGAAAGTTGTTGGAGCTAAAGAAGGTATGTCATTAGTTTTATGCGAATTGGCAGCAACAGCCTTCGTTAGTTAAAAAAAGAAGTATCATAGTCATGGTCAAGCCCACCTTCCACCCCAAATTTCTCTTGGACACCCTTATCATCCTTCAACGATTAGGCACACCCCACTTACAGCTCCAACATTTATATATATGGCTTCTAACAATCATATCAATATACCACATTTGGAATTGCTCTTCCACGAGATCTCACAGTAAATCCTGTAACAAACATGATGTTGGCAGCCACCTCAATCATTTGAATCCTAAAGCATGCCCTAAAAAACCCCACACACTAAACATCACCTCTATAGAACTTATGAATACTAGATCAGTAAGAAACAAAATTCATTTAATCAGAGATCACATTGTGGACCAGCACCCAGACATTTTATGCATTACAGAATCTTGACTCTCCCCCTCTGATAGTGTCCTCCTCAACCAACTGGTCCCCTCTACATACTCCGCCTTTAATAATCCTCGCACTCTAAAGAGAGGTGGCAGAGTTCTAATCATTGCTAAAGACTCATTGCAACTTCAAACACTCACTTCTAGCAACTCTGAGCATTGCAGTTCTATTGCAGTGGGAAACAAGTATCTAACTATTTGCCTTGTTTATAGGGCCCCCCACGCACCAGCTGAAGAGCTAACTACCACTCTTGAAACTGTCTGTGCAATCACCACAATTCACAAACCTTTAATCTTACTAGGTGACTTTAATCTCAGCTCTGCAACTAACAATGATAGGCAAACCTTCCTTCAGGCAATGGACTCTTTACTATTCTCTCAGCTAATAACCACTCCCACCCATAGACATGGTTCCACACCAGACCTAGTTTTTGCCCCAAATTATCTCTTAGACAAGGGATTTATTTCCTCACCCATAATCACCCCGATTCCTTGGTCTGATCATCACAGAATCAAAATTGAATTGACAAACAATACGGCCAAGTTCAACATAACACATTCTGCTTCATTTGGAATCAGAAGATTTAAAGCTTTCAAAAAAGATCAATTCTTAAAAGACACACTACCCTACCTCAACTCGGATGAACCTAACTTGGACAAACTGGTTAAGAATTGGAACATTACCATCAGTACAGCAGCAAAATCCAAACCGTACATAAAATCAAAGAACGTAAGACAACACGCTCCATGGTACTCCAATACAATTCGCAACGCTAAAAGAGAATTAAGAAAGCTAGAACGCCACTGGAGACGCTCCAAATCTCCAACTGCACAAAACACTTACTTAACAAAGCAAAAAAGATATAATGATCTTATTAACGATACAAAACGAGAGCATCACACAAACACCATTCTGAAAGCCTACAATAAACCCAGAGAACTCTTTGAGATAGTAAAAGACCTAACTAAAGAACCAAGTCCTGACAAAGACATACAAATCAACCCTCAAACCTTTGCAAACTTTCTCCATGAGAAAATAGGTCACATACCGACTCAAATACATACCGAAACCTACAGCTCCATCACAACAACAACAACAATAACAACAATTTGGGACAGTTTCCACACTCCTTCAACCAAACAGATTTCGGATATCATCTCTGCTCTCAATACTAGCACTGCCCCTACTGATCCTTGCCCAGTTCAATGGCTCAAAGCAACCAAGCATAACTTCCTCAGTTATATACACAATATCGTATCCATATCCCTATCTCAAGGAATAATACCCGAACAACTTAAACTAGCCTCAATAAGGCCTATCCTCAAAAAAACAAACCTGGATAAGAACAATCCAGCGGCTTATAGGCCAATCTCTAGCATACCATTCCTAGCCAAAGTAATAGAAAAAGCAGTACAGCTACAACTCCAAGACCATGTTGACGACCATGCCCCACTCGATCTACATCAACATGGCTTTCGCCCCAACCATGGAGTTGAAACACTGCTGCTATATCTGTTCAATGATATCACCCAGACCATAGACAATTACAGGCAAGGATCTTTATTGATCTTCTTAGATATTTCAGCGGCTTTCGACACAGTTGACCACACTATCCTCCTATCAAGATTGGAAAGTATCGGTATCTCTGGTACTGTCCTTAGTTGGTTTAACTCTTATTTAACAAACAGGCAGTTTCAGGTTAAAATTGGAAACAACACTTCACAGCCTACAAATATCAAGCAAGGAGTACCTCAGGGATCTGCGCTTTCTTCCCTTCTATTCAACATTTTTATTCAGCCAATTTGTCAAATTATGGCAGCCCATCAAATAAGTTATACGATTTATGCAGATGACATCATGATTTATACACCGATTGATCTCATTAACCCCGACTACAGCAAGATCACAAATTGCCTTGACAACATGTCTTCCTGGCTCACATGCAATAACCTTGCCTTAAACTACAATAAAACAGAGGCGCTTATTGTCACTCGAAACACCGACTTCAACCCCCCACCTTTCATTAAATACAACAACATTACAATACCAGTTAAGGATGAAGTTAGATATCTTGGAATTACCCTCGATAAAGGTCTAACCCTCCAGTCACACATCAGAAAAACTGTGAGGTCTGCATACTACAGAATGAAAGTGATTAGACGCCTCAAGCCCTTACTCTCATATGACCACTTCCGGTCTGTCTGCCAAGCCTTAATAACTCCTATTCTGGACTTTTGTAATCCTATCTACTACGGTCTTTCAAAACACTCACTTAAACCTCTTCAGATGGCTCAGAACACGGCAGCCAGAATTATTGTTGGCTCAGCATCTCAAGATCACATTACCCCTACTCTCAAAGAGCTCCACTGGCTTCCAATAAGCCAGCGCGTCAAATACAAGATAGTAATTAATATATTCAAGATCAGACATAAATGCTCTGCTTTTAGCCTTCATAACCTCTTACTCCAGAATAACAACAGGCCAAGACGAATAACTACATCAAACACCCTCAGCACCCCAAGTAGTTTCAGAAAAGCGTGTAAATGTACTACACAAAGGGCAATTTCCTTATCGGCCCCACTTATATGGAACTCTCTCCCTCCCGATGTGCGATCCATGGATGATTTAAAGGAGTTCAGAAAACAACTGAAATTTGTACTCTTCACTGAGTACTATGGCACAGACATCTAACAGTCTCTATTATTATAGCCTGCATATAACTTGTTTTACTGTAACGGTTCCTTGATGTTGCTTATCCCAATTTTACCTTCACTCTTTAGTTTAGTCAGTGTATGCCCCCCTGTCTCTGTTCTCCCTTCTTGTGTCTGGTAACCGCTTTGATTTAAGGAAAAGGCGGTATAGAAAACCTGTTAAATAAATAAATAAATAAATAAATAAATTCAAAGGCATCAATTTTCTTCCTGTTTATCTTTTTCACTGTCCAGCTTTCACATCCATATGATGTTATTGAAAATACCATGGCTTGAACAAGTCGAATCTTTGTATGGAGAGAGACATCTCTGCTCTTGAGAATCTTATCTAGGTCTTTCATAACCATTCTGCCAAGAGCAATGTGTCGTCTGATTTCTTGACTGCTTGTTGCTTCTTTATTGATAGTTGATCCAAGTAGGTTAAAGTTGTTCACAATTTCAATTTCTTCTCCTTCAACGATGAACCTGTTGATTATGCCAGTTGTCATGATCTTTGTCTTCTTTACATTAAGGTGCAGGCCCATTTTGAGACTATGTTCTTTGATTGTGAGAAGCAAATGTTTCAGATCATCTTCACTTTCAGCCAGTAATGTGGTATCATCAGCATAGCGAAGGTTGTTGATGAGTCTTCCACCAATCTTCACACCTCTGTTGTCTTCATACAATCCTGCTTCTCTGATGATTTGTTCTGCATATAAATTAAACAGGTAGGGGGAAAGTATGCAGCCTTGTCTTACACCTTTGCTTATTTTAAACCATTCTGTTTCTCCTTGTTCCGTTCGAACTGTTGCTTCTTGATCAATGTACAGATTGCGCAAGAGAACGATCAGGTGTTCTGGTATACCCATGCTTCTTAATGTGGCCCAGAGTTTCTCATGGTTTACACAGTCAAAAGCCTTGCTATAGTCAATAAAGCACAAATAGATATCCTTTTGGTATTCTTTACCATCAATTAACCATCATATTAACTTTAAATTCTAAAAGGTTTTCCACTTACTTCTAACAAACATAGATGCAGCACACGTATAAACCCTGACTTCACTTCAAAATGGTCAGTTAGCTTTCCAAAAAACACTGCACATGCGGACAGCCTCTCCTCACTACTCCTAAATACCTTTCAGCGGCCCGCCTTACATACATGACATCATCAACCAAATACTATGAAAAAGAAGAGAGGGGGAGAATTTTCTCCCCTTACCTTCACACAAACACAATACTCACCACTGAGCCATTATTGAAAAGACATAAAACAAAAAACATATATATAACCCACCAACCTAGTCCCACTCACAAGCCTCCATAAGCAATATAAAACCCATGTCCCCATGGACTGTTCAAACACACACTCCCCAATCAATTTGTCCATTCAAACCACCTGGAATTACAGTTTCCAAGCGAAAAATACATATTGCTTATGGAGGCTTGTGAGTAGGATTAGGTTGGTGGGTTATATATATGTTTTTTGTTTTATTTATTTATATTCTCTTATATACCGCGCTATTCTGCATCAGTGCGGTTTACATTAAACAAACTGAAAATACATTGAACAGGGCATTATAACTTGGAGATAACTATTTTATAGAGAACATGGGCTATGGAGAGTTAAGTGGCTTGCCCAAGACCACAAGGAGCACCTGTGGGACTAGAAACCCCAGTCCTTCCAGCCCAAGGTTGCTGTCCTCTAGTGGGATTTGAACCCCCAACCTTCCGGCCTGAAGTACCTTGCCCCAACCACTAGGCCACTCCTCCACTTTTATGTTTTTTCAAAAGGGGTCAGGATCCAAAAACAGCCTTGAAGAGTTAGGTTTTAGCCAAAGATGGAGCCTGACATACTGACTTGGGTAGTTTATTCCAGGCAGGTTTGCATTAATATAAACATGAGGAAAATCATTGCTTATCCTCAGTGATAAGCAGCATGGAATCTGACTACCTTTGGCATTATGTCATGTACTTGTGACCTGGACTGGCCACTGTTGGAAAGAGAACACTGAGCTTGATAGACCATTGCTCTGATCCAGCAGGGCAATTTGTTTTGGGGGGGGGGAGGGGATATTCAAAGGGACCTGCTAACCACGTTAATGCTCTTGTCCGCAATATTCAGCTGAATATCCACGGGTGCAGCCGCTGCATGTTCTGATGCGAACCGGTTAGCATCAGAGCATGCTGGGGGAATCCAGGGGAGGCACTCATGAGATTTAGCCACTGCCTGGTTATTGATATGTAGCAGAAGTCAGGCACAGTAAAGGATGGCCTACTTTCACAGCAGAAACTAACCAGGCAGCGGCTGATTATCGCCGCTCTTCAGTTAGCTTCCCAGCAATCTGTGCCTTCCATGCCAGAGCCCAGATATGGCCCCAATATTGAATATCTGTGTTTAAGTCTCAGCGGCGGCAGTTAGCTGCTTTAGCAACCCTAGACACCACTGCTGAATTGGTATTCCTTAATTTATATAGTTATGCATGACAGTTATATCATGCCTTTCAGTTACACGGTGCAGCACGTGTCCTTTTCCTTCCACTGAACATAAGCCAATCCCTGGACTTCCACTTCTGATCCATGGTTCTGGGATATTTAGGATCATGTGGCAGGTGGAGGTTAGGATCCAACAGAAATACTAGAGAAAGAGATTTCTGCTCTAAGGATGTCAAAGCACCTTTTGCAATTTGAGGGAGAAGTCTGAGATGGCTACTGTTAGTCTGCTCACACAAAGTGCTGTCAGTCACACTGTATGAGTAATGCAATTCCATATTGCCTGACTGCCCATGGACATTTACAATACCTGCAGCCTATGGATTTGCAAAAGCAGCTCATTAGAACATTTGTGAATTTTCTTGTCTTTGCACCATTGCCCCATTACTTCTGGTTGGTTAGCAAGTGGAAAAGTTGTTTTGATCCGGCCTTCCATGACCAATGCTAGAAAGCCTATCTTGGGTTTCAATGAAGCTAACCATAGAAGACTGTTATGGGTGTCTTTGATTATAGAAATTCTATTGTTAACTCTAATTTAATGTTACCTATTGTCTTCAGGACTGGGATAGAGAATATGGACCTTGGTGGGCTGTTTCAGGAGCAATTATTCTTCTGATTCCCTGGGTGGTTCAAGCTGGCCTCCTGAGCTTGCACCCTCTTTCTTGTTTCTTGGTCTCGTCTTCTGCACGATCCCTGTACACTAACAGCATCAGTTAAAATAAGAATAGGCATAAAGACAAAGGTTTTGCAGTGCATGAGTACAACAGATGCAGATTTCATGTGCCACATTCCCTTCCCAAGGTAATGTGTAATGGATAGTCAACTCTTTCCATCTCTCAAGCAAAATGATTGGGATATGCATTTGTTATCATGTATTCAGATCATTAGTACATCTTAAAATGTTTAGGGGTCTATTCTGACCCCCACATACAACTGAGATGTGTGGGCAGCTCTGATCAAGGGTGGGAGGGGGCTGGCCAAGAGAAGACCGAGGGCGGAAAGGAGGCGTGACCTCCAACCCAGACATACAGGGCCTATTATGTTGATGGCCCTTTACATCCAGGCATGGGCAGATGGATGGGGGGACTTATTCCACCTTGGAGTTGGAATACGTTCCCTAGACATGGGAGAACAGTGCAGTGGAGCAGGCACCATCACAGTGAGTGGGGCAGGGGGTTCTCCGCAGCTTGACCCTGGCTTTGACAGGCCCAATCGGAGGGCAGGCAGCGGGGAACCGGGCATCTTTGCTTTAGGTGGCTGATCAGAGCTCCTGCATGGAGCAGTGATGCCATGGCAACAGGACACCACGGCACTGTGACTCCATGCAGGAGCCAGGTTGAGCTAGCTGGGGAAGTGCCTGGGCATAAGGGGTTGCTAGAATCGGGACATGTCCAGGACGTCCATGTCCAATGCCACGATTCTACTCCCACAGGGCCATCTAGCCCTTATGGGAGCAGAATCAGGTTTATCTCTGGGCCGTCCAGATTTCTGGACGTCCAGACGGCCTGTAGTGCATCTACAGAATTGGCCTCCGCATATACACTTTGTACATTACCAATTTTTTGAATTAAAGCAAATGTGTGAAATGAACCCAAAAATGTCCAAAAACCAGGAAAAAAAATCTAAAAATGACTCAGAAATGAACTACTTTTCATACACATCTATACAATAAATATCCAAAGCTAGCAAATTCATTGAGAGATGTGAGCTCCTATTTATACTGAACCTCACTTTGTGACAGTAAGCTAATCACCTGATGGTTTTTCAAGCAATTGTGCAATTTATTTTAATTAGGAATCTATATAACCTTCCTTTCTGAAGGTTGGAAATCGATTCAACATTGATTGCCATAAATAATACTTAAGGTTTAACTCTAAAGTGCCTTGTCTACTAAAGGTTTTTTTTTCCCATTTTGTGCCTATGGGAAAATGCTTAGTAGACAGGCCCCTAAGAGTCTCTAAATTTCCCCACAAAACCCAATTATTGAGAACTAAGAACTACTCTAATACATAATAGTTTATTAGTTTACTTGATATGCTGCCTTTATTGATCTAGTGAAGTAGTTTACATAAAAACAAAGTCATAAAAGTGAGAAGTGAACTACATTGAACATAAGAAATGCCATACTGGATTAGACCAAGGTCCACCATGTCCACGATCCTGTTTCCAACAGTGACCAATCCAGGTCACAAGAACCTGGCCGATACCCAAAAATGCATACAGGTTCCACAATGCTCGTCCCGGGGTAAGCAGTCGATTTCCTGAGTCCTCTTTAATAATGGTTTATGGACCTTTCCTCCAGGAACTTGTCCAAACCCTTTTAAACCCGCTATACTAACATCTTTTACTATATCCTCCTCTAACGAATTCCAAAATTCAGTGTTGAGTAAAAGAAAATATTTTCTCTTATTAGTCTTAGTTGTAATTTCATTGGGTGTCCTCTAGTCTTTCCACTTTTTGATGGTGTAAACAACTGATCCTCATTTATCTGTTCCACTCCATTCATTAATTTATAGACATCTATTATATCCCCCCCCCTCAGGGTTCTCTTTTCCAAGTTGAAGAGCCCTGATCTTTCAAGCCCACCCTCATAGGGGTATCCTTCCATTCTCTTTACCATTTTTGTTGCTCTTCTCTGTACCTTTTTCTAATTCTGCTATATCCTTTTTAAGATATGACAACCAGAATTGCATACAATATTCATGCTGTGGTCACACCATGAAATGATACAGAGGCATTATAATATCTTTGATTTTATTCTCCATTCCTTTCCTTATGATTCCTAGCATTCTATTTGCTTTTTTGGCTGCTGCTGCACACTAGGTGGAGGGTTTCAATGTATTATCCAGAATGATGCTTAAAGCTTTTCCTGGGTGGTGGTACCTTGCATCATATAACCAAACTTTGGGTTGTTCTTTCCTAGGTGTGTAACTTCACACTTATCCTCATTAAATTTTGTATGCCATTTGGATGTTCACTATTCCAATTTATCAAGGTCCTCTTGCAGTTTTTCACAATACTCTTGTGTTTTAACAACTTTGAATAATGTTGTGT
This sequence comes from Ichthyophis bannanicus, assembly GCA_033557465.1. NCBI lineage: Eukaryota > Metazoa > Chordata > Amphibia > Gymnophiona > Ichthyophiidae > Ichthyophis > Ichthyophis bannanicus. Next base: position 1,142,724,603 of record CM066031.1, on the reverse strand, counting down.
TATCTGCAAATCTGATCACCTCACACATTATTGCCATTTCCAGGTCATTTGTGAATATGTTTAAAAGCAGAGGTGGTCATTCTGAGGCACGAAAAGCGTCTTGTATGGGGAAGGTAGATGGGGCTGAAAAGGGGGCAGATCAGAGGTGGGGTTAGGGTGGGCAGTGGGCGGTCTTTGGCCCCGGACGTACAAGGCAAATTCTTATGTTTGCCCTGTACGTCCGGGGCTGGTGACTTGCACGGGAAACTTATTCCACCTCGGAGGTGGAAAAAGTTCCCTAGTCACCGGGGGACAGCAGGCCCGGGACGCGGAAGCGGCAATAGGGGATGAGGACATTACCCACAGCCTGGCCCTGGCCTTAGGAGGCCAGATCAGGAGTTGGGCTGCGAGGAATGCTGCATTTGAGACAGCGGCTGAGATTGCAGTTTTTCAGTGGAGCCGTGGTGCCATGGTAAATGGACACCATGGTCCCGTGGCTCCATTGAAGAGCTCTGACTGAGTTAGCCAGGGAAGGCCTGTAATTCAGACCGGATGGAATCGTGGTCTGGGCCTGCATGTATAGGCCTGGTCGCGATTCTGATCCTATGGGGTTAGACGTGCCCTGTGGGATCAGAATCACGACTCCCTCTGTGCGTCCATTTCCAGCCAGACGCACAGAGAGCCCGGACGTGTGGGATGGAATCGGGACCAGAGGGCCCGGCACAGATCTCTGCTTTCTATTTTTTAACCAGTCCCTGATCCACAATAGTACATTGCCTCCAATCCCATGACTTTTTAATTTTGCCAAGAGTCTTTCATGAGGGACCTTATCAAAGGCTTTCTGAAAATCCAGATACACTATGGCTCCGATTCTAAGAGGATAGCGGGGCTACCTGTCACACTATTTGCCCTTGCTGTATGCCTCCTTGCATCCCCCCCTGCATGCACAGAGCTGCTGTGTCTACTGCAGAAGATGGAGGTGACATGGTGATGGAGAATGGGTGGGCCGACCCCCCGGTTGTACAGGGCTGATTACAGTGATGGCCCTGTATATCCAAGGATCACCAGAGGGATGCTCTGCTTATTCCGCCTCTGAGGTGGTATAAGTACGGGGTGCCCCACTGATCCTGCCCGGCAGCCCCCTCCCCCCCCCCCCAGAGCTCGTGACATGCAAGCATTTATACTAAAGGCTCTCTGCTGAATCTTAAATTTAAACTAAAAGCTATCTGCTGATACTAGGCCTGACTGAGTTAACAAATACACTGGATTCTAAATTATACAGATTAATTAGCTTTGACCCAAAGAATTAATTTTCCCCCAAGATTTAGAGAATTTCACAGAAGTAAATACTTACAAATGCAGATTTCTTTCCAGCAGTGGTAGTCCCTTTTGATAGTCCTTCAAGAGTTACAAAAAACTGAGGTAGAAATCCAGGCAGGGCTGAGAGCTGGAAGGGTTAAGTGAAAAGGACACACCCCTCTTGGTGAAGTCATACCCTGGTACATGCTTGTCCCTCCCCTATTCCTTTGTCCTGCTGCTCTCTCTGCTTGCTAGAGATAACTACTCTCCCTCTGCTTCGCTAGAGATAAGAGTACAGTAGACTTTCTCCAATTGGGACTATACTGTAATAAAGTGACCAATCATGAAGAAATGCTGTAATAATCTGATATGAGGTCTATATAATCTCTCTGAGCCCTCTGGTGGGGGCCCAGAATTTGGAAAAACTATTTTCTCTGGGTCTGTGCACATTAAACCGTTGTTTCTTCTAAGACTCCTTGGGTGTTTCTTTCTTCACTCGTTTATCTGTTACATTTTGGTTCCCTGACCCGGCTGAGACAGCGAGATAAGAAAGAAAAGGTTATCTTGCTACCGCTAGGTTCAATCAGTTTGAGCCGGGCTGGTGGCGAACGCAGCGGGGAATACAAGGCGCCACCAGATCAGTTGTTCTGGAAAGTATTACTTCCTGATTCACCTCTGACGCTGGCTTTATCCGACAGACACCTAAGAACCCGCTCTGGGGTCTAGGAAACAACCCCTTCAATTCCGGAGGACATCTGAGTGGGGTAAGTGATAACGGGGGTCTGTCTCTGTCTGCAGTTCAGGAAAAATTGGTCCTTCCTATGGGGAAGAAGGAGAGATTGATCACCTCTCGAGGGAATCGCCCTAGTACCCTGAGCTGAGCTGAGCTGGGGGAAACCGCGTTCCTAATAGTTAGACTGTTTTCTACGGAATTGTTGGTCTGTGCTTGATTTATGTGTTTGGCACAAGCAGAGGCTTGTGCAGTGAGCATAGACTCCTGATTAGTGCAGTTCCTGGCCAGGCGACTGCGCCCAGATCGTGGAAACATGGCAAAAGCGCCATTTTGTTAGGGTGTGGTGAAAGCGCCATCTTGTTAGTTACCCTTCTTGAAACTAGAGCAGCCGGATTCCTGGCTGTCTGCATTCCTTTCCCTCTGTGTTTTCAAAGCCTGGAAGAAAGATATGGGGGGATCAGAGACTAAATGCAGCCCCTTAGAGTGTATGGTAAAGCATTTCAGGAAGGGATTCTCTGCAGATTATGGAGTTTGTATGACTCCATCCTTGTTAAAGAAATATTGTGAGCATGAGTGGCTAGCTTTAATACTGATTGGCCCCGAGAAGGAACATTTGATTATGACTTGGTTAGCCGAGTGCACCAAGTTGTGGTAGCTAAATATCCTGATCAATTCCCTTATATTGATTCCTGGCTGGATGTTTGTCGGCAGAGACCTAAATGGCTCCGGAGATGCTTCTGGGAACACTGTCCCATACTTTTGTCTCGTAGCCCACAGGAAATGCAGCCTAAATTAAAATCACAATTGCCCGTTTTAGTACAGAAGCCAGAGACAGAAGAATTCCCCCCTTTCCCTCTTCCCAGGCAGATTTCTGTGACTTCAGCTAGGTCGGCAGTCTCAGCAGGGAATTCAGCTAGTTCTCCCCGCCCCTCTCAACAGATACTACATTCTCTGACAGTCAGAAGAGCAGTGAGGGAAGCATACAAATGCCAGTTTCAGATACAGACCTGCCCAGCACTTCAGAAAGTTCCCTGAGTCCCAGATCTGAAGAATGTCAGTTCTACGTTCGTACACCCCCCCCCCCCCCTGTACTAGAGCACTGCAACCTCATTTGGGGGCCTAGCGAGAAGCGCTGAGAGACTTTCCTGACCTAAAACCTCACTGAGCGGCAAACAGTGATGCAGGCCGCCTTGCTCTGAATTGTTATCATCGGGCTCTCCTTGAAGGCTTTAAAAGGGGGGGCCAGAAAGCGATGAATGTAGGGAAAATATCTGAGGTACTGCAAACCCCTGACAAGAGTCCTGGCCAGTTTTATGAAAGACTCTGTGAATCTTTCCATGTTTACACTCCATTTGACCCCAAAGCACTTGAAAACCAGCGGATGGTGAATGCAGCATTTGTGGGACAATCACAGGGGGACATTCGAAGGAAACTTCAGAAGCTTGAAGGTTTTGCTGGAATGAATATAGCCCAGCAAATGGAAGTTGCTATGAAAGTATTTGTGAACAGAGATCAGGAGATGAAGCGTGACGTGTGAACGAAAGATGAAAAAGAAAGCTGATATGTTAGCAGCAGCACTAGTCGAGAAAGGACAAGGAAAGTCGACGTGGGAACCAAGAAGCCGAGGCTGGGGTAGAGTAACCCGGCGAGGATCATTTGAGCAAGGACTATTGGAATGAGATCAATGTGCCTATTGCAGAGAAATGGGCCACTGCAAAAAGAAGAAAAAACAAATGTCCCAATTGTGTCAGGCAATATTCCCTGCCCCAAAGAGATGTTGAGGGCATTGATAAAAATCTCCAACAACTACTTAAGTCTAGACTCCTGAAAACCATGCCAATCACCCTGGAATACCCCTTTGCTGTCAGTTCAAAAACAAGGTACTGATGATTACCGACCTGTGCAGGACCTACGGAAGGTCAATGAAGCTGTTGTTACCATTCACCCTGTTGTGCCAAACCCCTACAATTTACTGAGTTTGATTCCTGCACAAGCAACCTGCTTCACTGTTCTGGACTTAAAGGATTCCTTTTTCTGCTTGAGATTTGGCCACTCCTAGCCAGCTACTGTTTGCATTTGAATGGGAAGACCCTATTACTGGCAGTAAGGGTCAGTTGACATGGACACGGTTACCCCAAGGATTCAAACTCCCCCATGCTGTTCGGGGATGCACTTAGTCAAGATTTGCGTCAGTTCCAGTCTTGCCCTTCTCAACGGATGTTGCTACAATACGTGGATGATTTACTCATTGCTGCTGTTTTCCCGGGAAGAATGTCTAACTGCTACTTCAGAACTTCTACACCTACTTTGGATGTCTGGCTATCGGGTGTCCCGAAGTAAGGCCCAATTGTGCCAGACTGAAGTCAGATACTTGGGATTCCATGTTTCCCAAGGCCTTCAAAGATTGGGCTCTGAGCGGAGGGAGGCTGTTTGTTCTATTCCTGAGCCACAAAATCGCAGGCAGTTAAGAGGCTTCGTAGGGGTTGCCGGTTTTTGTCGAATCTGGATACCCAACTATGCAGTGTTGGCAAAGCCCCTGTAATTGCAATTCTATTTGCAAACTTTTGGCATTGCCATGGGGGCGACAGTGGCCCCCTCCATAGCAACAATATATATGGCCTGGTTTGAGGATCAGTACGTCTTTTCTCATCCACTTTTTACTCATGTCCAATGCTGGAAACGTTTTTTGGATGATATCTTTTTTATTTGGTCGGGCACCCGAGGGGATTTAGACATATTTTTGATCTCCCTAAATTCCTTTAAGTCTAATATTCAATTCACTTCTCAGGTGGAAACCCACAAGATCCAGTTTTTGGACATAACAATAGAATGTGGCCCCACTGGCCTTGTGACGTCTCTCTACAGAAAACCTGTTCAACGCAATACGCTATTACGCTTTGACAGCTATCATCCCCCGGCTCTAAAACGGGGTCTGCCCTATGGCCAGTTTTTGAGACTCCGTAGGAATTGTTCTGAGTTATCACAGTTCAAGTTTCATGCTAGGGATTTAACTACTCGTCTCCTTTCTCGGGGATACCCTGCCAAAGTAGTTCGTTTAGCTTATAAACGGGCATGCCACACACATCGGGAGTGGCTGTTGATTCCAAAGGCTGCTGCACCCCCTGAGGATAAGATCACAGGGGTTTTCCCGTATATGCAAGGGACGTCGGCAGTGACTCGCCTGATACATCAATTTTGGCCTACTTTAACGATTCACTCCTGCTTTCAGAAGCCACTACAAATTGCCTATTCCCGAAGGTCCAACTTACGGGATCTCTTGGTCAGGACCAAGTCTCCTCTTGACCTTCCGCCCAGATGTCATGACCAGGCGGGTCATTTTTCATGCCAGTCATGTATTTTTTGTCAGGGTACATTACAGGGTGCTCTTTGGATGGATGTACGTACCCATAGATCTTATTACACCCGGTGGCACACTGATTGTAATACGGACCATGTGGTCTACTTGATCGTTTGCCCGTGTCAATTACCATATGTTGGTCGGACGTCACGACCTTTAAAGCATCGCCTGACAGAACATGCTTCCCGGATACGGACTGTAACACTATCAGCTCCCCTGGTCGAGCATTGCCTTGAACATTCGCATGTTTTTGGGGATCTACATTGGCGGGCTTTAGACTACGTTCCCTTGGATCCCTGTGGTGGCGATCGGATCCAACGTTTACAAAACTTAGAGCAACAATGGATATTCCGTTTACATTCAGTTGTTCCCGACGGTCTCAACCAACAGATTGACTGGCACACTATTCGTTAAATTTTATACTTACATGCTGACATGCTTTCTCTTCTTTACACCATGATTAATCAATCATCTACTAACCCTCCATGTTTAGAGGTGGAACCTGTTTGGTGGCTTCACTTCTTTGACTGGATAGGTTACTCCTGGGCCTATCACAATAGGGGGGGCGTGTCCCTTCCCGTGATCCGCAGTGGCGGTTGGATATATAAACCACTTTTATAGCGGGGTGTTTACGGCTGAAGTTTCTCATTCTTATTCGGAGGTCTGACCTGAAGCAGGGGGTGGATGAGTGTACCCCCGAAACGTGACACGTCGTAGTGACAAGACCTGCTGAATTAGGCACTGAACTCCCACTGCCTATCTGTCTTCACAGCCTAATTGCACAAAGCTAAGTACCAGCTGTTTCTAAGAGGAGCTGTTTTAAGTTGTCATACAAACGATTAAAAAGGAAGGACCGCTGCGGTAACAGGCATTGATCCTGTGTACTGTGTTGGTCAATCCGACAAAAAAATTTTTTCTATGTGGTTTGCTATTTGCTGGGTTTTTAGGGTACTTCTGAATTTAATTTGACCCAGTTTCGAAGTATTTGGAGTTCACTTGGATGATAAGTGGACAGCGCACGAACATTCTCAGGATCCCTTATGCCTCATGCTGCAGAGAACCAGGGAATCGTCAGACGACGGAGCCCTGTGCTAGCCGCATACCAGAAGTCGGCTGGTCTACGCACGGCAGAAGCTTGAGGAGTCATCTTCAGATACTGTTAGTGGGACATAAGCTCCATGGTCAGTATGCACTTGCTCATGCTGACTTTTGTTCTGGCATTTATGTGGGGCCTTCCCTTGTTGGCCTCAGGAATTATAAATGTAGTAACACTACTTGCTGGGACTGCTTTGAATACTTCAGACTTTTGTGTACACAGCTCATCGCAGCCTGGAGTTTTTTTTTTATCAACATGCCTTATTACTGTACCCACTACTTTGTGTGAAATGCAAACATTTACTGTAATGCATAATCTGAACGGCAAACAGCCAAAGCTAACCTTTTATACATTTTTCTACCTCATTGGTGTTACTGTCCTACCTCAGCCTATTTTAAAAAGGCCCCTTTCTCCTTGCAGGTTGTCTCCACGCTTAAAGCTACAGATTGCTTCATTTTTGTAAATGCCACTAAAGGGGTTTTTAATGTGTCTAACACCGCATTATCATGCAAGTCTATTATAAAGGTATCTTATACTTACTCAGAAATGTATCTATGTCGTAAATAGAATCAGTCCCTAAGTATTTTTCAATATTTGTTGGTCAATAGTATGTAATATAAAATTTTGGGGTAATTTTATAAAGCTTTTTCCTCATAGAAAGTGCATATGTTCACTCTGTATATAAGCATTCCCAGGGGTGTAATTTGGGTGGAACAATGGCAGGATTACAACATCATAGATTTTTATAAAAAATGCTTATAGTACATGCAAGCATTTATACCTTCATTGGTACTGGTATAAATTTATGCATCCACATTTGTGTGCTATTGGAACTGCATCTTTGAGCCTATTTAATAAAGGAAATAGGTGATGCTGTAGGGAAGAGTATCCTAATAGTTAGAGCCCTACCTTGCTAACCAAAAGACCATGGTTCATTTCCACTGGCACTTGTTATGACTAGGGGCAAGTCACTTAACTCTCCATTGCCCTTGTAAGACAGGCCTAGCAATCTACTTCCTGTCACACAGCCAAGAAAACCCAGGAGCTGTTGAACAGCCAGGAGTCAGCATTGACTCAAAGGCCATGCTGCATTTGGAAAATGGGTATCTCACTGGACTCTTCATATAGACATCCTGTTATAAGCTCAAGCCCAATATGTGTTAGTTAAATAGATCATAAGATGCCTACAGTTCTTGTGTGATCAAAAAGGAATACTTGTTCATATCCATATGCTGCACATTATGTTTTCTAATTTCCACATAACTTGAATTTCTGCCTCAGTGACTAAATCACATTAGGCAGAAATTTTGCACATCATTCCCTTCTCCAAGAATAGAATACTTAGCTTACAGTGGATTGGTTAGCGCTCTGCTCCATTAATTTCCAATCTGTGTGTTGCTCAATGAACAAATGTGTATATAATAACTAATAGAAAAAAGTATTTTGCATGTTTAGAATAAGGAAATCTGATTAAAGTTCCTGAGACCTAAACATTGAGGAGATTGCATACAATAGTGTTCCTTTTACCCTTTTCTTACTGTTTTAGTTGTGAAGTTGTAAACCGCTCTGTGACTCACATAGAAACATAGAAACATGATGACAGAAAAAGACCACAAGGCCCATCTAGTCTGTCCTTCCATAACAACAACTACAACAGTCCACTTTTTACCTTTAGAGATCCTCTGTGTTGGTCCCATGCTTTTTTGAATTCAGTTACTGTCCTCATCTCTACCACCTCCACTGGGAGACTATTCCATGGATCCACTACTCTTTCCGTAAAGAAATATTTCCGCATATCACTCCTGAATCTATCTCCCTTCACCCTCATCCCATGTCCCCTCGTAGCAGAACTTGCTTTCAATTGAAAGAGGCTCTCTCCCTGAACATTTATGCCATGGAGGTATTTAAACATCTCAATCATATCACCTCTATCCTGCCTTTCCTCTAAGGTGTACATATTAAGATCCTTAAGTCTGTCCTCATATGCTTTATAATGAAGCCCATTAATCATTTTAGTAGCAACCCTCTGCACCTGTAGCAGCAGAGCGCAGACAAACCAATGATACCAGGAGTCTGTTCAGAAGGTCCAAATCATTTATTTGTGCACAAGTCTCAAGCAGAATCAAATTCAAAATGGCTGAGCAATGATTTCTAGCAAAACAACAACTTTTATAGACTTCTTCTCCATTCTAGACATAGGCAAACTTTTCATTGGTCCCGGTAACCTCTCATACACCTTCTATTGGTTCCGGTACCGATATGGCTATCCAATGATGTCCCTTGACTGGGCTCATCACCTGCTTACCCCCTTTTCAGTCCCAATTACAATGGTCAGTTCTTCCAACTTTGATACTTCTCTCCTCCAAGGTCACTTAGCTAGCTAGAACATGTGGGAAAGCAGGGCACTGTAACCTTTCTTTCAGCAGAGTTAATTAATTCCATAGAAGCTGTGCTCTCTTATCAATACCAATTAAACTTGTTTTTCTATATTTTCTAAGTTTCGATTCTGCCTGGCTAAGCTTAATTGTGCTTAGTTAAGTTTCAGTTCTATGGTAGCAGCATTTTGGGGGATGTGTAATTCCTTTGGGCCTCTCCACAGGCTTCATTTACAGGTCAAGCTATTTAGGCCTGTCTGCTTATTTCAGACACCATGGATCATAGGCCTTCGCCTACCACACACCGACTCCATCCTGTTCACATCCTTTTGAAAGTGCAGTCTCCAGAATTGCACACCATACTCCAAATGAGGTCGCACCAAAGACTTATACAGAGGCATTATCACCTCCTTTTTTCTGCTAGTCATTCCTCTCCGTATGCACCCAAGCATCCTTCTAGCTTTTGCCGTCGCCTTTTCTACCTGTTTAGCTACTTTAAGATCATCAGACACAACCACGCCTAGGTCCCGCTCTTCTTTAGTGGACAAAAGTACTTCACCTCCTATACTGTATTGCTCCCTTGGATTGCTGCTGCCCAAATGCATGACCTTACATTTTTTAACATTAAATCGCAGCTGCCAAATTCTAGACCAAGCTTAGCTAGATCCCTCCTCATGTTATCTACACCTTCCTGGGTGTCTACTATATTGCAGATTTTGGTATCATCCGCAAAGAGGCAAACCTTACCCGACAGCCCTTCCGCTATATCACTAACAAAGATGTTAAAAATAATCGGACCAAGGACAGATCCCTGGGGCACACCACTGGTACAATCCTTCTCCTCAGAGTGAGCTCCATTTACTTGTACTCTTTGTCTCCTTCCACCCAACCAATTTCTAACCCAAGCAGTAACTTGATCATAAGATGCCAAACAGTGATATATCAAATGAAATAAATGATAAACAATAGGGGTATACGTCCATCCCCATTACCATTTTGGTTGCTCTTCTCTGTACCTTTTCTAATTATGCTATGTCCTTTTTAAGATATGGTGACCAAAATTGCACACAATATTCAAAGTACGGTCACACCATGGAATGATACAGTGACATTATACTATCCTTGGTTTTATTCTCCATTCCCTTCCTTATGATTCCTAGCATTCTATTTGCTATTTTGGCCATCCCTGCATATTGGGTGGAGGGTTTCAACTTATTATCCACGATGATGTCTAAATCCTTTTCCTGTGTGGCGGTTCCTAATGTGGAATCTTGCATCGTGTAACTGTAGTTTGGGTTGTTCTTCCCTAAGGGGGTCATTCTGTGCCATGAACAGCAAGGATGCTTTAGTAGAAATATTTTCTTTAGTGGGGTAGGTTTAAAACTCTGCTTTGGTACCTTTCTCAGCTCTTGGAAACTGCTGACACCTAATCAGGAGTTAGTGGGCCTGATTAGCCTGTGAATGAACTGAGAGCAGCTGAGGCCTGCATAAAAGGCTTTAGAGCCCTGCCCTGTTGAGGCATTCCTAACAGAGGCTATACAGTTCAAACAACGGTAAGAATTTGACAGTTTATTTTTTTTAAATTGCTAGCTCTCTGACTGGGAGCTCTTAAAAGAGTTTTGGTTTATTTTTAAAACAAAGTTACATTCTTTTTGGTGCTTTAGTAGAAATATTTTCTTTAGTGGGGTAGGTTTAAAACTCTGCTTTGGTAACTTTCTCAGCTCTTGGGAACTGCTGACACCTAATTATGTGTTAGTTCCCTCCCTACCCCCACCAACTCCCACCCACCCCTAGTGAGCAGTCTTGCTTTATAGGGCACCTCCCCATTTAACAAAACACAGAGACTTGGAACAGCACATTTTGAATGTAATTAAAGAGATTTAACTGCTTTTTCTCTGAAAGGACACCTGGGAAACTGGCTAGTACTTTGGTAGATCTCTCTCTTTTGCTTTAACAGATACCTAAGCTCCACGAACAGAACAATGGCTGGGAAAAATCATATCACTAAAGCTGTTGTCCCAGTTACAGCTTCTGCCTCTGTCCAGACAAAGGTCCCAATACCAGTTGAAGGACCGGTTCAATGTGCAGGGTACCTGCATGCTGAAGCTCTGAAGAAACAAGTGGAGGAACTCAGAGAGGAGGTGGCGAGGCTGAGGAGCATTCAAGACAGTGAGAAGTACATTGATGAGATGCTTCCTGCAGCAACCAAGCTCTCCAGCAGAGGAGAAGATGGGTGCCGACAGAATGACGAAGGTTGGACACAAGTCACCAGGGCCTGCAGAATCACCAAACCAACTTCTCCAGCCCTTGAATTGAAGAACCATTATGCAGCCCTGGAAGTGGAGGAGGTGAAAGCATCTCTGGAAAGGAAAGAACCAGAGCTCAAGTAACCCAAAGTTACAGAATCAGTGACCACAAGGAAGCAAAAGGTAGTGGTGGTTGGTGACTCTCTTCTGAAGGGGTACTGAGGCGTCCATTTGCCGACCAGACTTGATGTTCAGAGAGGTATGCTGTCTGCCTGGTCCCAAAATCCAAGAGGTTACAGAGAGTTTGTCGAGACTCATCAAACCCACTGACTATTACCCAATGTTGCAAATCCATGTCGGAACAAATAATACTGCAGCAGGAATGTTCCAGGTATCCCTCTAAGCATATCAAATTAACTTCATGGCTCTGGGACAGAGGGTGAAGCAGTTAGGTGCACAGGTGGTGTTCTCTTCAATCCTCCCTGTTGAGGGTAAAGGCCAAGGCAGAGAGGCTCAAATCCTGGAGATGAATGCATGGCTGCATGGATGGTGTCATCAAGAGCGTTTTGGTTTCCTAGACCATGGGATGCTGTTCCAAGGGTTGCAGAGCAGAGATGGCATCCATCTGTCCAAGAAAGGTTGACGCGTCTTCAGTAGTAGACTGGCTAATCTACTGAAGAGGGCTTTAAACTAGATTCATTGGGGATGAGTGAAGAAAGCCCCCAGGTAAGTGATAGATTAAATACCTTTATGGAAATGGGTAACAGGGGTAGCATATGGAAAGCAGTATGTATAAATGCCCGTAGCATGGGAGATAAGATCCCTGATGTTGAAGCTTTGGTGGGAGTGGCCGACTTGGATTTAGTGGCAGTTACAGAAACATGGTTCACAGAAAACCATGACTGGGAGGTAACTATACCTGACTATACTTTATTCAGAAAAGACAGGGTAGGAGGAAGGGGAGGAGGAATGGCACTATATGTAAAAACTACTATTAAAGCTTTGGAATTACAGAGCTTAAAAGTGAGAGAGGAGTCATTGTGGGTTAAACTAGAAAGAGGGAAAGAGAAATATATTTGCATTGGTGTGATACACAGACCTCCCTCAAAATAGGAAGAGATGGACAGAGAGTTAATTGAAGACATATACAGCATTGCTAGGAAAGGGGAAGTGCTACTGTTAGGGGATTTCAATATGCCAGATGTTGATTGGCACATTCCTGCTGCAGTATCATCTAGAATAAAGAGATCCTGGATTCTCTACAGGGAGAACTATTCAGGCAATTGTTAACAGACCCCACACGTGAAGGGGCCATACTGGACTTAGTGCTTACCAATGGTGAAAGTGTTTCTGATGTTATAGTGTGAGATAATTTTGCATCCAGTGATTACCAGATGGTGTGGTTCCGTATTAGGACTAGGGCTGTTAGAATCATTTCAAAGGTGAGGGTCTTAGACTTTAGGAAGACTAACTTTACCAAGATGGGCCAATACCTCAGGGAGTCGTTAGCGAGATGGGAACAGCTGGAGGATGTAGAAAAACAGTGGGAAAAACTGAAAGGGGATATTTTAAGGGCAACCAACCTTTTTGTTAAAATGGTAAATAAAGGTAAAAGGAAAAGGAGACCGCTATGGCTTTCAAAAGAAGTAGCTGAAAAGGTGAAGAAAAAGAGGGAGGCCTTCATGAAATACAAGAGATCATAGAGAGGAAGACAGGCATCTATGTTTGTAAAAACTTAGAGAAGCTAGCAAAGTAGTCAGGAAAGCAAAGATTCAAAAAGAGGAGGAAATAGCCAATGCAATAGAATGGAAGGATAAGACATTTTTCAGATATGTTAGTGAGTAGAGGAAGGGCAAAAGTGGTATTGTCAGACTCAATGGTGAAGGGGAGGAATATGTAGAAGCTGATGAGGATAAAGTGGAATTGCTTAACAAATATTTCTGTTCAGTGTTCACAGATGAAGAACCAGGAGCAGGACCTCAGAAAACACCCACAAACAGGAACAGAAGCGAGGGACATCTTGAACAATTTTCTGAAAACTGTGTTCGTGAGAAACTAGCTCAACTTAAAGTAGACAAAGTGATGGGACCGGATGGGATACACCCTAGAATACTGAGGGAACTTGGGGACGTTCTAGCAGCTCCACTGACTGACCTTTTCAATGCTTTGTTGGAGTCGGGAGTGGTGCCAAAGGACTGGAGAGAGGCTGATATGGTGCATTTACACAAAAGCGTAAAACTACAGGCCGGTTAGTTTAACTTCGGTGGTGAGCATAAAACAGTAAATAAATTACAAATCATCATAAATAGATTAAAACAATAAAAACATAAATAAATATAGTATTTACTGTTTTATACTCATTGTATTAAAATATTTGTTTTATCTGTTGTGGTTTTTATTTAACATGTATATGGATATTTTTTAGTGAGCCCTTAACCCCTGAGGAAGTGGTGAACGAAACACGGCCTGTGTCGGGTTTTAGGCACACGAGATCTGTGGAACAATAAAGGCAACTTTGGAACTACCTGCCACGTTTCTTGACTGGTTCAATCGGAATCAGGGTCAGGCCTGCATGTCCAGGCCATAGACCCAATTGATCCCGCAGGCACGTCTAGCCCCCACTGGAATTAGAATCAAGTCTAACTCTGTTTGCCTCGATTCAGATCGGCTGAACAGGGGCTGGACGGACAGTATAGAATCGGCCTCTTAGTGCATAACTTTCACAATCCTCTTGTGTTTTAACAACTTTGAACAATTTTGTGTCATCTGCAAATTTGATTACATCACACACTATTCCCATTTCCAGATCATTTATGTAAATATTAAAAAGTAGCAGGCCCAACACTGATCCCTGGATCCCACTATTCACCTTTCTCCATTAGGAAAATTAGTCCTATCTTCTGCTGTCTATCTTTTAACCAGTTCCTGATCCACAAATGTATACTGCCTGCAATCCTATGAATTTTGCCAAGAATCTTTCATGAGGGACTTTCTCAAAGGCTTTCTGAAAATCCAGATATTTATTTTATTTATTTATTTATTTATTTAACAGTATTTCTAAACCGCCTTATCTTAATAATCAAGGTGGTATCACAGCAAGCAATCAAGTAAAGTGTGTGCGTTGTACATGCAGTGAGGATGAAACTTAGTTGTGTGAGGGCTGTGTTGGGTGCTTGATTTGTTTGAGCTATGTACAAGGTGGGCTATTTACAGTGGTGCTAAAACACATTTTATATACATACAGTTGTTTAGGAGGATTGGAGTGCTGTTATCCATTCTCTTAGGTTATGTGATGTGACCATAGTGCTCTATGAACAGCATGGTTTTCAGTTGTTTTCTGAAGTCTTTGAGGTCTGGAGTTGCCCTTAGATCGTCCGGTAGATTGTTCCATATTGTTGGAGCAGCCATGGAGAGAGCTCTGTCTGTTGTGTCCTTGCGTGTGTGCTTGTATTCATTTGGGGTACTGACTCGGTTGCGTGTTTGACTTCTTCTAGGACGTGCGCTGGTTTCCGGTTGTATGAGCGTGTGGAGGCTGTTGGCTGATGTGTGCTCTTTTATCTTAAATAGGTTTATGATAGTCTTGTATCTGATGCGAGCACTGATTGGGAGCCAGTGTAAGTCCTTTAATGTGGGTGTGATGTGCTCCTGCCTTGCGGCTCCGGATATGATTCGAGCTGCAGTGTTTTGTGCCAGCTGGAGTGGTTTGAGAGCTTGTTTTGGTAGTCCAAGGTATATCGGATTGCAGAAGTCCAGTATTGGGGTTATCAGTGCTTGACAGACGGTACGGAAGTGTTCTGGGGCGAGGAGTGGTTTCATTCTCCTGATGATTCGCATCCTGTAGTAGGCTTTTTGGATTGTTTTGTCTATGTGTGGTTTGAGGTTGAGTTTACTGTCCAGCGTAACCCCAAGGTATCTCACCTCTGATCTTATCGGTATCGTGGTGCTTTGTATCTTTATGTTTGGTGGGTGTATGAAGCTTTGGTTCCGAGTGATGATTAAAGCTTCGGTCTTGTTGTAGTTTATTGCGAGGTTGTTGTTTTGGCACCACTTCGTCATTTGGGTAAGGCAGTCTGTTATCTTAGAGAAGTCCGGGTTGTCGATTGATATCGGGGAGTATACCATGATGTCGTCTGCGTATATTGTGTATTGGATGTTGTTCTCTTTCATGATGTTGCATATTGGTTGGATGTAAATGTTAAAAAGGAGTGCTGAGAGTGCGGATCCTTGCGGTACTCCTTGTTGGACGTTTATGGGTCGGGAGGTGTCATGTCCCACCTTGACCTGTAGCTGTCTTTCGGTTAGGTACGAGTGGAACCATTTCAGAGTGGTACCGTGTATACCAGTGTTCTTTAGTCTCTCCAGGAGCATATTGTGGTCAACTGTGTCGAAAGCTGAGGAGATGTCGATGAAGATCATTATAATTCCATTCCTGGTGTTGTCAATTATTGTGTTGTCAATTAGATATATCAACTGGTTCACATTTATCTACCTGTTTATTCACACCTTCAAAAAAATATAATAGATTAGTAAGATAAGACCTTCCATGGCTAATTCCAAGTTGGCTTTCACCCATTAAATCATGTTATCTATATGTTCGGTAATTTTATTCTTTATAATGGTTTCTGCTATTTTGCCTGGTGTGTAGTTTCCAGGATCACCCCGGAACCCTTTTTAAAAATTGACATCACGTTGGCCATTTCCCAATCTTCAGGACCTACAGATGATTTTAATGATAGTTTACAGATTATTAATAGTAGGTCTGCAGTCTTATATTTCAGTTCTTTCAGCACCCTTGGATGTATACCATCCAGTCTAGGCAATTTGCTATTCCTTAATTCATCAAATAGTTGTAATACATCTTCCTGGTTTATCGATATTTGTTTCAGTTCTTCTGATACATTACCTTTAAATACCATTTCAAGCATGGGTAACTTCCCTAAATCTTCTTCAGTAAAGACCAAAGCAAATAAATCATTCAGTCTCTCCGCTATGGCCTTGTCCTCCCTTAATGCCCCCTTTACCCCTCTATCGTCTAATGGTCCAATTGACTCTCTCACAGGTTTTTTGCTACTAATGTACTTGAAAAAGTACTTATTGTGCATTTTTGCTTCCACAGCAAGTTTTGTTTTCAAATTCTTTTTGCCTGCCTTATCAATACCTTGCATCTAACTTTCCAGTGCTTATGTATGTTACCTACGTTTTTTTATTTTATTTTGTATTAATCAGTTTATGTGCTAAAAGTTAGCATGCGCACTAAGGCCATTTATAGTAGAGTGCACAATAATAATGTAGCATGCATGTAAACTAATCCAATAAGGAAGCATGGACGTGTTCTAAAGAGTCAGCCTGGAAATATGAAAAATATTTATTTATTTATATAGCGAAGCTTATATATCGCTTAGTCTAAAAGTCAAAGAGGTTTACAGAAAATGAAAAGCCATAAAGGCTTACACAGAACAAGAACTCAAATTAAGGGAAAATAAAGGGGAGGACATTTACATATAGTACAAAACAATACTATGGGGTCTGTTTACCAAGAGGCGCTAGTGGTTTCCATGTGAAATCTGAGCCACAGCTTCATTGATATAATGAGGCAGAGTGAGGTGGTGGCCTCAGGCAGCAACTTTTTGGGGGTGGCAAAAAATTCCCCCAAAAGGCCGCCTCACTCGGCCTTCAAAATTTAAACAAAAAAAAAGGGCTGGACAAGCTGCTGCTGCCGCTGCTTCTCGGCAGCAGCAGAATGAACAACTCCACGCCCCACACCACCTCGCTACCCTGGAAGAGCTCTGCCATTGTTTTACCGGCACCCTGGCTCACCTTTGCAGAGCCGCGAGAAGAACCCGCCAACTCTGAGAGTAAAAAAGGCATTTCCAGTTTCAGCGTAATTTTTGTCTACATATTTTTATTTTAGGTTGTAGTCACATTCTGTACTTGGTGAGGGTCTGTGTTCTGAGTGTGTAACTGAGGCCAGGTGTTCTGTTAACATGGAGTTTGTACATAGGGATCTATACTGTACTGTAGTAATTTGACTTATTGAGCTGTTCAAATAGGTATAGGGATGTTCTAGGGCCTGCTGCAGTATTTATAGTACTGTTTTTTTTCTGAGGAGGTCCCTTGTATGAGTTTTGGAAGTTTATGCTGGTATGGTATGGTAGATTTGGCCTTGTAAATCTTAGGTGACTTCTATAGGGTTTTATATTAGTTCCCAGCAGGGCCGGCCCATCCATTGTGCAAGAATGTTGTTTGCACAGGGCCCCGCGTTTCAGGGGACCCCGCGCAAACAACATTCTGCATCTGCCGGTAAATTAAAAAAAAAAAAAAACTTGTTGCTGCTGTCGCTGCTGCCGTGGCAGCGGCAGAATCGAGCATCCTGCAGGGGCCCCCTGCCTGGCAGAGTCCCCCAGGTGGCCTCAGCTCCCCAAGTGCCGGCTTTCAGAGCCACGAAGGGAGAGCTTCTCCCTCGCGGCTCTGTTAAGCTGCTGGCGCTGATGGGAAACAGGATTTTGTTTCCCATCAGCCCCGTGGGCTTAAACAGAGCCGCGAGAAAGGGAAACTCTCCCTTTGCAGCTCTGAAAAGCCCGCACTGAGGGAGCAGAGGCAGCATGGAGGACTCTGCCAGGCAGGGGGGTCCCGCAGGACGCTCAATTCTGACGCTGCCACGGCAGCAGCGGCAGCAGCAACAAGGTTTTTTTTTTAATCTACTTGGGCTATGGGGAGGGGGCTAAGACTGGAAGTGGGCTGATGGGGGGGCTAGGACTGGTAATAGGCTATGGGGGGACTGGTAATGGGCTGATGGGGGGGCTAGGACTGGTAATGGGCTATGGGGGGCTAGGACTGGAAATGGGCTATGGGGGGGCTGGGACTGGTAATGGGCTATGGGGGGGCTAGGACTAGAAATGGGCTGATGAGGGGGGCTAGGACTGGTAATGGGCTATGGGGGTGGTTAGGACTGGAAATGGGCTGATGGGGGGGACTAGGACTGGAAATGGGCTGATGGAGGGTTAGGACTGGTAATGGACTATGGGGGGACTAGGACTGGAAGTGGGATGATGGGGGGTTTAGGACTGTTAATGGGCTATGGGGGGACTAAGACTGAAAATGGGGTAATAGGGGGGTTAGGACTGGAAATGGGCGATGGGAGTGGTGCTAGGACTGGTAATGGGCTGGGAGGATTGCTAGGACTGGAAATGGGCTGAGTGGAAGGGGGCTTGAACTGCAAATAGCTGATGGGGAGGGGGGCTTGGAATGGAAATGGGCTGTGAGGGGAGGGAGCTAGGACTGGAAATGGGCTGAATAGGGGGGAGCTAGGACAGGAAATGGGCTGATGGAGGGGCTAGGATAGGACTGGAAATGGGCTGTTGGAGGTGCTAAGATTGGAAATGGGCTGTGGTGGGGGCTTGGATTGAAATGGACTCATGGAGGGGCTAGAACTGGAAGTAGGCTAATGGGGGGCTTGGATTGGAAATGGTCTGAGTGGAGGGGAGCTATGATTTGACATCGGCTGATGGTGGGGCTAGGAAAGGACTAGAAATGGGCTGATGGGGGGCTGGGATTAGAAATGAGCTGATGGAGGGACTCGGATAGGACTGGAAATGGATGGGGGAGCTAGGACTGGAAATGGGCTGATAGTGTGGCTAGGATAGGATTGGAAATGGGCTGATGGGGGGCCAGGACTGGAAATGGGCTGATGTGGGGACTTGAAGGGAGTAGATGCTGGGTGGGGCTGGAACTAGAAGGGAGCTGATGTTGGGGGGAGGATTAGAATGGGATGGAGCTGGGAGAGTGAAATGGAGAGGGGAACATTTTTTTGTGTGGGAGAGAAGACAAATCTACAATTGATCGGGTATTGGGAGAGTAAGTGGGGAATGAGGATGGAGGGGTAAAATTTGAGTGGATGAAATAGGAATGAGGAAAGAGCAAAAGGAGAAAGATTAGTATGTTAAAGCAGATATAGAGAGAGAATGAAAAAAAAAAAACTAGAAGAGAGAAGAAAGGACAAATTGACAGCAGACGATGGAGAGTTAGCAGAAGATACAAAGAAACCAGAAGAAAGTGGCTGGAGCAATTGCAACTGAAAAAAAATGTACAAAAGGTAGAAAAATATCTCTTTATTTTGAATTTATTAACTGGAATATGTCAGCTCTGGGAAATGTGCATCATTAACATCTGTTCTTTGTTTAGTACAAGAGGAAAATAATTTATAGTTTTATTTCTACAGTGTTGTTGTACATTCCAAGTTTGGCTTTTGGGGTTCCCAGTTTAATTATTGTCTCCCTGTTTCTAAATTGTGATTCCTTGTTTGGTGATGGTCTATGTTCTGAGCTGAGGTATTCTGTTTATGTAATTCCTATTTGACATTGCCACTTGTTCTCTTTCCCCAGTAGGTCATATATTGTTATTCTCTGAAATGTATTGGTTTAATATTTGCAGTGTTGCCTTTTGATAGGTATGGTAATGGTGCTTTGTGAGTCCTGGTAGTGCTGTTATGATACGGCGTGTTTGCTATGGGTTATAAATGGGCAGTGTTTGTAGTAGTTCCTAATGTGCCTGGTGGTTGGCACTGGATTATAGTAATATAAAAATCGTTTAGTCTTTCTTTATCCATACACTTATTGAGAGGCATGTTTACTAAAAGTGCTATTTTGGGGTACCAAGTCACTCTTGTTTTTGTGGAAGTATGGTAACAGTATGCAAATATTTATGCAAATATTTATGCAATGAGGTCCCTTATGCAAATGAGGTCCCACATCCAGTCTCCGCACATGGCCCCGCACCCCCCTTGGGCTGCCCATTGTTCCCAGCATACCTGGTACTGGAGGATGTTTGTTTGTGAGATGGCCAGAATCAGATTTTTTTAAATATATTTAGTTCTGTGGGTGAATGTCGTACTTCTGCTCTGCACCCATTATCAAGGGAGAGGTTTCTGTGGATGCTGAATATATATTCAAAAAGAAAAAGTAAGAACCATAAAGCAGTTTATAACAGAATAAATGAGTTATAATTTGGTCTTATAAACTGTGCTGTGGTTCTCACTTTTTCTTTTAGTTCCTTCGTGTGTGAGCATCTTACATTTCCTTTGTTTTTTACGGAATATATATTTACATGAACACCCTGCTGGTCCAGTGCATACTTTCGGGAATTATCATAGGGTTGCTAAGCCCTTCTTGGTGTTTATGTTGGCGTGGGAGGTGTTGTGTTGGGGTCACAAAGTTCCTTTTGTTTTTTCAGAGGGTGGGAAGTGCTATTTTGGGGTACCAAGTCACTCTTGTTTTTGTGGAAGTGGGAGATGCTGCATAGATGCCGTTGAGCCCCTCTTGTTTGGCATATTTAGTAGCATGTTTCCTAGGCTCTGCACTGGTAACATATGAAGATAAGAAATGCCATACTGGGTCAGACTAAGGTCCATCAAGCCCAGTATCCTGTTTCCAATAGTGGCCAATCCAGGTAACAAGTACCTGGCAGGTTCCCAAAAAGGCACACAGGTTCCACAATGCTTGTCCCAGGGCAAGAGTGGATTTCCCAGGTCCTCTTTAATAAAGGTTTATGGACTTTTCCTCCAGGAACTTGTCCAAACCTTTTATAAACCCAGCTACACTAAAGGTTTTACTGCATCCTCTGGTAACTAATTCCAGAGTTTGATTACACATGGCCATAGGTAACTGTAGGGAGGCAGTTACAGACCCCTGCAGTTACCACATTTCAGTGTGGTAAAACAGCTGCCGGTGCAAATAAGGCCACCCACTGAGGTGGCATTAGTTGCACTCACTCTACTTGCGCTGAGCCAGTATGTTAGTTTCTGCTGACAATGCAGATGCCTGAATGTGAGAGTTCTTTCTCTCACCTCACTCTGGAGTAAAGTATAATTTTGGGAAATAAATCCTGTAAACCTAACAGTAATGGGAAAATGCATTTTTTTACTACATATGTCTGCTTTTAGTTTGTCCTAATATATTCCCTGCTTGGTGAAGATGTGACTGAGGCTACATGTTCTGTTATCATGGAGTTTCTATGTAGGGAGATATAGTAATCTGACTTGTTCATTTTTCTGAATGCGAATACGTATGTTCTAGGGCCCACTGCAATATGTATGGCACTGTCCTTTTCTGGGTATGCTCCATGTTGTGAAAGTTTTGGAAGTTAGTGCTGTTATGTAATTGTAGATTTGCTCTATGGGTTCTGTACTCTGGGTTATTGGTGAGGTCAACTGTAAGATGTTGGTTGGGGGGGGGGGAGGGGGGTTACTGGAATATGTATTGTTTTTGAGACTTGCAGTTTTGCATTCTTTATGCTGCCAGACTGAAATTTAAAATATTTTGTCAGTTCAGATTCAAGGAAATGTCAAATTTTAAGGGAATGTCTCAGGTTAGTTTTGCTTAGTAGCATCATAGCTTCACCAGTGCTGAATTCTGGACTTTTCCAGCTCTAGCACAATCCAATCCAGCTTTTGAATTCATGGCTACCAGGATTATTTTCTCATCTTATATCTTCCCTCCTAATCAATAATCTGGTCATAGGAAAATAAATCTGATGTGCAGATACTTATAATGGTTTGATGTGGGGGGGGGGGGGCTGTGTAAATGGCTTTTCATTAATCAGATTTAATGTTTTATTATTGTTTGTTTTATTGTAATACCAGTTATACTAAATTGCATGTGTATTTTTAGAAGCCACCTAGCTTTTAAATGGGTGGCATATACATTTAAAAATAAAGTATACTAAATTTATGCACATGATGCTGCAATGAGTCTCCACACATGGCCCTGCATCACTGGGAGATACAGGAAAGCAGAAACCTCAGATTGGGACCTACATGATCAGGGAATACAATGATCAGACAACAAAGTTCAAAGAGAATTTTATTTTCAATTTAATTATCTGACCTAGTGCTATCTTTATATTTTATACAGTACATGGAAATGTATCTCTTTCTATTTCTCTGGTATTGCACTGTATGCAGAATCTGGCTTCTTGCGGTTTCAGTTTAATTTTTATCTACATATGTTTATTTTTAGGTTATGGTCACTTATTCTGTACTTGGTGAGGGTCTATGTTTTGAGAGTAAGGGGTATGTCTACCAAATAGCGGTAAGATAGCAAGTGTGCCATTAACTCCTGTTATCTGCACTCCTGTGTCCTTAACGCTGCGATAATGGTGCATTAACAAGCCAGGGTGCACATGGTCGCTCTGTGCACATGCACCAGCGGATTGGCCGAATTTGGTATGTGCATGACTGAAAACCCAGTGGTGGGCAACAGGTGAAGTCTGACTGTGCTTTCTGTGGTGGATTGTTAGTCCTAGATGATTGGGACAGCAGTTGTTCCTGGCCTACTCCCTGTGGTCAGGGTAGGACCAACACAACTGTAGCAACAGCTCTACACAAACCCAGAGGATCCCACTGCAGTTAGCATCCATGGCATCAGCAGTTTAAGACTGGGCACTGACATGCACTGGTATAAGAAGATCCCTGTCCAACAGGGGTAGGACACAGGACCTAGATGTGACTGGCACCTACAGCATACTACAATTGTGCAGGAAACAAGGTGACTAGCATAACACACTGCAGACAATACCTGCCACACACTGGCAGTGATATGGACCTGCAGCACAGTTGCTGAGACCATCTCTAGTAGTGGAAAATCTAGGGACCAGGTGCTGGGCACCCATCCTCACCCTCACAGTGACTGCATTCTACATTTGGTGATCAGCTGTAGACTGCTTTTCCACGTGTGCAGTGCCTCATGGGTACTGGAGGGTCTAACCTATACTGGCACACACAGCAGATATTTTGGTCAGGGTCCTGCAGGCTCTTTGAATCCAGACATTGCTGCATTGATAGGTGTGCAGGTGTAGCTTACTGGTTGATGCAAAATCTTCATAAGCAGGATTCAATTCATCGGTAAGATGTACCACATCGTGAATGCACAGTGTGACCCACTAGCTGGCCCAGAGGCATAAGAGGTGCTTAGACAGGCTGATGGGCAATGCCTTACTGGCCAATACGTCCCCGGGAAGGCAGTAGCTAAGCCTTCTGGTTCCCGTAGTTGTACCTTAGACCAATAATTGTAGTTGAGGCAGAGTGTAAGGTTAACTTAGGTTTTATTCCCCGTCCGGGGTGGATTCAAAAACTATGGAACAAAGGTATAACAAACCATACGTCTGGCATCAATCAAAGGAAAAATACTAGAACAAAAATATAAGCTTTCTTCAGCATAAACCAACAGCAAAAGTAACAGAAAGAGTTCTTTTCACTCACGTGAAACTTTTTCAGCTGTTTCTTCAATTAGCCCTTCTGGCTGCTTCAGCATAAAGAATGAACACAATTTGACACAGTGTAAGTACAATCCATGTCTATCTCTTGTGATATCTCTTCAGGGAATTCCAGTTGCATTTCTCCTTCATCGGACAGTGCTTCTGTCTCAAAAATGCCCTTTGAGTCACACTGTCCCTGCCGAGGAGTGAACAAGTTCCCTTCCTCCACCACCCTCGTGGCTTGTGGGAAATTACCACAGTGTTTGTACTTTTCTTCCTGAGCTCTGCATAGCTCCTCATATGTGCATAGGAAGTCTGGGTGTTCTAAATCCCATCTCTTAGGGAGAATACGTCTCTCTTCAACTCCTAGAGTTTCCTGCTTTCTATAACGTGGATAGCCCTGTTCTGTTCTCTTTCTCCCACGGCGTTTTTCTACCTCCAGGAAATGTGCCTCAGGGTAAGAACTCTTCTCTTCTGTTTGTTTGGAGTTAAACTGTTTATAGCTTACACGTTTAGCTGCAGGACTGCCCCTCCTTATTGCCTCATTGCAATACTCCACAGGATACTGGTAAGAAATGCCTTGCTGTTCCCCACAGCCTCTTTGCAAATCACCAACCTCTGACTCCTGTCTTTTCCTTGGCACTGTCCTCCCAACACTCTCACGTGTTCCTACTCGTGTTCTATCCTGAATTCTCCCACCGGTGCTCAGGGTTCTATCCTCGATTCTCCCACCTGTGTTCAGGGTTCTCTCACCGGACCTCCCACCTGTGCTATCTGTTGGTGAGTGAGTCCTCACTATATTGTGCTTAGTGTTAGCCTGGGCTCCGCCCCCTTGCAGCTGCTCCCTATTCTCTAACGAGCTCTGAGCTCCGTCTCTGCTTGGGCGTTCCCTAACACCATGTGAATGTGTTTTCCACGGTTGCTCTTGGCAACCCTTTCCCATTTGTGAAGCTGAGCTGTCATTTTTCCTGCTATTTTGCTCACTTTCGTTTGCATTTATAGGCTCTGCTAGCGTTACCTCGTGACAGATCCCCCCCTTAAAATATTACGGGCTGCTGGGACTATACCCGGACAGCACGTAATCAACTCATGGGTTCTGTCTCGCTGCCCTACATATGCCAAACTGACTGTTGCCAATCTTTCTTTCCATGGCTTGAGAACGTTCAGGTGGTACACCTGCTGACGTCCCCTCTCATTTTCCACTCTGTACGTTACAGGACCTACTCTCCCTATTACTGTGCACGGTCCCTTCCAATGGGCCTCAAACTTGGGTCCCGGGTCCGCTACTTGCACAAGGACCTTATCCCCTATGTTCAGGTGCCTTTCTTTTGTGCGCCTGTCATAGTATCGTTTCTGTTTCACTTTACTAGCCTGTAAATTTTCCCTTGAGGCTTTTGCCGTTTTCTCTATGCGTTCCCTCACGTTTTTCAGGAATTGCGGCACCCCAACTTCCTGTGAATTTGGCTCCACCCACTGCTCATGGAGAATATCTAAAATTCCCCTAAGGGCCCTGCCAAACATCAGCTCATATGGGGATGCTTTTAATGATGTTTGTACACGCTCTCTACAGGCGTAAAGTGTAAATGGGAGTAGGGTATCCCATTCACCCATCTCTCCTCTTTTTAAACTTCTCCTTAATAGTTGTTTCAAAGACTGATTCATCCTCTCAACAAGGCCATTTGTTTGAGGATGGTACGCTGCAGTCTTTATGTGCCTTATTCCAAAGGCTTCCCATACTGTTGCCAAGTGCTTGGATAAGAAGTTACTCCCCTGGTCAGTTAATACCTCTCTGGGAAAACCCACTTCACAGAAGAGTTTTACCAGTTCTTGGGCTATTACTCTGGCCAATGTAGTCCTTAAGGGAATGGCCCATGGAAACCTAGTTGCGTGGTCTACTACCACCAACAAATACTGGAAACCTCTGGGAGTACGGATCAGGTGTCCTACGATATCCATACCTATGCGTTCCATAGGTACTGCTGTGGTGGGCGTGGATATCATTGGTACAACTTTTGGTCTCAAAGCTGTGACCCTTTGACACGTCGGACAAGCCTCACAATATTGCTTTGTCTCTTTAAAAAGCCCCGGCCAATAAAATCGAACCAATATTTGGTCCAGGGTGCCTTGGACTCCCTTATGGCTGCCTATGGGGTGGTCGTGTGCCAACCTTAATACTGTGGCCTTAAATGTTGTTGGTACGACCAATTGCTTTCTTATAGCACCAGAGTATGGGTCTGTGCTTTCTCTATATAAGATTTCCTTCTCTAGGAAAAACCTGGGTAGCGTAGGCCTAATTTCTTTTGCCCATTCAAAAGCTCTCTTAAGAGCCGGGTCGGCCCACTGTTCTGCCGGAAATGAGGGGAATTTGTTTACCACCTCAGCAGGTACCCAAGGTAAACCTGCACCAGCCTCCAATTCGGCCCTTCCCCGGGTCCTTTGACGCCGCTCTTGGCGTTTCTTTGCCTTCGCCTTTCTGCCCTGCTTAACTGGTTCCTGTATTAGCTCATCATCCGTGGGCAGAATACCTAATACACCTCCATTTATATCCTCCTCCTGGGGTTCTTCCTCTCCCTCAGACTCTCTAGGGTCTTCGGAAACTATCTTTCCTTCGCCTGAGGTCCCTGCCTGGGATCGGGTAGATACCAGGCCGGTCCGGGTATTTAATCCTACCTCTAGACCCTGGAGAAAGAGTGGCCAGTCCCTGCCTAAAATAATATCTCTAGGCAGGCTAGGGATTATGGCTACCTGCAATGTGTGTTCCTCACCTATTGCCTGTATGGATACAGTTTGTGAAGGATAATGAGAAAATGCCCCATGTATTCACTTTAAGCGGACCTGGCCGCCTGCTTGCCTCGGGGCTGACCTACGTTGCCTCTCAATGGTTTCCCAGAGCTTAGATGTAATCATGCTCTGGTCAGCACCCGAGTCAAGCAGCGCCAGCGTCCCTACCCCTTCTACCTGGATGGGTATCAGGAACCCGTCCTGCGCTGGTTTCTCTCGCCCAGCCATAAGGATCATTCTCTCCGGGCAGTCCTTCTGGTAGTGGCCTGCTCGCCCGCATACATAGCATCTCCCTTTACACACAGAAAACATGTCATCATTATTAGCATACTTAGACATATTAAACTTTTTGTTTTTAACATAACTCTCATTTGTATGCACTGCCATTCCTGCTGCCTTTCTGGGCCCTATTTCTGTGGCGCCCACTATCTGTGCTTCGAAGTAGCGCTCAGCTAAATTAGCTGCCTCCTCTGTATTCTGGCAGTTCTGCAAGGTGAGGTATTTTTTTACTTCACTCGGGACAGCCTGGAGAAACTGCTCTAAAATAATTACATCAAGCAGTGATTCCATTGTCCTCTGGTCAGGAGTTAACCATTTATATGCTAAACTCTTAATCCTCTGCTGTAGGGCTTTCGGGGTTTCCTGTTCCCTCATCCTGGACTCTCTAAATAATCTGCGATAATGCATAACAGACAAACCTAACCGGTCCTTGACTGCCTTTTTTATCTCTTCATAACTGGTAGCAAGGATGGCAGGCATGGCCTTATACGCAGAGAGAGCTTCCCCTGTAAGAGCAACAGCAAAGCGTGTGGCCCACTGCTCAGGTGGCCATTTTAATGCCCCCCCTATCCTTTCGAAGGCATCTATAAAATCATCTATATCGTCTCTTGGACCTAATTGTCCCAAAGAAAACGCCTGACTTGCCGTCAGTCCTACCCCAGCAATGTAGCAGTTTTCAGTCCCAGAACCTTGTGACCTCTCAACAAACGCCTTCATGGTTTCCAGGAGTGGCCTCTGCTGCTCCATAATCATCTTGGCGGCTTGTTCCTGCATATGCCGTGCCAACTCCAACTGTTTGTCCCATTGGTGTTGCATCCAACTCATAACGTCCTGGACCTCCATCTTCCAGTTGTGACCCTGTAAAAGGAAAGAAAAAAACCACCACCAAGTGCGGTACTTTTTTTTAAAAGCTTTTCCCCCTTTCCCACACCACAGGAGCGCCCCCTTTCTTGCCCTGCTGTCCTTCTACGCACATGCCCCAGGTACCCTTTACCTTAGGTTCTGCGTAGACTCAGGCTTTGGCAAGAGAGGTGCTTGGTCCACGTCTGGCCTGTCCTGGGTGCTTGCTTCTTTACAGGTCTGGTTGTCCAGCAGTATTCTTCTCCTTTAAAAGTGTCCTTTTTTTCCACAGTAAAAAAAAATCCTTAAGACGACGCCACTTTCATGTGACCCACTAGCTGGCCCAGAGGCATAAGAGGTGCTTAGACAGGCTGATGGGCAATGCTTTACTGGCCAATACGTCCCCGGGAAGGCAGTAGCTAAGCCTTCTGGTTCCCGTAGTTGTACCTTAGACCAATAATTGTAGTTGAGGCAGAGTGTAAGGTTAACTTAGGTTTTATTCCCCGTCCGGGGTGGATTCAAAAACTATGGAACAAAGGTATAACAAACCATACGT
The DNA here is from genome assembly GCA_033557465.1 of Ichthyophis bannanicus. Lineage (NCBI taxonomy): Eukaryota > Metazoa > Chordata > Amphibia > Gymnophiona > Ichthyophiidae > Ichthyophis > Ichthyophis bannanicus. The sequence goes on along the minus strand of CM066031.1, from coordinate 1,142,696,812 downwards.
CTGGCATCAATCAAAGGAAAAATACTAGAACAAAAATATAAGCTTCCTTCAGCATACATCAACAGCAAAAGTAACAGAAAGAGTTCTTTTCACTCACGTGAAACTTTTTCAGCTGTTTCTTCAATTAGCCCTTCTGGCTGCTTCAGCACAAAGAATGAACACAATTTGACACAGTGTAAGTACAATCCATGTCTATCTCTTGTGACATCTCTTCAGGGAATTCCAGTTGCATTTCTCCTTCATCGGACAGTGCTTCTGTCTCAAAAATGCCCTTTGAGTCACTGTCCCTGCCGAGGAGTGAACAAGTTCCCTTCCTCCACCACCCTCGTGGCTTGTGGGAAATTACCACAGTGTTTGTACTTTTCTTCCTGAGCTCTGCATAGCTCCTCATATGTGCATAGGAAGTCTGGGTGTTCTAAATCCCATCTCTTAGGGAGAATACGTCTCTCTTCAACTCCTAGAGTTTCCTGCTTTCTATAACGTGGATAGCCCTGTTCTGTTCTCTTTCTCCAACGGCGTTTTTCTACCTCCAGGAAATGTGCCTCAGGGTAAGAACTCTTCTCTTCTGTTTGTTTGGAGTTAAACTGTTTATAGCTTACACGTTTAGCTGCAGGACTGCCCCTCCTTATTGCCTCATTGCAATACTCCACAGGATACTGGTAAGAAATGCCTTGCTGTTCCCCACAGCCTCTTTACAAATCACCAACCTCTGACTCCTGTCTTTTCCTTGGCACTGTCCTCCCAACACTCTCACGTGTTCCTACTCGTGTTCTATCCTGAATTCTCCCACCGGTGCTCAGGGTTCTATCCTCGATTCTCCCACCTGTGTTCAGGGTTCTCTCACCGGACCTCCCACCTGTGCTATCTGTTGGTGAGTGAGTCCTCACTATATTGTGCTTAGTATTAGCCTGGGCTCCGCCCCCTTGCAGCTGCTCCCTATTCTCTAACGAGCTCTGAGCTCCGTCTCTGCTTGGGCGTTCCCTAACACCATGTGAATGTGTTTTCCACGGTTGCTCTTGGCAACCCTTTCCCATTTGTGAAGCTGAGCTGTCATTTTTCCTGCTATTTTGCTCACTTTCGTTTGCATTTATAGGCTCTGCTAGCATTACCTCATGACAACAGATACAGTGGTATACTAACGGGCAGTTATATGCATACAGCTGTAACCTACATGTGAGACATATATGACATCATAACTGTGACTGTACAGCTTTGGCTCCATCACATCTCTGCAGCACAAACAGACACATCTTAGCCCTCAGATAGCCACCTGCAGGTATCACCACATGTCTGTATGTGCCCCATTTGCCCAGTTTGAATGATACCTGTCCGGTTCTTATCTGTACATTTGTCTGGAGTGTTGTATGATGGTTGTGTGACTGGAACAGGTGTGCGACACTCATGTCTGTTATCAGGCCTTCAGTGTGGCACTGATGCACATTTTCCCCCCCAGTACAAGTATGTTGGGGTTGACACTTATGGCACATCAGTGCTGCCAGTCCATACCACTCTCTCCTCTGCCACCATTCTTCCTTCAGCCCATCCATCTGCCTCTGTTGGCTGTGTGCAGTCATGTAGGGTGGCTACTAAAATGATTAGTGGTCTTCATTTTAAAGCATATGAGGACAGACTGAAGGATCTTAATATGTACACCTTAGAGGAAAGGCGGGATAGAGGTGATATGATTGAGATGTTTAAATACCTCCGTAGCATAAATGTTCAGGGAGAGAGCCTCTTTCAATTGAAAGCAAGTTCTGCTACGAGGGAACATGTGATGAGGGTGAAGGGGGATAGATTCAGAAGTGATATGTGGAAATATTTCTTTATGGAAAGAGTAGTGGATCCGTGGAATAGTCTCCCAGTGGAGGTGGTAGAGATGAGGACAGTAACTGAATTCAAAAAAGCATGGGACAAACACAGAGGATCTCTAAAGGTAAAAAGGGGACTGTTGTAGTTGTTATGGAAGGGCAGACTAGATAGGCCATGTGGTCTTTTTCTGTCGTCATATTTCTATGTTTCTATGTCTTCTCATGCAGGCTGCTATACCATGACCTACACAGGCACTCTTCTGTGTTTAGATGCTTCACACATGCCTCTCCTGTGCCTGCTTCATCCTCTTTTCAAAGCACACATCGTCCTATTTCTAACTCTGCTGTCTTCCCCATCCTATGTCACAAACTGACATTACAGCATTTTGCATGGGCCCCCCCTGTGCATAGGTAAAGCTGCATTCCACATGCTCGTCACACGTACTGGCTTGCATGTTGGGTGTCCACGGATCTGTCAGGACCTTCAGTTCCCACTTCTCTTTCGACTCATCACCTTTACATTGGATTTTGCTGGGGTTCCGTTATCCAGCAATAAAGTGTCAGCTGGTTTCAGGCAATAAAGTTCATGCTTGACACCTTAACGCCTGATGTCCTGTTATTACACGTTAAGTGGCCCATTGCACCCTTAGCGCCGGAATGCCCCCTAACCGCCCAGAACCATTTTTCCATGGAAACCGCTTTTCGCTGCCATTAATGCTTGATAACGCCTGCTACCTTACCGTCGTTTAGTAAATATACCCCTAAGTGTTTATAAAGAATTGCTGAAATCATCAACATCCAGGAGGCTTTTGAGGTGTGAAACGGTTCTGAGTTTGTGGTATATGTTTTTTGCAACATTGTTGACGTGGGCAGAAAGCATAAGGTGCTGACTAATGATTACTCCCAGATATTGAACTTGATATTTAACCTACAATTTAAATCCACCAATGGTTATGGATTCAGGTGGTACAGAATTAGGATTCCTAGTGATGTATAACACATCCATCTTATTATGATTGATAGTGAGGTTATGGATAGATAATCCATTAGTAACAGCTGTGAAGCAGTTCCGAATGTCTGTAATTATGGGCTTTGTTATATCAATGGGAGAGTACAGCATTACATTGTCTGCATAGATGTGGTACTGAACATTGTGTTTCCACATAACTGAACATTATGGCTGTAAAAAGATGTTAAATAGGAGAGAGGATAAGGCCAACCCTTGTCGAACTCCTTAAACTTGGAAGTATGGGACTGATTTCTCTTTACCTACTTTTACTTGGAGTTGTCAATTTGAAAAATAGGATCTGAACCAATTGATTGCGGTACCTCTTAGACCAACAGATTCAAGGAGCTGAATGATCTGGTTATGTGGGATTGAATTGAATGCTGCTTTAATAACAAGGGAGATGAGAATAAAGTTGTTGTTAGGCCTGTCAGTACCCTTGATTATATTGTCTAAAAAGGCAGCCATTAAGGACTCAGCGACATGATTGAGTCTAAATCCATTTTGTTGAGCATCAAGAGGGTGGTGAGAACCTATGTGATCCTGCAGTTGCATCAAAATGTTTTTTTTCTATTATTTTTGCTGAAAATAGAATGCTGGCAATAGGTCTATAGGAGGCTATTTACTGGGCGGATGGAAGCTATTTTTAATTCACTTGGTAGATAACCTTGATTCAGCGATAGTTGAAGATTGTTTAGTATTAAAAGGGATAGTTCTGTGCAAGCAGCTTAAATCCAGGTGACTGGGCATGGAACAAGTGGAGACATAGTGGTTTTGATACCAATGACAATTCTTTCCAGTTGGTCTTTTGTGACGGTAATGAAAGAGTCCCAGATGAATGGATTATCCATAAGGCTAGGTGCATTAGAATATAGCTCACTGTGGTGGGGGTTGTTAGGTGGGCAAGTGAGGGACTGAAAGTGATTGGCCATTAGTTGAGGAGATATTTGTACGTCGTCTTTGTTTGATGATGGGTCTTTTGTCATGTATTTTATGTCAAAAAGCTCCCATGGATGGTTCAAGGATTTTCTGAGATGTTTCAAATAGTATTCTTTTTTAGCCTTGTATGTAGCTGCCTTGTGTTTAGTGGTATAGTTGTGAAGATTGTCTGGAGGTATGAAACATTTCCATCTTCTCTCTAGGGCTTTTACTTTACATTTTAGATCTTTAAGGCAGGGAGAATACCAATTTGCAGAATGTTGTCTGTGAAGCTTTAGATATCTGTAAATGAAAGAATATAATAGATAAATGAGGCTTTAGCAGGCACATGCTAACTAGGATGGTATATATTCTCCTCTGCAATGTTTTTAGCATGCAGTCACCAAATACTAATTATTAATACCTACCTTAGGATGATATTAACTTTGTAGCTCACTTGCTATTGACAAGACTCAGCTAACAGAATGCAGTGGAGTTACAGATTGAGAAGATCTGGATATGTTGCAAGAAATGATTGTAGATGTGGTATAGAGGTGAAAGGACAGATAAAATGGATGGAACAAGTCTCAGAGACAAAGAAAGAACTTGATGGATCATAACATGTTTGAGCACATCAAAACACAATTCTCCATCTATTTATACAAAGTAAATTTTTTTAAGCAAATGGTTCACAGAAGAAAATATATTTCCCAATACTGTCTTTCATTTCTGAATATTTAAGGCATAGCTTTTTCAGAAATGGAAACCCATTGTTCTTTGTCATTGCTCAAACTGTGCATAGACATTGTAGTAGATGTTCATAGCTTGAGATGGTTCCTAAATTCTGTAGAATAGCAATTACAGAGAAGACAAGAACAATTGAGATTTACGTTTCTCATAGGATGGATGGTCAGGATGTAGCCTCTTCTCATCAAAGCTTGGGTGTTTCTTGTTACCTATCAATTGAAAACCTGAGGTGGACATTCTTGCATGGCATGAACAGTGCAGACACAGTAGAAGAGGTCAAAGTCACTCTGATATATAAATCCTTTAGAATCTGTTAGCAAGTGCACAATGATGATCTTTTTTGTAATTGCTGTATCATTTTTTTCTGCTAGAACATGGAGGATCTGGTTCAATTTGCTCTCTCAGCCACTTTTGATCTGATCATTCATGATATAAGTTTGGGAAGGTTAGCTGGGATAAGGGTTACAGAAGTGGTTCTAAAGTGATCTTGGATTTCTATTCAAGGCAATGGAGCCCAAAGTTCAGAATTGTCCCTTTCCTCAATTCTGTTTAATATGATTTGTAACCATTGTGTGTAATATTGGACAGGAAGAGATTTATGCCATTTATATATGCATATGATATCCATTAGTTATACCAGCAACAAATTCATTGGAGAATGCATAAGATGTTCGAAATAGCAGTTTTAGGATGGTTCAAGATTGGATGACTGAAAACAGACTGAATATTAATAGTGAAAAGACAAAATGACCATTATTCAAAAGGGTTTATCTGGGTAGCAGCACTATCCAAATAGTCGTATAGTGGGCAGACTAGATAGGCGATATGGTCTTTATCTACCGTCATGTTTCTATCTAACCACCGTGGCACTGTCCTGAGAATGTTGGGGCAGTCCATGGGTGAGGTGAGGGCAGAGCCAGATATCTATGATTTTCAGTACACCAGCCTGAAAATAAACCACATAAAGTTAGGCCACCAAAACAGCAGGTCTGACTTTATGGCTCTGGCTAGCTGAATATGGCAGCTACGGTATCTGCATATCTATATCCGCTGAATATCCGATTTCATTTTACCCATGCTGACCATCATGGGTTCAATATCAGCCCAAAAGATTTTATAAATAGGAGGTCCACACATGTAAAAAGCTTTGTGTGAACCCACGTTATATAAGAATGTTTGTAGCTTGGATGTAGAGTCAGACTTGGCATTAACATTAAAAAAATCAAGTACTTACAGTGCAGAGGAAATGTTTTCTAAAACTACCATTGATTCGACAGATAAGGTGATATCTGTTGGAGGACAATCTAAAACAAGTAATCGGGCTGTAGTTGTACCTAGTTAGGATTACTGCAATCTGGCATATTTGGGAACAACCTCCATCCCATTCCAGATTGCTGCTAATCAATATAATGCTGCAAGGATTATTTTTAATATCAAGGGATAGCAAAGGGTCTCTCCCTTGTTGAATAAATTACACTGGCTGCCAATATAATTTAGAATTAAATTTTAGTTATTAATTACTGTTCATAAAATTATTTGGGATCAAGGGCTAGAGTATTTAAGTAAGTATGTGAACGTTTTTGTTACTGTTAGAACTTTGAGGTCAGAAAATGATGTGTCACTGGAGGTTCCATTAGTTAGATTTTGTAGATTGACTTCCATGTGGACTAGAACAAGTGAAGTCTTTTCTCCTATGGAATGGAATGGATTTGCCAAGTTTGTTAAGATTAGAAAGAAATTATTTGCTGTTTAGAAGAAACATAAAAAAATGTGGCTGCTAAGTCAGTTGGACAGGTTGGGTTAAAGATAATTATTCTGGAGTACAAAGATAACACAGGTACACTACCAAAAAACTGCCTCCAGTTTTGCAACTGATTCCTATAGATTTTGGGGTGCTGAATCCAGGAAAAATAGCCAAAATGTTCCATCACGTCACGTTTTCTTGCAAAATTAGATTTCTTACCCATATAAGGAATGTTCACATAATTTCTTTTTAGCCGACTGCAGTTTATTTTCTTGGCCCAAAATAGAGGTTGTAATGGTTAACTAACTAGAAACACTCCCTCATGATATTTTAGAGTGTTTTGTATTCATTTTATACATTAACAGGACAATTGGGAGGCGGGGGGCTAAATCCAGTACTCGCGCTGGCGCATGTTCTTTCCTGTTCGCCTCGCCTCGTTCGCTCGCTCAAACACGGTGGTTGCGACATGAACGTTCCTGTCAAATTTCAGTTTCTTGCAAGTTCATTATTACCTTTTGTTTGCTCAGTCGTAATCCAGCTTTATTCCGAAGTGGTTCACTACAGTTGTAGTTTGCAGTGCTGTGTATTTGTGATGGCTCACAGAGCCAGAGGTTGCGTCAACTCTCCGGACAGTTTTCGTTTTATTTGTGGGGAATATACCGTGAAAAAGCGGCAGAGGAACATTTCTGCATTTATTTTAAAAGTATATTTCACCTATTTCGGTTTGAAGTTAGGCGATCAAGACAAACCGTGGGCTCCTCACAAAGTGTGCAAGACATGTGAGGAAGATCTACGCTTATGGATGAAAGGTAAAAAACAAGCATTTCGTTTCGGAATACCTATGATGTGGCGTGAACAAAGAGACCACAGCAGTGACTGCTATTTTTGCTCTTGCATTGTGAAGGGATACAACTTAAAAAATAAGAACGTAATAAGTTACCCCAACCTTCCCTCAGCAATTAGGCCTATGCCTCATAGCAACGAAGTACCTGTGCCTGAACCACCAAAATCTTTGGATCATATTTGTGTGGATGGTTCTGATCATGATGAGACTCATCAGATGGCTTTTCCCGATGAGTCCAGTACTTCCGAGTTTGAAACTGAACCAGATCCGAAACCTGAACTTTTCTCTCAAGCTGAATTGAATGATTTAGTCCAGGATTTAGGACTCCCAAAAGATGCTGCCCAACTGCTAGGTTCTCGGCTTAAACAGAAAAATCTATTGTCACCAGGAACAACTTTTTATTGGTACCACAACCGCGAGACACAATTTTTGAAGTATTTCAGCAAAGAGGAAGATTTGGTATTTTGCAACGATATATACGGAGTGATGGAAAAGTTTAAACTCAAGTATGATCCTGCTGAATGGCGGCTGTTCATTGATTCGTCAAAAGACAGCATAAAAGGTGTTCTTCTTCATAATGGCAACACATTCGCTTCAGTTCCTATTGCTCACTCTGTTATTCTCCAAGAAAAATACGAGAATTTGGCCCTGATTCTTCAGAAGATTCGTTATGATGAGCATAAGTGGATGATTTGTGGAGACTTTAAAATTCTATCCATGCTATTAGGGCAGCAATCCGGTTTCACCAAATATCCCTGCTTCCTTTGCTTGTGGGATAGCCGGGCCCGCGACCTACACTGGGGGAAAAAAGACTGGCCAATTCGGGAGTATTTGAGACCCGGTGAGAAAAATGTTCTTCATGAGAGCTTGGTACCTCGTGATAAAATTCTATTACCACCTCTCCACATTAAGTTGGGTCTCATTAAGCAATTCATCAAGTCCCTTCCAAAAGATGGTGAGTGCTTTCGGTACCTTTGCTCAAAGTTCCCCCGACTTTCTGAAGCAAAGCTAAAGGAAGGAGTGTTTGTTGGCCCTGATATAAGGAAACTCATTTCAGATGGAGCATTCGCTGAAACGATGTCTGAGAAGGAAAAAGAAGCCTGGGATTCCTTCAAGGATGTTGTTCTCAAATTCTTGGGGAACAGGCGGGATGAGAACTATAAGGATATTGTTGCCAGGATGCTCAATGCCTTCAAAGAACAAGGCTGTAACATGAGCCTGAAAGTCCATTTCTTGCACTCCCATGTGAACTACTTTCCCGAAAACTTGGGGGCGTACAGTGAAGAACAAGGTGAAAGGTTTCACCAGGACATCAAGGACGCAGAGAGAAGGTACCAAGGAAGATGGAACACCACTATGATGGCTGATTTCTGCTGGTTGCTGCTGCGGGAAACCCCAGATGAAAAATACGCCAAGCAGCGCACCAAGAGAAGCATTCGGGGGAAGAAGAAACGGGCCCACCAGGAGATTGATTGACCCAAGAATGACTTTAAAATCTAAACTGTGTTGACAAATATTGTGTTTTTACTAAACTTTGAAATAAAAATTTGCTAGTTATTACCACAGTGTCGGATCTCATTTATTAGAATTTTATTTTCACACCATCGGGTGTTTGACTTCATGTATTGCAATGGTGCGGTTTGCGTTTTCTATTCTTACATACATACCTGTACAACATTTTTTGCACATTTCTTTGCTTTGCTTTGTGTCTAACCTCGCTCTTATATGCTCAATGTTTGTGCACATGTATGTGGCTGTTTTAAGTGCAGACAATTTTGCTACCATCACAGTGTGTTTTGTTGACATTACTCTATTCTTATGTGCTGCCTTGTTACAATTTTCTTTATTCTTATTTGAATAACTACTAAACAATTAGTATAAAGAATTCATCCAAGAAACTTTTATCTCGATCGCACTCAATCTGAAACGTTCACCTCAAACTGCTAACCCAATGTAGCAAAAAATCTGTACGTGATGGAGCAAATTGGTTACCAGATTTGGATTCAGCGCACCAAAAAACGTAAAAATCAATCGAAACATTAGAGGCAGTTTAAAAAATTTTTTTTTAAGTGTACCTGTGTAATTAAGGAAGTTAAAATGTTCTCAGTATTTTAGGCGAGCTAGTAAATAATGCATAGGAATGTGTCTGAAATCTTGCAAGCATTGACAACTTTGACTCTTTTTCACAATTTTTTTGAATTCCAAGGGGTTCTCTATCATCAGATTTCGGGGGTGGCCATGGGCGCTACTTGCGCCCCGTCAGTTGCCAATTTATATATGGGGACGTTTGAACGAAATTGCTTTTCTCACTCCCCATACACCATCAATATTAAAGCTTGGCATCGCTATATTGACGATGTGTTTATGTTGTGGCAGGGCACAGAAAGTCTACTGAATTCTTTTCTTCAATGGCTCAATTCGCGAGACGTTAACATCAAGTTCATGTGTGTATCACACAAATACTCTATTGCATACTTAGATGTGCAAGTCACGCGAGGTAACACCGGTTGGGACACTTCAGTGTACCGTAAAGCCATTGATCGTAATACGTTTCTCCATCACGACAGTGCCCACCCCCCTCAGTTAAAGAACAGCCTTCCTCTGTCACAGTTTTTGAGGTACCGGAGGAATTGCTCCGATGTGAGTACTTTCAAGACGTTATCTAAAGTCTTGAAAGCCAATTTTCGGGATAGAGGGTACCCAAATCCAGTAATACAGCGAGCATATAAAAGTGCGCTTTATAATCATCGTGATCTGTTGTTAGAACCGAAGAAACAACAAAGGGTTTCCGATGAGTCACATACTGTGAATTTCATTACACGTTATTCCCCTTTGAGCCATAGTTTGCAAAGAATTCTAAAGAAACACAGTTTAGTGCTTGGTGTTGTACCGGGTCTACAAGACAAAGCAATTAGATGTGTGTGGAAACGCAGTCGTAATCTAAAGGAGCATCTCAGCCCCACAAAATTGCGTGATGTCACTGTTCCAACTACATGCGATTCCCGACTGGGTCATTAAAAGTGCAGGCAATGTGAAATATGCAACGTTACAGTGGAACGAACACAGTTTACTCATAAGGATGCAACCTATACATTGAAACAATCAACTTCATGTGAATCCACACACGTGGTTTATGTTGTCTGCTGTCCGTGCGGTCTGCTCTATGTTGGCAAAACCATACGTCCTTTTAAAATTTGCATGAAAGAACATGAAAGTCATTTACGATGTAGTCGAAGAGAAGCTCCGTTGGTTCAACACTGCCTGCAATTTCATCATGTGTTTGCCCAGCTTCAGTGTTGGTGTATTGAAAGGGTGACAACTGCCGCAAAAGGAAAATCTCAAGAACAGTTCCTACTTTATCGGGAACAATGGTGGATACACACTTTAGCTACGGTGCACCCCGATGGGCGTAATGCTGGCATTGATTGGGCGGTCTGTATATAGTTTCTGACCAATGGACAATGAGCCCTTCTTGTAGTCTTGGCCCCTTAGACCATTTAAAAATGGCTGCTTGGCTATTAGTCCGCATGCGCGGCATTTTTTTGAGGAATTTCCCAACGAGTCAGAGGGAAATTCTGTTCTTTGAGATGAGAGCTTAATTTACAACAGGTCAGCAACCTTTTCATTTCACTCTATTACGTATGCCTCAAGATAATGTACCTTTGTAGTGTGTGTATTTTTAAGTTTAGTATTACAGTTCAATGACTTTAGACATGTTTTTTTACAGAAAATTTGCTGCATCTATAATAGTCCCTTGAAAAACCCTAAATGGAGAAAGGCATGGGCGCCTGTAAAGTCGGCGTCGGGACACATTTTGAAAGCTGTGTTTGAGGAGACGACATTGGAGAAGTCATTATTCTTTTAGAAAAATCGCCAAAAAGAAAAATTTATGCTGTGAAGCATTCCACATCTGATTGAGCTAAGTATTTTTGTGCTAACAATTATAGACTCAGAAGTTACATGTTCTTTTTTATAGCATTTTTGTAAGCACAAGCAGCAGTATACACAGTTGTGGATACACCACAGTTTAATTGATTTCAGCCGTTGATGTAAAAACCAGCACATTTCTGGAAGATGAAAAACATCCAGTATTTTCGTGCTAATGGTTGTTTCTGAGGCTGTTATCAGAGAAAAAAACCTAAATCTGTAGTCACAGTTGGATGAAGTTTTTTTGTATCACATTGTAGTAATCATCCACAGAGATTACCCCCCCCCTTTTTTCTATTTAGTAACCAGCTACAATAAGGCTAGCAGGATGGCACATAATTCTGCCTGCATGCCTTCAAGATGGGTCACCATGAGACTCAGAGAGTTCAAAATGTCCCTGATGCCCTTCTGTATTTCCTGTTACAAAGACATAATAATACAACAGAGCTTCTGGGTCCCTTAACTCTTCTGGTACCTCATGATGACCTATCTAGTCCAGTAAGGAAGAATAATGGACAAGCTGGGTGACTAGCAACTCTATCAGGTCCCCAGCCTCCCCCTCTTTCCTTCCCATTCCCCCAATCCATGGTCTCATAGACTGGAAGTCCCTGGGGGTTCTGATGCTGGGGTGGGGGTGCTGATGCTGATGCTCCTCTTCTCCTTTCTCCCCATCATTTATTTATTTAACAGATTTTGATATACTGCTTTTCTACCAGTCAAAGCGGTTTACAAAGAACTTAGCTTTTACAATGAACACATTTCAAATAATATTAGAACGTGTACAATAAATATGGGGAACGCATAACAAAGAAGGTTTTTAAGGCTGCTAACAAACTCATCTATATACAATGGATTGAGAGGTTAGCAAGTGTGGGGTCATATGGGGTTTGAGAGAGTGATGGGGAGTGAGGTCATAGGGGTTTCATGAGGGTAGGATGAGTGGGGTCAACTAGGTTGCTTATTGTCAAAGAGGTGAGTCTTGAGTTGTTTATGAAAGTCACTTGATCTTTCGGATTTCTGGGGGTAGCACATTCCAGAGGGTGGAGGCATATAGTGAGAAAGTTCTTGATCTTGTAGACTGCTTGCAATTGTGAGTCCGTGGTGGGATTCTGAGGAGGTTATGGGTGCTTTTTCTCATTGGTCTAGTAAAGTTTGAGGTGTACATTAAGTCATGTAGTTTCTCTGTTTATCTCTTGTTCAGGAGTTTGAGTATGAGGGTTAGGACTTTGTACTGTATTCTTAAGTTGATGGGAAGCCAATGGAGATGTTTGAGGGTGTGATGTGGGCATGCTGTGAGGTTTGGAAGACGATTCTAGCAACAGTGTTTTGTTCGAGTTGCAGTGGAAAGATTGTGTACTTAGGTAGTCCTTGATAAATGGAGTTACAGTAATTGGAAAGAGGTATGATAGTGGCCTAGCAGACTTTACGGAATGTATCAGTGGATAGGAGGGTGCACAGGTTTTGGATGTTTTTTAGCTTGTAGTATACCACTTTGGTGATGCTGTGAATTTATTCCTTGAAGTTAAGTTGTTGATCAAGTATGATTCCAAGGTATTTTATGTGGAAGCTGACTTGGATTTCAGAGTTGCTGAGTTTGACAGAAGCAGGGGGGGGGGTGAATGAAGTTGGGTCCTTGGTTACGTGAAGGAGCTCTGTTTTACTGAGATTGATGGAGAGGTTATGATGGTGGAGCCAGTTGATGGTTTCAGTGAGGCAGCTTGAGAGCATGGAATAGTCTGGAGTGGAAATGGAGAATAGTGTGAAAATCATTATATCATCTGCGTTTATCAGAAACTGGACTGGGAATTATTGGAGAATGTCACATAGAGGCTGAATGTATATATTAAATAGTGGAGAGGAGAGAGATGAACCTTGCAGTAGACCCTGGTTAAGGGTGAATGGAGTTAAGGTGTGTGTTTGAATCCTTATCTGCTGATTGTGGTTGGTGAGATATGAATGGAATCAATTGAGGGGGGTGTCACGGACTCCAATTTGGTGGAGTTTGTTAACGAGAAGCTGGTGGGATACAGTGTCAAAGGTGGCAGAGATGTCCAGAAAAAGCAAGAGGAAGCCTTATGTGATTGATTTGATGCCTGTGATGAATGAATTTAAAAGGAGGTCATCAGAGTTTCCGTGCCATGATTGGGTCTGAATCCATGTTGCTGTATGTTTAATGGTGCATGAAGATCTATGTGATCTTGGAGTTGTGTTTGTACGGCTTTTTCAATGATTTTGGAAATGAAGGGTATACTGGTTATAGGTCTGTAGGAGGATGGTGAGTGTGGATCCAAATTTGGTTTCTTCAGGAGTGGTCTGATTGAAGGTTGCTTGAGGGAGGAAGGAAGGAATCCTTGGGTGAGGGAGGAGTGGACAATGTCAGATATGAAAGGTAGGAATTGGTCCTGTGTGACTTTCAACCACAAGACTGGACATGGGTCGAGTGGGGAGGTAGTAGTATTGAGATTGCTGATGATTTTGCTGATCTCGTCATGTGAGAGAGTGTTAAAGGCGGTTTCTTTGGTGGTCTTGATGAGTTTTATCATTAGAAGTTGGGATGAGATGGCTGGTTGATGGTGTCTTTTTGCTCTTGACTAGTGGGTGTGAAGCGATGTCTTGAGGATTAAGGGAGTAATCCCGGTTTGATTGAGAAGGATTTTTGGTGAGTGATTTGACAATTTCAAAAGGTTGTCTAGGTTTGTTGATGGATCGTGTGAGTAGGTTGTTGTAATATTCTTGTTTGGCCTGGAAGGTGGATTTGTGGTATAGCTTGAGTTCCTGTAGATATTGAGATTTAAGTTGTGAGTTTGGGGTTTTTCTCCATAGATATTCAAGTTGACACAGGTTGCGTTTCTGTGTTTTTAAGGCTGAGGAGTACCAGGGAGCATGTGATCATTTGATTCCTGTAGAGACTTTTGGCGGGGCCATAGCAGCGAAAGAGATGGTTGAGTTCCATGAGCATACTTTGATTTTGAGGTCCTTCTGTGCTGGTAGGGAAATTAAAGCTGGGATGTTTTTTTTTTAATGAAGGCTTGTACGTTGAATGAGAGAAATTTTTGAGTTGTTGGTAGGGAGCTCTGAGGTGAGGTTCTTGGGCAGGAGTTAGGTATGATGAAAGGGATTACATTGTGTTCAGACCAGGGGACGGGGATTATTGATGGTGAGGTATATTCAAGAGCATTTAGGAGTCAGCTTGAGAAGAAAATCATGTCTAGAATGTTGTCTTTAGCGTAGGTAGAGGTAGAAATGATCTCTATGAATTGTAGATCTGTCATGGCTTCGAGGAAAGCTGATGAGTGGGTGGATGATGCAGATGGTAGGTTTAGATCACCGAAAAGTATGAAGTCTTTGTGTGTGGAGGAGTGGGAGCCGATTTCCTCCAGTAGGGTAGTGAGCTCTTCAGAATTGGCATGAAGGGGTCTGTAGGAAAGGCAGATAGAGAGGTGACAGTTGGAGATTGTGATAATGTCATGGTTTATATTGTTGAACTCAAGGCTTCATCTTTGACTTCTGCCCTTATCTTAATCTTTGTTTTCCTCCTCATTGTCAATTTTTAGAGGTTCAAAAATGGCAGCTATGAGAATGAAAACATATATATTAGGATATAGGTAACTAGAGGGTTTACAAGCTCCAGTGCCTGCCTGGGATCATCTGAATATAGTTACTCAACTAATTCACTAGATTGTTGGCAAGTCCAGGACTGCATTTTGGTTGCAGCACGAGGTCATGGTAATGGTTATGGATTATGCTGCTGGTTTCTTGAGTTAGTAGGCCATCCAGAAGTCTTCGTTGACTCAGAGTGCAGCTTCAATTTTCACCCTGCTAGAAGCTGCCACTCTAGGCTACTGCCTTATCTTGGGTTATAGTCAAGCCAGCCCTGCTTCTATGGAGTATGTGCCCTAGCAGTATGGCTATGCTCTGGCTTTGTACATATATTTAGTCGTTGCTATTCTAATTTACATAAATGAGAGCTGTGGTATGTTGTCAGCCATGGACAATTGAAAGGAAATCATTTGTGGGAGAAAAAAGAGATCTTGCAACTTTGGCTTTTGTTTTAGCAGCAACTCTTTGGCTGTGGCATATATTGGCCACATATTCAATAAACCAGATTGCAGAATATTGCTTTCATGCATTACATGTGATGAGTAGCATGCATTTGGAAGAAGGGATGGCTCTGGTTGCCTGTCTAGCTGACCTTTCTCCCCGTGGGGGCCATGTTCATATGAGTGCCACGTAGGAAACATTGCCTTCGGACCCTATGACTGGCCTCAGCAGTGTACCTACCTTGATGATTTCCAGACCCTGACTCAGCATGATATAGTTTTGGTGTATGTGTCTGTGTATGTGTGTTTGTGGGAGAGCATGATCTCTAGCAGTCTGGCAGAGCACTCCTGGCATTTCTGTGCTTTGCTGCCTGCCCCATAGGTGTCATCTCTCAGATAGATGGTTGCCTAGCAGATGTTGGTGGCTGGAAAAAGGTTTTCACTTATCTTCCTAGGGCCATCCAAATTCTTTCACACGCCCTTCATGCTGCAATATGGGGTGCCTGATGACTATTAGGACAAGTTAGTGTTCCCTCATTAGAGAGCATCAGAGACCCCAGAAGGTCATATTCTGCATCAGAGAAATTGTTTTCCTTCCTGGTAGCCATTTTGATGATTTCTAAAGAGGTTCCACTAGTGGCTGCTGCATTACATGGGGACTGAAAATATGTTGACATAGTTTTGCAGGGGAAGCTGTGACATGTGAAACCTGAATGCAAGTGGACAAGTGTATCTTGCTGCCAAGAGGCACTTAGATGTGGAATATACATGTGTACTGGTTTAAAATGCTATCATTTCCACCTGCAACTGTATGCTGAGCCTACTGCACATGGAGGCGGCACATCCGTATATTTTCTCTCTTCTGTCCATCAGTATTTTGCACATGGAAGTATTCCTATGTTTGACCAGTTATATGTGTATTTGGCCATGGTACATTTAAAAAAATATGTGTATTACTCAGGGTGAGGACACATCAATTTCATATCACAACTAAATATTCATACCCGCTCTTCTAAAAAAATGTGATTGTCCACATAGACGCTTCCACATGGATTTATTCACATACTCAAACTTTCTAAAATGTGCCTTCATGGGGCTTGTCTACTAAAGTGCAATAAGGATTTTTGTACTTAATACACATTAGAGGCAAGAAATAATACAAGGTAAGTGTAAAGCCTATGCAATAAATGTTGAGCACAAGGCCAGCATCTGCCCTGCATTTATTGTAGAGGACAGACACACACAAGCCTGCATTACATGCACTGGCAGTAGCACAGATACAACTGTGCTATCTGCTGAGACATGTAACATGGGCCACAGCACTGTATTTCAAATAGCATAGCCTTGTGGCAATGAAACCAAATCCCCCTCCCCACAATCTCAATCTTTCCCCCTGGTTACAGCTCTCCTCACAATCAGCACCCTCTTGACAGAACCTCCTCAACCAACATAAACTCCCCATTACAGAACTCCCATGTAGCTACTCATCCCCCTCCTAGAGAAGCTAATGCTATCATCTCCCTACCCTCCAATACCCTCTGGAACTTACCAGGTTATCTCTGGTAGTCTGGTGGATGGGGCAGGTTGATTCCCCTTCACTCCTGCCCCAGTACCTTCCCAGTTCAAAATAGCTCATGGGGGGGGGGGGGGGCTATACCAAAGTGGGATTGTATTGGGGGGGAGGGGGTTGAGATTAAGGGCAGTTAATTCACCACCATGAGGCTATGTTTTGTTTTTAAACAGTGGCCTTGCAACCTGGTACCAGTAGCATAGGTACAAGTAATGAGACCTATTGAGGGGGTATTAAGTTCACCCACACTGTTAGCAGCCCTGACAGTATGCAGTAACATACCACACACTCACTGCCAGCACTGTCCACACCCTATTTCTGCCCATGCTCTGCCCCAATCCACTCCCAACCTGCTCTAAGTTGATTTTAGTGTGTGTTAGCCATTAGTACAGGCTCATGCTAGCAGTTAGTACACATTAAAATCTGTGATAATTGATTAGTATATTTTAGTAAGCATCCCCCTTAGAAAGAGCAATCCCATATACTTAGCATCCAGGGCCATACTAAAGGCTGTGCAAGTGGTGTGGCCACACAGGGTGCAAGCTCAAAAAGGGGTGCTGATATCATCATTGGGTTTCCAGAAAGCTCAAAAAGAGTGTTTTACTGAATGTGGCTGGGTAGAGGAGGTGCACCACATGCGTTAGTCGCACCTGGCACATTTGTAGCTTGGTATGGTCCTGTTGGCATCTCAGGTAAGATGGTGCTATCCTAGTAGACACCGTCAGACAAGGAACATAAATGATGTAATCAAACCATCAATGAGGTACAGAAAATAGGCCTTCAGAAGAGACTGCTCTGTGTTATTGCTGTGCTGTGGCGGAATGAGATGCCTTTGGAATTTAGAATGGAATTGGCTATTAAGTCATTTAAAAAAAATTGAAAATGTTGTTATTCTCCAATGAGTAAACTTAGAGATAGTACATTTTTGGAGGGAGAAGATAGGATTGCATATCTTATTAAGGGGGTCATTCTAGTCTCTGTTTAGCATGTCTAGGCGTCCACTCCGGACGTCCAGACCCATTAAATGGCTGGAGTTCTCCAGCAGCTGCAGAGGTCCCTGCATGTACAGGCCATTTGTGTGGGGAGCTTTGTCCATGACAGGATGGGGTGTAATGGGGGAGGAACAAGGACAGGCGGCAGGCAGGGCTGTAACCCTGGATGTACAAGGCCCATTCTGAGGTTGGCCCTGTACGTCTGGGGTCCACAGTTAGACAGGGGACTTATTCCACGTTGGAGGTGGAATAGGTCCCTCTGGACGCAGGTGGACAGCAGAGGCCGGCGGAGACAGAACGGTGAAGGTTGCAGGGAGCTCCCCATAGCCTGACTCTGGCTATGGAAGTCCAGATTGGAGGTCAGGCTGCAGGGAAAGAATTTCTTGGTGGTGGCCAGTGATCGTGGCTTCTGAATAGAGCCACGGTAACATGGCGACAGGATGCCATGGCAGTGCTTCTCCATTCAGGAGCCTGGCTGAGTTAGTCAGGTAGGTGCCAGATGTGCGGCTGATTAGAATCGGGGCCCAGCCTGCACGTCCAGGTCGGTAGACCCAATTCTGATCCTACAGGCATGTCTAGCCCCCGCGGGATTAGAATCATGTGCTACAGCTGCATGTCCCGATTTTGAGCATCCATACAGGGGCAGGATGTCTGCAACTGAATTGGCCCCTGCTTTTATTATATCAAGTATTTGTTTTGTAAATCACACTGAACAGATGCAAATAAATAATAGATAAATACATAAAATAAAGCACATGAGATGGGGGCGGAGCCTGATGCCGAGCAGGACGGTCGCATAGTGCGGAGGCTGGCTGAGACCCGACAAGAATCCTGATAAAACTTGCGTGCATTGCAGCAGTGAGAAGCCCCCTCTTCTGCCACAGTGAGCCTAATTCCTTCCAACAGGAGTAGACGAACCACTGAACTAAACATGCTAAGAGTTCCAAAAGAGTCCTTAAGATACAACTCCGCAACTGTAAACCGATCCTTCAGTTTATGTGCTCCAAAGCTATGGAACACCCTCCCACCACAAATTAGAACCATCACTGACCTCTTCCAGTTTAGAAAGGCCTTGAAGCATCACCTTTTCATCAAATATTTCCCAGAAAACACAATAACACAAGATCACTCAAATAGCACCATTTCCGTTCTTAACACGCCACCTCTACCAACCCAATAACTTTTCACACCTCTCTCTCATACTATGAAAATTCTTTTAGGCTTTATTCCGTTCATATGTAAATAGCCAATGTTTTGTATTCATTGTAAATAATTGCCCCGGTTATCCAAGTTTTTGTTCCTTGTTCTATGTAAAAAACAGATAACATGTACCTTATCTGATGTTTTCTTGTTCTATGTTAACCGCGCTGATTATAAATAGAGCGGTATATAAAAGATGTTAAATAAATAAATAAATAAGGGATGGCGGGACCTAAACCGGTGCGGCTCGATTACTCGGGCGCGCCTGGCAGCAGTGGGAAAAGATCTTAGTTGGAGCCCCTTTCCCCACAGAAAATGGCGGCCGCACGTGAAAGCTCGGAGGCCTTCCAGGAGCTCCTGGCAGAAATCCGGTGAGTGAAGGAGTTGGTCAAAGCCAACGGCGACTCCTTAAACACAGTGCATGAGGAAATAACCTTGTTACAGAATAAACTCGAGGGTATCTCCCTGCGACAGGAGAAGGTAGAAGGAATCCTGGCTGCGCACAGTGCCCGTTTAGAGGAAGTGGGCAAGCTAGAAAAGCAGCTTCGGGCACTACAACGGGATGTGGAAGATGGCAATAATCGCGCCCATCGGAACAACATGAGGCTGCTAGGGGTCCCGGAGGGGGCAGAGGGCAAGGACATGGTAGCTTTCTTAGGGAAGCAAATCCACTCCGTGCTCAAGCTCACATTTGAGAAAGACTTCGAAATTGATCGGGCCCACCGTGTTCCCTCACATGCTACACCAAATGGACGTATGCCGCGGCCTATCATCTTTCGGCTTCTTCGATTTCCACAGGTTGCACAAATTATGGAAACAGCACGGAGGCGAGACTCCTTGGAGTTTGAAGGCCATAAACTATCCTTTTATCCGGATCTTGCCAAGATCATGGTGGATCGGCGGCGACGATTCCTGGCGCTACGACCGCGTCTTCAGCAGCTGCAAGCGCGCTATGGAATCCTATATCCGGCCAAGATGCGGGTGATACTACACAACCATACTAGATCATTTGATGATCCGGACACTCTGCTGGCCTACCTGGAAGAAAAAGAAGCCGCTCAGATGCGCTGAGCGACGTTGCTTCAGGAGAGGGACTCTCATGTGGCTGCGATCCTTGGAGCTGATACGATGCAACTGAGATGTGCCTATATTGCGGCTCATTGGACTCTGTAGTCATCTGTGCTCAGCTGCTCACCGCCAGCGGGACTCCGTGAGGTAGCACGGAGGTTGAAAGTGGACAGTTTTGCTATGTTTTACCTACTAAGAGCCTGGCTAGGTGTGAGATGGGGGTTCCATTGTGAAACATTTCGGGGCACTCAGATTGTAATGCCTGTAAGATGAACATAGCTATGGTGGGTCTCGCTAGCCTGTCCTGTTCGGGACGAGCTCACCAGTGGTTCTATGGGATTATGCTTCTCCTCCAGGGTATATGTGTAAACCAATATGGGTAATGTCAAACAGAGAAAAGGCAGGGTGCTTTGATATCACGATATTTTATTTTATTTATTTAACATCTTTTATATACCGCACTATTGTCACCAGCGCGGTTTACATGTAACAAACATATACATACAAAGAACTGTAATGCATTTTACAAGTAACAGGGTTTTTGAAAACTTGGGAATAACAAGGTACAACTACATAGGCTAGCTAACTATTTACAGAATATTGAAATACATTAGTCATATTTGGATATCAGTTGGGAAAATGTCCTGGTCAGAAAAGTGTCTGTAATATTTTCATGTGCGAAGGTTAGATTGGGAAATAGTTGTGCTCTCATAGGCTGCAATTTCCATCAAGGTTGTTATGGGGTAAGCATCACAGATAGCATAAAGTACTGCACTACTACATGTAAACATGGCCTCTTATAAAGTATTATCCCTGAATGTCAAAGGGATCAATAGCCCCATTAAAAGGAAAAAAATTATCGAATATGCTCGACATGAGAAAGCTGATATCTTACTATTGCAAGAAACACATTTAAATCAGCGGGAATCACTGAAACTTAGTATCAAACCCTATGTAATTGCCGCATACTCAGCGGCGATTAGTAAAAAGAATGGGGTGGCCATCTTGGTGCGGAAATCCTTGAAGGCTAATATTGTGCACGTTGGCTCAGATGCTGAGGGAAGGTGGACCAGGGCTTTACTCAAAGTGGGGGAAATGGAGATAAACGTCATATGTGTATATGCCCCCAATGCGGATAGTCCGGAATTTTCTGCCGCACTGGCTAAAGAAATACATTCGGCTGCGGGAGCGTCATTGCTTGTTGGGGGGGGGATTTTAATCAGACAATCGATCCACTGATTGATAGGTTGCCACCGCGGACCTCTAAATCATCAAAGGGGCATCTTATGTTGGTCTCCCTAATCAGAGATATGGCCTTGGTGGATGTATGGTGACTATTTCACCCCTCCGAGATGGAGTTTACTTATTTTTCACCCCCTCACGCGTCTCAATCGAGAATAGACTTTCTTCTAGTGTCTAAAGATCTTGTTTCAAGTATAGAGGAGGCCTCCATACACCCCATGCATATCTCTGACCATGCGGCCGTCTCGTTAAGGATTCGTGGTGATCGAATGGGGGGGGAACTCCACGGGATGGTTCTTCGATAGAACCCTACTTAGTAACCAAGACTTTTGTATAGAGATCAAGGCTGCAATTGAGGAATATTTTCAATTTAACTCTCCGCAAGCCACATCCGGTTGGGCCTGGTGGGAGGGCTTTAAAGCCGCGATCAGAGCAACCATCACGAGTTTTAGCATTCGTCAGGCGAGGCTGCGGAAGCAGCGAGTACTTGATCTAGAACACCAAATTAAAGCGGGGGAACGTCTTTTAAATCGCCGTACAGATCCATGCATATTAGTGAGACTCCAGCGTCTCCGATTTCAATTCAATGAGATCTTGACTATGGAGGCTTCTCAGAGCATTAAAGCGCAGCAGGGTGTATATTATCGAGAAGGAAACAAGGCAGGAAGGCTGCTGGCTAATGCGCTAAAAGGTCAGCGGGAGGCTAAGAGAGTTGTGGCTCTCAGGGATCCTTCGGACCAGCAGACGGTGGTCCGAGATTCGGAGATTGCCGAAATTTTCAGAGTCTTTTATGCTCAGCTTTATGAATCGGAGTGGGAGTTCTCTTCAGAGTGTTTTGAGCGGTTAGTGTCTGGACTTCAACGGCCGGTTTTAAGTGCGGAGCAGAGAGAGGACTTGGACAGGCCCTTCTCTGGGGCAGAGATTATGCAAGCGATAACCTTGCTAGCTTCTGGAAAAGCAGCGGGCCCTGATGGACTCCCTGCTGAATTTTTTAAGACCTTTTCCAAGGAGCTGGCCCCCTATATTAATCACTACTTTGAGATGTTAATCGAGACTACGTCGCCGGTGGGTACCTTTGCAGAGGCAAATGTTGTGGTTTTTGAAAAAGCTGGTCGGGATCCACAATTCGCGGCTAATTATCGACCCATATCTCTGTTGAATGCCGACTATAAGATATATGCGTCGATCTTAGTGGCCCGGCTCTCGGGGAAATT
This sequence comes from Ichthyophis bannanicus, assembly GCA_033557465.1. NCBI lineage: Eukaryota > Metazoa > Chordata > Amphibia > Gymnophiona > Ichthyophiidae > Ichthyophis > Ichthyophis bannanicus. The sequence continues at coordinate 1,142,674,492 of CM066031.1, read as the reverse complement.
GCCCATATTGATTCACCCAGATCAATGTGGTTTTACTGAAGGAAGGTCTACCGCAGATAATGCATGACTACTATGCCATGTGCTTGCGAGTTCTGAGACTATGGGATGCCCCCTGGTCGGGCTCTCTCTCGATGCCAAGAAGGCCTTCGACCAGTTGGAGTGGCCTTTTTTGTTTTCCGCTCTTAAGTGGTTTGGTGTAGGGTCCGGTTTTCTCAATTTTTTAAAGGTTATGTATACCCAGCCCGCCGCGTTTATATGTGTCAACGGCACAAAATCTTAAAAGCTTTCGCTACATAGAGGTACTCGTCAGGGATGCCCCCTATCTCCCATGTTATTTAATCTAGCTTTGGAGCCTTTGGCCCTTCTTATCCGGCAATGTGCGGAGATCTGCGGAGTGCGGATAGCAGGAATACAGGTTAAGCTTTCCGCATATGCGGATGATCTCCTCTTGTTTGTTTCCCCGGACTCGGTCCCACAGGTATTGGAGGTGATTCCTCACTGTCGGGATATAAAATTAACTGGACGAAATCCGTAGCTTTCCCGTTAAATCGTTGGCTGCTTAAGGAGGATATGAGCGCGTTCCCGTTTCTGTGGGAAGCTCACATGGTGAAATATCTAGGAGTTCATTACTGTCATCCTTTAGAAGAAACCATTCGTTTCAATGCCGAGGCGATCGTGTCCATTGCTCGTGAGGCGACCCTTAAGTGGTCCCCTTTGGTATTGTCTTGGTGGGGGCGGTTGGAGACCATCAAAATGATGATCATACCGAAGATCAATTATATCTTGGAGATGGTGCCCGGCCTAATGCCGCCGCGAACATATCAAAGAGTGGAACACATTTTGAGTCAGTTTTTGTGGCGGAACAAAGTCCCGCGAATCGCACGGCAGAAGCTCTGTCGTGAGGAGGGAGGTGTGCGTTTTCCTGATTTTCTGGCATATCATAGAACATTTCTTCTAAAACAGGGGGCAAGATGGTTGGAGGATCAAGCAACCGTTAGACCCATTTGGCTAGAAATTGAGGAGAAGCTCCTTGCTCCGATCCCACTAGAATTTCTTCCGGGTATGCAGCTGAGCCAGCGTGCACAATGTCCCAGTATGATAGTAGATACACTTGAGGCATTTAGGGCCCTCATAAATATCTGTGGCCCAGATAGATATCCGATAACCCAGCTGCCGCTATGGCACAATCCCTACTTTAAAATTCAAAAGAAGCCTATTGCTTGGTGTCAGTGGTACTCAAAAGGTATATGGACCGTTCAACAGCTCATTAGAGGTACTCGATGGAAAGAATATAATGAACTACAACAGGAATTTGGCCTTCCGCCTAGATTATATTTCCAATGGGTGCAGCTTCGGCATTGTCTTGCGGGTTCCCGGGTAGATCCTCGAGATGGGATAGGAGAGAGTGGAATTGTAGAGGTTACCCGGGAACTTGCACGAGCGGCTGGAGTTGCGGCACTCTTCTATAGGGAGTTGTGTCGGCCCGGTCGCCCTCCTGCACAGAGCATTCAGAAAGTTTGGGAGCGGGACACGGGGATAGCATTGACCACGCAACAATGGAGGAAGTTCTGGTGCAAACAAGTCCGAGTCTCTAGGTCCGCCTCGGTCACTCAGACTCTCTTCTTTTTTGCGCACCAGTGCTTTTATACCCCGGTTAGGGTAGCCAAATGGGATCGGGGAGCCAGTGCCCTTTGCTGGACTCCCTGTTCAATGTAAAAAACTTGATGTAACTTGCTTACATTCTTGTATGTTCTGTTTCAAATGTAAACCGCACTGATTATAATAGCGCGGTATATAAGAAATATAAATAAATAAATAAATAAAAACTCGGCACCCTGGCCCATATTATGTATGAGTGTTCAGGGATACAAATTTTTTGGGCACAGGTTTGGAAGCAGATTCAACGCATTCTCCAGATCCAGGAACCTCTTACCTGGCTGGTCATAGGCCTGAGGTCGGCGGCCCAGCTCCCTTCCCTGTCTAAGGAGGGGCAGTTCCTGCTTGATTTTATGATGGGACTAGCGATACACTTAATAACACGCAATTGGAAGTGTACAGCTAATTTAACCATGCAGGAATGGTGGAGTCATGTCTGTTTATATAGCAGATATGAACGGCTACCCCGGAAGGCCCTGCCATTTACAGGTTGCAGTGACCTTAGGTGGAAGATGTTAGACGATTTTATACATGTTACTAAGTGAGTAATGCATCACATGTTTGCTTAGCATTGGGGAGGACGCCTATGATGGAGCTCGCACTGTTATTGAATCTCGTAACTTTGGCACGCCATGCCGTATTTCGCAATACCCTGGAGGAGTGTGCGGGGGGGGGGGGGGATGTTCAGTTTTGTTTGTATGTCTGTAGCTTTTTAGGCCGATGTTTGTCGTGTGATCTGTTGGTTTATATTGTTTTCTGAAAATGAAAATAAAATTATTAAAAAAATAAAATAAAGCACATGAATTTTAAGGAAGGGTAAACTGAACCCAAAAGATGAGAGGTTAATAATTACGACACAGGACAGTGATTTGCAAATGAAATGGTTCATAATGAACAGAGAAAGAGCTGGTAAAATAGACAAATGTATATTCAGTAGAAAAAAACTGGAAATATGTATTCATTTTATTGCATACTGTAGCTTGCGACTGGAGAAAATGTCTATAAAAAAAGTTAATAAGGTGATATGTCTCATCCACTGGAAATTGTGCAAGTGTTATTAAATTACTGTTATGTTCATACACTGCTTTCTTTGAACCAAACTTAAACCCAAGAAGATTTACAAAGTAATCAGATACACAAAAAATACCATTACAATAAGCTGGATAATCTAAAAACGCATTAATACAATTATCTTCTTGTACTAGAACAGAACTAGGATCATGCTTCTGAGAGAATTGTGGAGAATAAACAGGTTGTAATCACCATTCTAACTGATAGAAAACTCAGTGCTAGAAATTTGGTAGTAAAGGAGAAAAACATAAGAACAGCATTCATTTGAAACAACATGGAAAATATCAAGAACATTTCCTAGTTTGTTTCATATCATTTTTAATCAGAAAAGGACACTGAAAAATCTAAAATGGGCTTTTCCCTCCAGGTTGAGGCACTGGCCAGCCTTAAACTCTGGGGCTTAAAAGCTAGGGTCTTGTAGAAGAACCACCATTTCTCTATAAGGGCTGCCTCTAGCAAGCCTTTCTTAACTCTGCTTATGATCTTCCTTCCTGTTCCCTGATCGGCCCAAAGTTTGTCTGGTATGGAGTTCTATGGGAAATGCTATCAGGATTTTTTTTTTTTTGCATTGTTTATCTATTGACTCCTGCTGTAGACATTTACTGCAAAGATCTTTTGTTTGCCTTGTTCTTGTGCTGTAAATGCTGTGAAACCATTTCTAAGTACCTATCAAAGACATTTACCAAGTCTAATCTAGATCCTGGTTATCCAATTTGTGATGATCAAGCAGGATCTAGATTAGGCTTCGTAAACGTCCTTGACAGTATACTTAGGGGTATGTTTACTAAAGGACATTAAGGGAGCCAATGTGCTGTTAATACCCATTATTGGCACCCTTGCGCCCTTTACGCTGTGAAAAAGCTGCATTAATAGCTGTTAAAGGCTCCTGCAGTGTAAAGGGTGCAGTAGGTGGAGAGTGGGCATTAAAGGGGCAGAGAGAGGGCATTAACAACGGGTGTTCCCTTAAAGCTTGTTGCGCTAACGTGTTAAAGCCCTTTAATGCTGGGAACCATAATGCCAAGAAAAAGCTCACGGAAAGGGTGTATTTTGAGGAGAGAGAGCCTATTTTAATGTCTGAAATGTGATGCACAGACAGGGGAGCCCAAGAGAGTGATAGTAGTGCTCCATTAGCAGCAACAGCATAGTATCCAAGTATGAAAGGGCACAATGTTGATGGTGCAAACGGGGCAAAAGCAGTGGGGTTTCTGGTGCACAGGGTGGACCAGGCAGCTGCCCAGGTGGTACATAAAAACATAAGATTATAAAATATGCCATACTGTGTCCGACCAAGGTCCATCATGCTCAGTATCCTGTGTCCAACAGTGGCCAATCTAGGTCACAAGTACCTAGCAGGTTCCCCAAAAGACACACAGGTTTCAGAATGCTTGTACTTGGGCAAGAAGTGGATATCTCGGGTCTTCTTTAATAATGGGTTATGGACCTTTCCCCAGGAACCTGTCCAAACCTTTTTTAAACCCAGCTACACTAACAGCTTTTAGTACATCCTCCGGCAATGAATTCCAGAGTTTGATTATGCATTGACTGAAAAAATATTTTCTTTCATTATTCTTAAATGGGTTACACTGTAGCCTCATTGCATGTCCTCTAGTCTTTCTACATTTTGATGGCGTAAACAATCAATCTACTTTTACCCGTTCCACTCCAGTCATTAATTTATAGATCTCTATCATATTTCCCCTCAGCAGACTCTTCCCCAGGTTGAAGAGCCCCAACCTTTTTAGCCTCTCCTCATAAGAGTATCCTGCCATCCACATTGCCATCTGTGATGTCCGTCATGATCCCACAGTGACAGTGGCGGCACACAGACATGCTGCTGTATCAGAAAGGAGATGTGCCACCTGGGGAGGTCCAAGGGTCCTGGAACCCCAGGGAGAGATCCCAGCTGTAGGGGGAAGAGGCCGAAAGTGCCAACAGCTGTAGTCCTCCAGGTAGCTGCAACATGCAGACACCTGAGGGACAACCACAGCAGTGGCTGTCATCCTCTCCACGAGATGTAATGTTGACAGGTAGTGATGGGGTCCCTGCAGAGGCAGATGGTTGGAGGGTGCTGCGTGGCCGTCCATGTATGCCTCTGCTTTCCCCCATCCAGACCTTGTGCCCTAGGCACCTGCCAACCCACATGTTGGATGGTCTGGGACGTGCACCACCAACACTGACAGCACATGGGCATGTCAGCATAGTGTGGGGGTGTTGGTGGAGGGGGCAGTAGACCAAAGCCATGTCCTGGTCCTGTGCGCCATGCGCATTGCAACATATGCCAAGGTCTGTCTGATGGGGAGCATGTCAGCCCCAGGGACTGTTGCAACCACATGGCATCCCTGTGGCTGAATACACACTGTTGGTATATGAGTGGAAGGTCACAGATTCAAGCCTATGCTATTGGTCAGGCATTGTATGTCCCTGCGGCTAATAAACTTTAGCCTATAGTGCAGATACAACACCAGCATGTGCAACCCCCAATGAATCCATCAGCAAGATTACAAACATCCATCAGTCACACAGACAGGTTTTACTATCCGCAGCTGGATGGAGAGTCAGGCTGATAGCTCCAGCACTCTGAGTGAGCACTACTAGCTCCTGCACAATGAGCACATGTTAATAATGCTTGAGCTAATATTGAGACAAAAGTGGCAGACACACTGCAGAAATATGAGTTTGTGTATGTCTCCCCGTTGTTTTGTGGCTTTCTATGCCTCACTGAGCTTCACATTGCCTAAGTTGTTCCTAGCGTTAATCTGCAAATGTGCATGATGAGGAGCATAGTATTGTGAGTATGACCTGAAACAGGGTGGATTAACCAGGATGTGTTGCATTGGAGGTAGGGTCAATGGCTCTGATGTCGTAGTGCCTGTCTATCATGTGCATGGACTGGGTGGCCGCAGCATGTCATTCTGGTAGGGCACTCTCACTTTGACCCAGCAGTGACCATGGCACAGATATGTATCCATGTAGGGGTGCATTCTGAACCACAAATAGCAGGGATGGATGTGCCAACCACAAATAGCGGGGATGGACGTCCATCCCTGCTATTCGTGCCAGCTTTAGCCTCTGACTAACTTACTTTCTGTTTGTGTGGGGAAGTTAGTCAAGGGCGAGGAGCGGGTGTCCCAGAGGCAGAGAGTGGGCAGGCAGTGGGAGGCCACTGGCCCTGAATGTACAGGGCCAGCAAAATGGTTGGGGAAGTTATTCCACCTCTGAGGTGGAATAACTACCTTGGAAGTTCTTTTGTTTTTTTTTATTTGGGGTATGGAAAGGACGGGGGGGGGGGGGCAGGGGACATTCCCCGCAGCCTGACCCTGGCTGTCGGAGGTCTGATTGGGGGTCGGGCTGCAGGGAATTTGCTGTTTTGGTCAGCGGCTGGCAGCGCAGCTTTTAAATGGAGCTGCGGTGCCATGGCTCCATTTAAATGCCCTGTCTGAGTTAGCCAGGTAGAGACCTGCATGTGCAGCTGGACAGAATCGCTGTCTCGGCCTGCACGTGCAGGACTGTTCATGATTCTGATCCCATGGGGCTAGATGTGCCCCGCGGGATCAGAATTGTGATCCCTTCTGTGCATCCGGTTCAGACCGGACACACAGAGGAGATCTAGGTCCAGGACAGAATTGGGTCCATAGTGTTTATATAGCATCTGGCTCCTTGTGGGTGCATGTCCTGTTCTGCGGGCTTGATTCCTGAACCAAATGCTGGGTGTCCATGCCATTTATCCCAAGCCTGGGTGCCCATGGTCACTCTGTGCACATGAAATGTATGTTGACCAATGGACTGTCTGTAACTGGTATGAGCATGGCTAGAAATCCCAGTGGTGGGTAGCAGGTGCAGTCTGAATGCACTTGCTGTGGGTGATTGTTAGTTCTAGGCGGTTGGGACAACAGGTGCTTCAGACCTATTCCCTGTGGTAATGGTAGTGTCAGCAGAATTGTAATAACAACACCTATGCAAACGTAGAAGCCCCCACAGCAAACTGCACCTGAAATTATTGTTTGTCATTATCATGCCCCATTGTGATTTCTGGGTAAGATACAATAATAAATAATTGATTAAGTGCATAATCTATGTTTTTTTTCCAAGATAACTGCTTCACCATGGGGTATGTTTACTAAACCACGGTAAAGTCACTGGCAGCAAGGGCAGCGTTAAGGTGCCTGAAGCCATATAAGGCAGTGGGCGGGTAGGGGGCGTGCCGGTGTTAGGGTGCCTTGTGCCATTTAATGTGAGTTAACAGGACCAAGTGCAGTAAGGTGACAAGACATCCTAAGGAGAGACAAGGCATCTTAGGATGTGCTAAGGTGCCTTAACAGGAAATAAGGCACCTTAAGATGTGCTAAGGCACCTTATGATGTGCTAAGGCGCCTTAATAGGAGATAAGGCACCTCAAGGTATCTTAAGATGTGTTAAGGTGCCCTAACAGGAGATAAAGTGTCCTAAGGAGAGACAAGGTGCCCTAAGGTGGAAAGTATGCACCTTAAAGCAGGACCATGGTTGTAAGCCAAACGCTGGACAGAGCACCAAAGAATGTCAATGTAAAGGTGATGGAAGGAAGGACAGGTGAGAGTTGACAGACCTGCCATATTGGTGGCCACCCTATGTAGCAGCCAGTAAAGCAGATAAGCATGTGGTAGGCAGCTGTACAAATGCACAGGGTGGTGCCAATGTAAACTGCTGCAGTGACAGTGTATGGCATAGGATGGGGAAGATGTATCCACCAGCGGAGGCAGAAGTGGCAGGATGTTTGCAGTGACAGAAGGATAGAGTAGTAGTGGGTACATGCAGATCAGGCACAGGAGAGGCGAGCACAAAGAGCAATAATGCAGAAAAGAGTACCAGTATAGGCCATGGGGTAGCAGCCTGCATAAGAAGACAGGACTGTACACAGCCAACAGAGGCAGATAGATGGGCTGAAGGGCAGATGGTGGCTGAGGAGAGGGTGGTATGGGCTGGCAGTACAGATCTGCAGAGCTCTGACTGTTACAAGCATGAAAATGATCTGAGTAGCACAGTCACAAAAAGAACAGGTAGGAATCAAACCCCTGTCCTATGCTTACAGAGATCTTTAACTAACCAATAAGCCACACCTCCAAAACTCTCTGCATAGTAATGGCTGGATACAAAGAGACTGCATGTCACTGCCTAAAATGTTTGCTGTGTATGCCAGTATAGGGCATCCCCACCAAGTGCCCATGATGCAGTGCACATGCAGAACAGCAGTCTACAGCTGATCACTGAATGGAGAATGCACTTATCCATCACCTCAGCTCAGTAAGAGGAACTGACAGTGTGTGATACAAGCACAGAGCAGCTAAAAACCATTTCTAGAGTCACCCTGAGGGTGAGGATGGGTGCCCAGCAGCAGGTCCTCTGTACCCGCAGTGCTAGAGGCGGTCTCTGCTGCAGATCTCCATCACTGTCGGTGTGTGGCAGGTACTGTCTGCAATGTGATAGGCTAGTCACCTTGTGTCATGCTGTATGCACCAGTCACATCTAGCCCTGTTGGATTCTGACCCATCTAAAACAGTGCATTGCAGTACCCAGTGTTACAATGCTGATACCATGGTTGCCAACTACTAGGGGGAAAGGTCCTCTACACATGCATGGGGTTGTTACTATGGTCCTGCTGGCCCTATCAGTAATACTGGGAGTTGGCCTGGGACACCTCACTTCCCAATCACCTCGGTCTAACACTCATCCACAGCAAGTACCTGCTGCCCACCACTGGGTGTCCCAGCCATGCACATATCAACTGCAGACAATCCACTGGTCACTAGGTATTACATGTGCACAAAGCAGCCATGTACACCCAGGCTTGGGATATACAGCATGGACACCCAGCAGTTGGTTCAGTGATTGGGGCCCCAGGACAGGAAGCGCACCCATATCACTAGAACCAGACACTATATAGCACTATGTGGATATATAGCTGTGCCATGGTCACTGTCGGTCAGAGTGAGAGTGCCCTTCCAGCATGACATGATGTGGCCACTCGCTCTATGCAGGTGGCAGTTAGGCATTATGATGTCCCAGCCATTGCCCTGGCCAATCCGCCCTGTTTGGGCCATACCCACAATACTTTGCGCCTCATCATGCATATTTGCAGGCTAACTCTGGGAACAGCTTAGGCAATGCGAAGCTCAGTGAGTAGAAAGTCACAAAACAATGGATAGACACACACACAACAAACACACACACACACACACACACTCTCATATCGACACACTGCCACTCTGGTCCCAATCTCAGCTCAGGCATTGTTAAAGTGTGCTCATTGTGCAGGGGCTAGTAGTGCCCTCTAATATTAATGGCCGCTCAGTGTCCCGGTACTGTCAGCCTGACTCTCCATCCAGCTGAGAATAGTGGAGCCTGTCTGTGTGGGTGTTTGTACCCTTGTTGGCCGATTCATTGGGGGTTGCACATGTTGATGTTATACTGCACTGTGGGATAAAATGTAGCCACAGGGACATGCCCTGCATAATCCACAGCCAGGACCTGAATCTATGATCCTCTGCTCCCATACACTCCAACTGTGTGTAGTGTGCCACAGTATTGCAACAGTACACACATGCACACACAACCAAACATGCTAGCAATGTTTTCCCAAATTTTTCCCAGGCCCTATCTAACTAACCAAGAGCAGCCGGTCTCGCACATACTCATGCAAGACTTACTCGGACTGCTAACAAACCAAGAAAAGGGAAGTAGTTTGGGCCTTGCGCTTACTCATGCAAGGCTTACTCGGACGTGCCCTGAGAGGTGATCAGGCTCTCGGTACCTTTTACCAAATCAGTCTCGCGCATACTCATGCAAGATTTACCCAAACCTAACTGACTAAGGAACAAGAAAATTTCTACTCACCGGATACGGTACCCGATACAGAACCAGCTCTTGGTTTGAATCCTGGACTCCCCTCGGGTTCGGAGGTGTTAGACAGTCGGACCCAGTAATTCGCCGAGGCAAGGTGGAACCCTCTCCGATACAAGAGGACCGGTGGCGCCTGAGGTTTCCCCTGAGGTTGGACAGACACGGTCCCAACCAGGCCAAACCTTGAGGCGGTAATACGTGGCATATTCACTTGAATACCATCCACTACTCGCATATTCCCGGCCTACGCACCAAGAATATGTAGCAGCGAAGTGCACGCATTGAATAAAACCAGGAGTCAGTTGCAGGTTCCAAGCCAATTTATTGTGCACAGGCTCAGGCAAGGAGTGCATCCAAAAGTGACTGAGCAATGGAGTACAGAAGCAAATTAGTTATATACAATTTTTACAGTTTGATACAGGCAAACTTTCTATTGGTCCCAACGCCCCTTGCACCTGTCCAATCGGGGACCCTCTCTGGGCCTAGCTCCTTGCTCCCCCTTCTCAAACTGTTCTAACAAAGGCATAGTCTTAGACATAGATACATTTCTACTTCAAGGCCATTTCTAGCTCAGAGAATGCAGGAACATGTCTGTCATCAGCATAGAGGAATTATACAGACTTTTCAAAAACAGTTTCAAAAGCAGTCAAAACCAGTTTAAAGCAGTTTCTCAAACTCTGGTTATTCTCAGCACTAGTCTCAGGTGGGGGTTGGGGTCTATGCCTAATTTACAGGCCATAGCTTACCACAAGAAGCCCTGCTTATATTGTAAATTGGATATGATATCCATCTGATCATCTGTTAGGAACAAAATATTGCAAGATGGGACTTCTTATGAGTAATGTTTCTGAGAAGAATTAGCTCTTGAAGAACTTTAATGTAGCCAGATGGTTAAAATAAATTAATTGTTTTCCTTATCTGGCTGGGGCTGTTTGAGGGTGTCCCAGGGTGGCTACTGTCTGCAGACATTTTTTTTTTTTAGGCTGCAGGAGCAGCGGGAGGAATGCTGCCGTCTTCTGGTCATTTTGTGAGGTTTGGGGAGCAGGTTGCAACTTGCTTACAATTGGGTGCAACCGCGGTGTTCACAGTTGGTCCTGACTGTCAGGAAAGTGTGCTGGCTGTGAACGGGTGTTTATGTGACTGCTCTGATCACAACTGGGATTGCCTGGGGGCATCGGGGGGAGCGGCAGGTTTGCACGGCTGTGCCTGATGCTGAGAGAGGATCCGGAGTCTTTCCCCCTGTCATCGGAGAGGGCTGCAGTTTTGTGCCATTTCTGTTCTCAATGTCAGAGGGAAGAAGAGAGACCAGAGGCATTTTGAGGACTGGAGCGCCGGACCAGGGGCATTTGGAGCAATTTTGGGCCAAGCGAAGGCCTGTTTTAGGATAGGGGGCTCCCCAAAGTCAGGTAGAGGGCCGCAAAGGCCCAATGTCAAGGGGGCAGGGCCCTGGAGCTCCCCTACGAAGGCTGCAAAGGCCCATTAATTTTAAAAGCAGGGAGCCTTAGAAAAAGGGCCAAGAGTCCCAAGAGTATATTGGGGGCCCAGAAATAATTTTAAAGGACCGGGGAGGGGGCCTTGAAATGGGGACTGGAAGGGTCTTGATGAGGAATTTGGGCCAATTTGGCTTAAATTAAAGGAATCAGGCCTTGGAGTGGGCCAAATTTAAAAATAAATTAAAATAAATTAAAAGTCCCTCACTTGGTTTGCAGCTTGTCGTGCTGTTAGGGCTTGTGTGCATCAGTGATGCTGAGAGCTAAACTATCGGTAGTTTAACTACTGGCAGGGTCTCCCAAGATGGACAGATCTCAGCTGAGGTGCCAGACCAAGACAAATCACCCATCTGGGCAGCAGCAGAATGGGATAGTGTTGACGGCGGAGGATCACAATTCTGTGACAACGGCAACAACACCAAACTTAAACTGCACAGAAGAAAGGCCTGGCAATCTACTTCTGTATCTTGCCATGAAAACCCAATGGATAGTTACAACAAAACAAATTGTGCTATAGTGCTGGAAGATGAGACCCCAGGTCAGAAGGCACTCAACTAGCTACTGGGGAAGAGCTGAAGACTTTTCAGAGTAAAGCCAGCATTTATGATGTGGTTGGATCAAAGCCCTCGGGACGTCTGACTGCTGATGTAGCTGCGCGTGAAATGAGAGTCAGAAGCTGTAAAGATGTCTTACGCATTGGAACATGGAACGTACGAAGCATGAACCAAGGGAAGTTGGAGGTGGTCAAGAATGAAATGGACCGTGTACAACTTGATCTGTTGGGTGTCAGCGAACTGAAATGGACTGGCTTCGGGCACTTTGCATCAGATGATCACATGGTTACTATGCTGGAAATGAAAGACAAAGAAGAAATGGTGTTGCATTTATAATAAAGAAGAAACTTGCAAGAACTGTAATGAAATACAATGCAGTCAGCGAACGCTTAATCTGTATTCGTCTACGAGGAATGCCTATCAACACAACTATAATTCAAGTATATGCCCCAAAAACAGCTGCAGAAGAGAATGAAATTGAAGAGTTCTATGAACAAGTACAAGCTGAAATTGACAGAACATGCAAACAGTATATCCTGATGGTCATGGCTGACTGGAACACAAAGGTTAGCAACAAAGAAGAAGGCAAAGTAGTTGGAAAATATGGACTTGGCAGTATATCCTGATGGTCATGGCTGACTGGAACACAAAGGTTAGCAACAAAGAAGATGGCAAAGTAGTTGGAAAATATGGACTTGGCAACAGAAATGAAGCTGAAGAAAGACTGATAGAATTCTGTAAGACCAATGATCTATTCATCTCAAACACCTTCTTCCATCAACACAAGCGGCAACTGTACACATGGATTTCACCCAATGGATTGTATAAAAATCAAATTGACTACATCTGTGGAAGTCAACGATGGAAAAGTTCTATAACATCAACAAAGACAAAACCTGGAGCTGACTGTGATACAGATCATCAACTACTAGTATGCAAACTCAAGATAAAGTTGAAAAATAGCAAACCACTCATGAATGCAGCAAAATATGACCTTGAGAATATACCACTGGAATTTAAAGACTGCCTGCAAAATCGATTTGCTGCTTTAGATACAAATGACAGAGCTCCAGAAGAGTTATGGAATGACATCAAGAAGGTTGTGTTGGAAGAAAACGAGAAGTCTCTACAAAAGGTGAAAAAGCAAAAACGGCCAAAATGGATGACGGAAGAAACTCTGAAAATTTCCCAGAAATGCAGAGAAGCTAAAGCCAGAGGAGAAAAAAAGACAATAACAGAACTCAACAGAGATTTCCAACGTGCAGCAAGACAGGACAAGGAAAAGTACTACAACGACGCATGCAAGGAAATAGAAGCAGAAACTATTAGAGGAAGAAGAAGATCGGCTTTCCTAAAGTTACGAGAGTTAAAGAAAAAGTTCCAGCCTCGAATTGGAATGTTACAAGATGCTCAAGGTTCTATGTTGATGAAGGTGAGAAGATAAAGAAAAGGTGGAAGGAATATACAGAGTTTTTATATGATAAAGATCAAGTGGACCAACAGCCTTTTCAACCTGTACCTTATGATCGGGAACCATTGGTGATGAAAGAAGAAGTTAAAGCAGCATTGAAAACCTTATCAAAGAACAAAGCACCAGGCATTGATAGCATTCCCATAGAAGTATTACAGCAATCTGATGCAGCTGTTACCGTACTTACAAGGCTCTGCCAAGAAATATGGAAGACAACATCATGGCCAACTGACTGGAAAAGATCTGTGTTTATACCAATACTAAAGAAAGGTGATCCAACTGACTGTGGAAATTATCGCACAATCGCTCTGATCCCACATGCCAGCAAGATTCTACTGAAGATTATTCAAAAGAGACTACAACCATACCTGGAACAAGAACTACCTGAAGTGCAAGCAGGGTTCAGGAAAGGGCGAGGAACGAGACACATCATTGCAGATGTGAGATGGATCCTTGAAAAGACTAAAGAATACCAAAAGGATATCTATTTGTGCTTTATCGACTATAGCAAGGCTTTAGACTGTGTAAACCATGAGAAACTCTGGGCCACATTAAGAAGCATGGGTATACCAGAACACCTGATCGTACTCTTGCACAATCTGTACATTGATCAAGAAGCAACAGTTCGAACGGATCAAGGAGATACAGAATGGTTTAAAATAAGCAAAGGTGTAAGACAAGCACTGTTCCCTCTAAGCTGTGCGCGTGTGCGCGCGCACACACCTCGCCGAGTGAGCGCACATACTTTACAACAGAGCGCACAAAAATTACAGCTCTGATTCTGATAGAAAACAACACAGACGTCTTAAAATGTAAAAGTTATGATTGTAATTACTAGAAATTTCCCGCTTCATTGTCTATTTTCATTTAATTTGATTAAAATCAATGTGGTGTACATACTGTATTCTGACGTGTAGTCAAATTTTAAAGTATATAACTCCGAGTGTCGTTATGTGGCGCACAAAAATTTAACCTTCCTTCAAAAGCTGCACACAGCTGATATTTTATGCGCACACAGCCTACAGAAAATTAGAGGGAACATTGAAGACAAGGCTGCATACTTTCCCCCTACCTGTTTAATTTATATGCAGAACAAATCATCAGAGAAGCAGGATTGTATAAAGACAACAGATGTGTGAAGATTGGTGGAAGACTCATCAACAACCTTCGCTATGCTGATGATACCACATTACTGGCTGAAAGTGAAGATGATCTGAAACATTTGCTTCTCACAATCAAAGAACATAGGGGCATGTTTACTAAAAACCGCCAATGTGCGCAGCCGCAAAATAGCGCACTAAAAGCGTATTTAAGAGCGCTTAAGCGCCCCGCAAATGTTCGAGGAACCCCCGCACCCTTGCGCATCACACTAACGGGTGCCACACAAGTACGGGCCCGCAAATGTCCGATAGAGGCGTGGAAAGGCTAACGGAGGGCGGAGGAAGGCCCCGGAGGGGTGGAGAGAAGGGGTTAATGGGCGGGGAAGGGGAGGGGAGAGGCGCCCCGCACATTATCGGGGCTGAATTTCAAAGGAAAAATAGCGCGAGTGAATCACTCGCGGTAGAATGCATTTAAAGGGAAGAGAAACCATTTCCGTCAGCAATGTACAGCAAAACCGGGGAAACCTGCAAAACGTGAGCAGTGTGATACATGTGCACAGCCCAAAAGTGGAATTAAAAATAGAAAAGGACCACAACAAAAATTGTAAAAATAGGAATTCAGCTGGGGAACAGTTATAGTAATGGGCAAAACTAAACAACACACCCAGGAAAGCTCCAACAAAAAGAAATGATTTTTGGAAAGGTGTACGGAGCGGAGACTCTTCCAAAAAACATTTCCTTTTTGTTGGAGCTTTCCTGGGAGTGGTTTCTATGGTTGCCCATTAATATCACTGTTGCCCAGCGTGGTGATATTGTGTCCCCCATTTTCCGTGGTCATTTCCGGGGTTTATGTGCACTTTTGTCACCAGACAGGGTGCATGTGCCCACAGTAAAAATGCGTAGAGCAGGGTTTGCGACTCCATCCTGCCAGGTTTACTACCTCCAGGGGCTGCACCATTTCTGTGGGCAGAGTGTGGTGCAGTGGACAGAGCCAGTACCTCTAGGACCAGAGGGTCAGAGGTTCAAATCCCAGCTGGGGCACTTGCCAGCCCAGTCCCTATATTTTACCCACCACTAAACAAAGATAGCGCAGACACCCCTGTATTGCAGGGAACATAAGCATGGGGAAAACACCCATATTTTACCCAACACCGCACACACACCACAACAATGGGCATTACCTACAGCCAAGTCCCCCAAATGCAGTCCCATACTGCCACATTGCAATCATGTCATCTGCTTTTTCTGAGAGAAGCTCATGCCAGCATGTTGGCAGACGAGTACATGTGGTGCAGGGGGCAGTGGCTGCTAGCTACAGAAGACAGAGGCCTAGCCATGTGCAGGCTGGCACAGTCCACTGCAATAGACAGGCCCTGCCGGATCCACAGTCATGGATGTTCCAGGGAATCCAGCCAATCTGTGGCTACACGGTGGTGCAGTGCACACAGACAGTGCATGCAAGAACAGAAAGTTACAGGATCAAAGCCCAGCTGGGGCTACCACCAATCCTGCCCACATATTTTTCCCACAACTAAACAGTGATAGTAAAGACACACCTTTCGTTGCGAGGACATATGCAATGGTACTACGTCTATGTTTTACCCCACTGAGCACAGACACCATGAACAGGGGCAGTACCTAGAGCAGAATCTTCCAAATGCAGTTCTGGTGGGCCACACACCAGTCAGGTTCCATGCTGCCACTCATACAAATGCCTGTGCTGTATATCTATGCACCACCCCCATGGCATGTAGATGTAGCTCATGCATATTCATGAGGGACGCAGGAAAACCCGAACAGTGTGATGCAAACCTGGACTGGAGTTGGGAATCTCTGCTGTAAAGCAGCAGCCAACAGGGCCAGACACACCCACACCCACACCCACAGGCCCCATTGGCCAATGTCTCCTGGAGAGGCAGAACAGTGGCCCCTGTGTGCATCTCCCAATACTAGCACCTGCATACCTTAGCAATGTCACCCTACACCTGAGGTATACGGTACACAGCTCTGAGACGTTTGCTAGGAGTACTGGCAGATAGATATCCATACGTTACGCACATACTGCTAGTTGACCCCATCCGAACAATCTGTGAGGTGTTTGCGGTGCGTGCTCCAGGCCTGGCCTCTGATGGTGTTTACCACCCTGGGGAGTGACCCCCAGCAGTACTGCGTACCATATCCATGCCTTGGTGTGCCCAGGACCGGTTTGGTGGGCAAGGCTAATTACCTCCACAATAGTAGCACCATGATGGCATAGGTGTGGAAGTGGGTGTCTGTCTATACAGTGGGTGTTGGCTGCAAGCCCCTTCCACAGCCCACACTGCCAGCACTGTTGCCAGTATTGGCCTGCCAATGTGCATAATGAGTAGCAAGGGACCATGGGTACATCCCAGACAGGGTGGGCTGACCAGGATGCAGCTGCACAGGGCATAGGGCACTGGCAGGGACATGGTAGTGACCGGCCACCACCTACACAGACAGGGTGACCTCTGTATGTGCTGCTGGGGGATCACTCTCACCCTGAGTGTGCAGTGATGGCAGCATGGCTAGGCACCCCCATAGTGCTATATTGTGTTTCTCTCATGTGATATATATGGGTTTCCTGTTGGGACCTCTTCACTGACTTATCTGCTTGTGTGTGCTGCCACCCCAGTTGTGGGTGCATGCATTTCCATCAGGACCAGCCAGCAGACTGTGCACAGATGGTATGTGTCTTGATGGAGTGCCTTGCAAGGTGCAGTGGCTGATGGCTTGCTGCAGGAGAATATCAAATAGTGGTGGGGTGCATCTGTGAATATCCAGGCCTAATGTCTGTCTGATATTGTGTTATAGGATGTGTGTGGAGCTGCTTGGACTGCCCTGTAGGGTGTCTGTTTCCACAGCAGGACTGGGGGTTGATGATCCACTCTGCTGCCATTGGGGGGGGGGGGGGGGTCCGTCCCACTAACCTGAGGCAGACAGAGATCTCCAAAATGTTTATGCAGCCCCTACCTATTTCACAGATTCTTGCTGCTTTGGAGCTCTGGCATGGCCACATTCAGCCATGGAAGGTGTTGTGGACCTGGTCCTGGGCGCAACATCACACACTCAGGGTGAGCACAGTTACCGCACAATGTGATGTTGTTTAGCTACTCTTTGCCGTTTGTCCACCCACTCAGAACACCCTACCAGGCCGAGGTGCTGTGTGGGTGCACACGGACACGTCCCCCTACCAGGCCGGGGAGCTTTAGGGGTGCATTTCCCATCCTGTGTGCATCTGTGGACAGCTGATTTGCATTTGCAGTGCATCATGGGTATGGGTGGCCTAACCCTATCCTGTTTACAACTGCAGACTGTCTGTGAGGTGACGTGCAGGCTATCTGCAGCCAGCCAGGGCTTGCTTAGAGCTGTAGCACAATGGTTATGACACTGCCTGTGCAGCCAGAGGTCATGGGTTCAAACCCACAGTGGGGTTCTGTGATAGGGGTGTCCAAAGCTTTTATTTTAATTTACTGTACATATGTTGATGCCAGCAATTACACCCTCAGCGTACTTTTCCCATAAGGTGCCCCTGCGGGTGCTTTATGGGGCGCCCCATAGGGCACTTTATGGTTGCCATCCATATAGGGTGCACTATACATTATCCTGTGTCGCAGCATACATGCTGCCCTATAGGGGACATTCTAGGGTGCCTTGGCAGACGGTGCACTGTAACATGTGCCTTATGGGCCGCTTTATGTTAACATGCTGTGAGAGTGGGTTTGCTAGTAGTTATCACAAAATAAAATTAATAAGCCTCCTACAGCACTCCACAACATAAAACATACTGCCTCAGCTACCCTTTTTCACAAGGCACTGTGAGGGATTGAACCTGTGGCCCCTAGCACCATTGGTCAGTGTCGTAACCATTGTGCTGTGGCTGTGTTCCTGTGCTTTAGCATCAGCGCGCCACCTTGTGCCCATCAGCGCGCCGTCTTGTGCCGCCCAAAATGAACAGTGCGCCTCCTTATGCCGCCCAAAATGAAGAGTGCGCCGCCTTATGCCGCCCAAAATGAACATTGCGCCTCCTTATGCCGCCCAAAATGAACAGTGCGCCGCCTTATGCCGCCCAAAATGAACAGTGCGCCACCTTATGCCGTACAAAATTAATTTGCCTTCTGACACACTTTTCCACATTCAAGGTGGTGCCTCAGCCAGCCTTTTTGGGTTGCGCACACTGGGGGATTGAACCCATGGCCCCTGCACCATTGGTTATTGTCTTCACCGTTGTGCTACGGCTCTGTTACTGTATGTACTCAGCTGCGCCCCACTTAGCCTTCCCACACGCTAATGTGGGCCCCGCACATTAACGCGACGCGCACACGTACGGTCATTTTTTTTCCTTTTTCAGCCTGATCCGCCCACTCCTTATATGGCACAGGCACACTACCGCGGCCCCGCACGTTAGGAATGTTTAGTAAACATGCCCCATAGTCTCAAAATGGGCCTGCACCTTAATGTAAAGAAGACAAAGATCATGACAACTGGCATAATCAACAGGTTCATCGTTGAAGGAGAAGAAATCGAAATCGTGAACAACTTTAAACTACTTGGATCAACAATCAATAAAGAAGCAACAAGCAGTCAAGAAATCAGACGACGCATTGCTCTTGGCAGAATGGCTATGAAAGACCTAGATAAGATTCTCAAGAGCAGAGATGTCTCTCTCCATACAAAGATTCGACTTGTTCAAGCCATGGTATTTTCAGTAACATCATATGGATGTGAAAGCTGGACAGTGAAAAAGATAGACAGGAAGAAAATTGATGCCTTTGAATTATGGTGCTGGCGGCGAATACTGTGTATACCATGGACTGCCCGAAGAACAAACCAGTCGGTGCTAGAGGAGATCAAACCTAAGCTTTCTTTAGAAGCTCAGATGACAAGACTTCGACTTTCATACTTTGGACACATCATGCGAAGAGAGAGATCATTAGAGAAAGGCATCATGCTTGGCAAGATAGAAGGTAAACACAAAAGAGGAAGGCCAGCAATGAGATGTATCGATACAATAACAGCAGCTACGGGTACCAGTCTGTCAACAATGAACCGCCTGACTCAAGACCGAACACAATTTAGGATAGCTATCCAAAGGGTCGCCATGAGTCGACGCCGACTCGACGGCACTTAACAACAACAACAAATTAAAAGTATGCTCCACATGTGAGGAAGGGGCATAAGCAGCTCCAAATTTGTTTTATTGGACTAAAAAGTCCTTAATTAAAAGAATCAGGCTTGTGGGCAGGCCCAATATGGTTAAAGGCTGCAGACTACTCTGGGCCTGTGTAGGCCTTATGTTAATGAGATTGTGATGCCTTAAAGGGGCAGTAGCCTCTTTGTAAAAGTGTCGATTTTCAGCAAATTTTAAAGTTGAAATTGAAAAGTTTTGATGGTAGAATTCAGCTACAGGAGATGTGCCTTCTCAAAAAATATATTTTATTCAAGTTAAACATGTTTATTGTAGCTAGAATAAGCTTTGTTTTCCCCCAAGGGGGAGGGGAGGTTTGAGCCCCGGAGTTTAAAAATAAAATCAGAGCTCTAGTTTAAAATAAAAATGCTCAAATCTGTGTTTTGAAGCTATAAAAACCTTATTTGAATGGTAAAATGTTAGTTTGATTAAACAAAATAAGTTCTGAGTCCATATATTTTCATTACAGAGGTTCAGGGGAGTGCACTGTAGGAATCCATTTTGGAGCTGTAATTTCAGGCGGGAATCTACTTTTTTCTGATGCAGTGAGGTGATTGAGAATAAAACTGCAAGTAAAATTTAAATACTACATAAAAATTTAAAATGGACTAATTTATTAGAGAAAAATATTGTAAGTTGGGATTTTGAGGGGTTGAAGTAACTAGTGATGGTTGCTAAGGATCTCTTGGAGAGGTTAGTGTAAGAACACTAGATCTGCTCTATAGAATATGAGTGACTGTGACTGAAAAGTGACAATTGGGGCTGTACTGTGAAAGAACATAGAAGTGCATTGATACTGTAGTGCTGTGTGTGTGAGAGTTTAATTTGAGGTTTAAAAGTACTGATTTAAAAAGGAAACTATTTGGGAAGACACCACTGGAGGGCGCTTCACTTAATCAGAAGAACAGAATCAGATCCTGAAGAACCTGAAGCCACTGGATACATTGGGCCCAGACCTAAGAAAGCAATGAGGATGTGTGAGTCATATGTGCACCAACACCTGAACAGAGATATATAAAGTTAATGATCTCATTACATTTAACGTCACATTTAAAAATAGAGTACTCTGACTTAATTGAATACTCACCTGTTAAAAGGTAAAGAAAACATTTCGCTTTAAAAGAAACTTGTATTTTAGAAGAAATTCGTTGTCAAAAGACTACTGAAACTGTAATAGAAAATTATTTTTCATGCATGTTGTTTGCAATAGCTTATGAATGTTCAATCTATTTTAATTAGATACAGCTACTTGGATCCTTTTAATCAATATTTAATAACTTATTTAGCATTAATAAATTTAATTTATAACTTCACTTTGGAATGTGAATGTGATTATTTAATTATATTCAAATATGCACCACTCATTCCAACTTCTGTAACATCACATTGGTTTAGGCCTCAATTAGATTTTTTTTTTTTTTATTAAAGTTTTAATCAGTTTAACACCAACTAAATATAAAGACAATCAGAAACAAAAGGAGAAGCATAACAATACTTATCCAAGAATACATCAATACAAAGTAACAAAGTCTGATGTAGCCCACATATCTGAGATTCAAACTGAGGCATTACAATAATAGGAGTACAAATAAGAAAATAAGGTACATAACCCACCTATCTAGAGGCTAAACAACAACTACACTCCCCCTTACTTTCCCCTTACTGTCCTATCCGCTATACATTTTTCCAAATGTGAAACATCAGTGAAGATAAATGAATCACCCTCATAATTTATAACACATTTGCAAGGGAATCTGAGAAAGAAAGTAGCACCCAGCTGCAAGACCTGAGGCTTTAAGGTCAAAAAAAGCCTCCTCCGCAGCTGGGTACTACGTGTCACATCAGGAAAAATATTAATAGTATAGCCGCAAAACTTTATAGCTTTATATTTAAAGAAATTCTTAAGAATACATTGTTTAGCATCCAAAGTCTTGCATGTCACAAGTAAAGTAGCCCGGGTACTTATTACATCTGTGGAGTCCTCCAGAAAAGCTGTTAAATTTGATATAGACGGTTCAATAACATCTAAATCCCCATTGACTGAAGAAACTTTTTTCATTGCTGCGGAAATATAATACATTTGTGAGAATTCAAAAGACTCACTCAAATGCAAGACCTCTCTCAAATACTTATCCAGAAGAATTCTGGGAGATAAGAGAGAGGTGTGAGGAAAATTTAATAAACGCAAATTGTGCATACGAAAAGAATTTTCCAAGGCCTCCACTTTACTATGCAGAATCAACGAATCCTTTATGCCAGCCACATTTGCAGAATGCAAAGGGCCAACCTGGGATTCAAGTCTATTACAGGTAGCATCAACAAAAGAAACCTTTTCATCTAGTTGCTTCAACGAAGCAACAGTCTCTGTAGAGAAAACACAGAGGGAATTCAGAGTGGAGGTTAACTTATTTATTTATTTTTCTTATATTTATTTTCTTATATTTTATTTTGCCATATTTACTTGCCATCAATTGATTGAAGGGCACTCCATAAATCCTTTAGAGTTACTTCAGAGTCAGAAGACGGGTTAGGTAGCCCAAAGGAGTCACTAACCCCGATTAATTGAACCGGTCTAGGCAACTGAATTGTAGAAACACTGACACTCACCTTTTCTAGAGATTCCACAGAGACAAAAGAAATCCTGGGAGAAGACAGGGGAGGGGGAGGAGGAGACCTCCCTCCCGAACTGAGAGAGGCTCCATCGGGAGAGGACTGCGCTACCGGTAAAGGAACAAGATGTTTATCCATAGGACCAATAGATAATTTCCCTGTCGGGGCAGATACGTCTTTGCCACTGGCCTTGGCCTTCCTCTTCCCCATACTAAACAACAATATACCCAACAGCACAAACCTAAAACAAATTACTAACACCGAATTGACGCCGAAGGGGCGCCAAAGGGGTATGGCTCGCCCCTTTGGACACGCTGCGCGGTCAAACAATAAGACTAGACTTATTCCAAAAGAAAAAAGGGCCTCCCTGGAAAGGTTGTCCCGCCGCTGCCTGCCCGATGTTAAAGGGCACAGGAAGAGTTCCAACAGCTGGTATAAAGTGCAGCAGTCTCCGGGGGATAAAGCAAACCCCCAATGCCTCCCACACAGCCTCAGCGAATCCACTGAAGGGGCTGTGGAGCACACACTTGTAGGGTCAGGGTCCTCCCTGGAAAGGTTGTCCCGCCGCTGCCTGCCCGATGTTAAAGGGCACAGGAAGAGTTCCAACAGCCGGTATAAAGTGCAGCAGTCTCCGGGGGATAAAGCAAACCCCCAATGCCTCCCACACAGCCTATTCCTTCTATACTTCTTTTCACTTTGCTGTGGACGAAGGTGTGACGTGGTTAGTGTCTTTCTGTCAGCTTTCACCGGAGAGAGAGAAATAGACTCCGAGGTACCCACTTGGCCAATCTGACTATACTATACCTGTATTATTGTAGGAGTCTGACAGTAATACCACTTCCTCCAGGAAAGGGGGGCTACATTAATATTAGAAATATGCACATGCAAGTGCCAGGAGAGACCTGCTCCATGGAGCACAAATTATAATTAAACAGATAAAATATGTTTATCAAATAAAATGCAATTCATATATTTTATATGAGGATAATAAACACATTTTTCCCTGTGGAAAAGTATTTTGATGATATAATGGAAACATGGAAGGACTAAGAGTTGATTCAAGGTGTTGGCACCCTAGGCCAACCTTAAGCCTTACCCCCCTCCCCCCAGCAGTCAGAATCCATTGTTTAGCTTTGAATGCCCCGTTCTTTGCTGTACCCAGAAGTTTATATCTAGTTTGCTTTGTCTTTGTGCCAGCCTTGACTGGAAAGAACTCAACAGTATGTTAAAATGACTTCCAGTTCAACGACTGAAAATTTGATGTAAAATTAGGCCTCACTCCCAAGATTACAAACTTCCCTTGCAATTTTAAGTCACTGACCCCCTAACACAACAGTAGAAGGGATATGAATTGCATCATCTCAGCTCAGCCGTATAAGTTTAGTTATCAATGCACTCCCATGTAAATTCAGTTATATGGGGAACTTTTGGGAGGCTTAGGTTATTATAGAGAGTGAAATATTTTATTGAGACTGAAGATTTTCAGATAGTGCTACAGTAATTAATCTCATCAACATTTAATTTTGTGAATGTCATTTTGACTGGGCTCCCTCCCCGTTTTGTATCAGAAGGTGCTGCAAGCTATACAGAATATCACAACTGACTTCTAGTTGTACTGAGAGGAGGAATTCCCTGAAGAGTATTTCAGTTTGGGGAGAAAAAAATCATATATGTAGATTATATCATTGGCTCTGTGCATGTGTTTTCTAATCAATTTTTACCCAAAGAAATGGTGCAAGTGGCTACACATATTTTTTTTTCAAAGTGAAAGATTCGTAGTATGCTCAGCTTGGTGCCTCTTCGAGTGAAAGTTAAGGTGCTGATCTAGGTCTATAAGGCATTAAGGGGAGAAGCACCTCAATATTTGCACTTGATGTTTAGGCCTTATGTTCCAATCCTCAAGATCGTTGACTGTGTTCTCTTATTAGAGAATGAATTTGACTGAGACTTTGGCTCCAGTTATTTCTTATGCTGGGGTGAGACTGTGGAATGTGCGACGAGCAGACTGGTGGGTAGCAAGGACTATGCAGGGGTTCAGGAAACAACTGACAACATTTTTTCTTGTGCGGGTCTTTGGAGCTGGATGAGAGATTAGGGGGTAGGTGTCACCTGGGAGCTGTGAGAGATAAGATGTGAGATGGGGAGCTTGTTTTTAGTACTGTCAGCTAATAGGATTTGATAGTTTTATGAGTTTTATATAGATGAGTATTCTACAGTATATCTAGATTTAGAAGGCAGCTCAAGGCATAGATAGGGTATAAATGAGTATGGGGAAGTTCCTGTGCTGCGCAAGTGAAGCTTCAGTAGGAGGTGGGGACCTGAGCTTTGCAAGGGGCACAGGATTGACCATGACTAGGTTATCATTAACACTGGGAAAATTGGACAACAAAAAAACTGTCCTAAGTTATCTGGCTAGGCTATCCATATACGGTAGCGGGCTGAAAATCTCCACTAGCTGGTTACAGCTGGTAACCACAGCCGAATCAGGATATTCAGCACTGGTCACTATCTAGATACTGGTGCTGAATATGCTGCAGCCAGCACTTTAATAAAATGACAGCCATGGAGTTACGTTAATGATTCCTAATATTCATGAATAGAAATGTGTCTCCACAAATTCGAAAAGGGACCATGAGGATCCTAACTATGAAAATGTATTTTATGATTCACAGCTGAAAGTCATTCTTTAAACCAATGTACAGGGAGTTGTTTTTTCTGAAATACCCAGGTATGTGAAGGTTGTTTTTTTTGTTTGTTTGTTTTGTTTTTATCTTAATTTTAATATATTATTATTGTTATAGGGTATGGTTGTTTTTGGTTGCTAAATGCACTGAATATCTTTCTTCCATCATTTCTTTCTAAATCCAGACTGAATAAGTTGTGCCCTCCCCTTGCCACTTTACTGTTCAGTTCATGTAAGCTGTAATCTCTTTTCATATGTCTGCTTATTGAAAGCAACAATTTCAAAGTGATTTTATGGTTGTAAAATGTGTTTAATTAACCCGCACAAATGGGCTGTCATCTCAAAATTGTCCTCTGTCAGTGCAGATAAAAGTCCACATGTTCTACCACAGCTGACAGATTTCTAGCTATACCAAGAGGAGGCATTCCCTGAAGAGTGTTTTAGCTGGGGGAGAAAAAAATATGTGTAGATTATATCATCAGCTCTGTGCATGTATTTTTTAACTAATTTTTACCCAAAGAAATGGTGCAAGTGACTACACATATTGTTTTCAAAGTGAAAGATAATTAAACTAGTACAAAACCTGAAAGGTAAAGAGGGTTATTTAAGAAGCAGCACCTTTTAAATGCGGATGCTCACCAGAAAAACGTGGAAGCTGCATCCACATTAAAAATGTGATTTCAGAAACGCCACAAGAGCCAGGTTTTTGCTTCAGGCACCCGGATCTATGCATATTTTTCTGGGAGACAGCCCAGGGGCATTTTGGGGCATGGTTTGGGTGATAATGCAGTCTGCATGTCCATGACTTACTTCATATAAACCAGCAATATGCAGGGTTGATTTTTTGAAAGTGCCAATTTATTCCTGCTGCAAATCACAAAAACAGGTAAAGCCTGGATTTTGTTATCTGTTGTAACTTCATGTGCTATTTGTGCCTGGAAAAGCTATGATTTGGATTCCTTGGCCTGATTGTCATCTCTGTCCATGAAGGTGTGTTTTGAGCCACCTTTTGTTTCCCTGAATCCTGTCCTGATCCTTTCTCAAACATCTCTTCCACATCATTTTCAAGAGTCCAGTATAGCCCCACTCCCTGGCCTTTGGTGTGTCTGTCTTCCTGTTGCCCAGATACTTTGTGCCTCCTGTTTGTGGGTGCCTCAGTGTTCCGTGAAGCCTCTGTGTTTCTGCGTGGTTCCCTGCTTCGTGTGTGTGTGTGTGGGCGGGGGGGTGTTTGTGTGGGTGGATGGGTGTGTGGGGCTGTATATGGGTGGCTGGGTGGGAGTGTCCAACATTGTGTGTATGGTTGGTGGAGGGAGTCACTGGGTGTTGGTGGAGGAAGTCACCTGATATTGTAGGAGGGAGGCAAGAGCCATGGATGATCTGAATGTATGGTCTGTGCTGGCCCTATGGCCTGAAGCCCACAGGTAGCACAGGAGAGCTACCAAGAGACATCCTTATCAAAGAATCTAGAGGTCCAGGACCCAATTCCTGAACTTCATGGATGAACAGTGTCTCACCAGGTTCCACTTTGACAAGGATGCTATCTACCATCTTTTCCAGGAGTTAGATCCTCCGCTTTGCCATACAAAGGGGGACAGATCATGACCAGCCACCTCAAGGTCACCATGACCTTTGCCTTCCTAACCACTTGAAGTCACAGTAGGTCACAGACAGTCAGCCATTTTACAGTGCATCTTTCAATTCCTGTGGGCCTTTATAGTCCACACTGCAGAATATGTAGCCTTCCCTCAGACAGTCCAGCAGAGGCAACTAACCATGACCCATTTCTATGAGCAGGACAGATTTCCATCTGTACTAGGAGTCATCAATTGCACAGATGTGGCCATCAGAACCTCATGAGGTAGGAAGGCCACCTAAAGCAATAGGAAGGCATTCCACTCACTGAACATGCTGGTCATCTGCAATGCATAGGGGGGGGGGATATAATTAATGTTTTTCATACATTCTGAACCACTCTAGTATCTATAAGTAATTTGAGAGCAGTTAAATAAGTGGTGAATGGGTGCTTGGTAAGCTCTACACCAGCTCACTCCATCACCTAGACATGTGCATACTATGAGGTCAAAGTGAACCATGATTTATTATTTATTTACTTAGCTATGCTGTTATACCGCTTTTCACGGGGTCAAAGTGATTTACGTTGGAACTAGAAACTTCAATTACATGATACATCTTATAGAGAACTATGTACATGCAGTAATAATAGCAAGAGTGGTATGTCAGGAGAGGTTTTGGGGGTTTTATGTGATAGGGCCATCATGCTCAGTGAACAGGAAGGTCTTCAGGTGTTTTCGGAAGGAGTGCAGGTCAGTGATATTTCTTATGGGATTTGGCAGAGTGCTCCAGATGGTTGGAGCAAAGAATTCAAAGACTCTATAGCAAGCTTGTTGATTGGTCTTTGTCTTGGATTGGAGTATGGTGAGTCTGTTAGTTGTGGATGATCTTTGAGGTCTATTATGGTTGAGAATTTGTAGGAGAGGCTGGAGTTGAGTAGGAGGGTGGCAGTGTAGTGCTTTATGTGTCAGGAGTAGGGTTTTGTAGCTCTCTGAGGATGGGGGTGATGCTATGTTGTCTGGATGCTCCTTGGACTGTGTGAGTGACAGTGTAGAGGGCAGTTTGTAATGGAAGGACTGTGGGAGACCTTGATATATTAAGTTGCAGTAGACGATGTGTTGGAGGATGAGGGTTTGTAATTCTGACCAGAAATACGGTGATTCTAGGAGAGGGCAAAGACGCTGTAGGGTTTTGGATTTTAAATATACAGTTTTGAATGTAGTCTTTATTTGAGTCTTGAAGGAGAGGCGCTGGTCTAGCAGGATGCTTAGATATCTCAATTCTGGTTTCATGTTGATTTGGATATTATCTAAGGTTATGGAGGTTGGGGGAGTGAACGAGGAGTCCTTTGTAGCAAATATTTTTCTTGTAGTTGATTGTTAGGTTGTTATCAGATAGCCAGCAGGAGATGTCTGTGAAACAGTCTTGGATTTGTGTGTATGAAGGCTGTTTGATGTGAATAGGAGAATATACCATAATGTCATTGGCATAGATGTGGAAACTGACATTGTGCGCTTTTATGATTACACAAAGGGGTTGGAGGTAAAGGTTGAAGAGGAGGGCCGATAAGATGGATCCTTGTGGGACTCCCTGAGTTTGTTTGTGTAAATTGGAAATGTTTGATCCTAGTTTTATCTACTGTTGCCAGTTTGAGAGGTAAGACTGAAACAATTTGAGTACTGTGCCATATATTCCAAATGATTGATGGTGGAATAAGAGGGTGCTGTGGTTGACTGTGTCGAATGCTGCAGAAAATATCCAGGAATATCAGTATGATGGTTTTGGATATTGGCAAACAGACCCCATGGTTGCAGTACCTACCCAGCACATGGAATCCCATCATACCAGATTATTGGCCACCCCCCTGGGGTATAGCACCTCCTCGTGCCACAGCATGGATCAGGCAAGGGTCTTACTCTCATAGGGGGTGAAATTCACAGTCCTCCTCACTGCCATGCCACTGGTATCTATTTGCCCAGCCACAGGGGACTTTTGCACAGCCAGCTCACGGGGCCTGCGCAACGGTGTCATCTATGCATGGGTATGCTGGACGGGCGATACACGAGTTCATGCATACTTGCCATCCCACTTCTCTGGCCACTGGTTTGGACACATATACAGTTATCACGGGTCATCCTTGGGCGCAGAGCATGGGTTCCAGGCCCTGCGTCTACCCATCTATGCTGCAAAGGGCGCCTGCTGCTGTGCTCAGTTTGTGCTGCATTTTCATTGCTTGCCCATTTTGGAGATAAATGACTCATGATTCAAACATTTTTCCTGAACAGGTAACTTTCTGGGGTATGGCAGGCTTTGGCGCCTTGTTGAAAATCGGGCCTTTTATGTCTCTAGCATGTCCTGATGTGACATTGATCTAGGTGATACTGGGGTAATTGCTTTCAGAGGTCCGTTGACAATAACACACATAATAACAGACATTTAACAGGTGCTAATTTATGAATACTAACTAGTAGTTTCCAAACAATTTAAGCACACCTATTAAAAATAATTTTACTCTATATTTGTTGAAATGTTCAGGTAAAGAATATGTTTTTTCTGATCATGAATATTTGGAGGGATTTAGATGGCCTCAAGAGCAGATTAAGTTTAGTTCAATTGTTTGGTCCCTTTGGAAGTGGTTGGGGATTTTTGAATAGGCATTTTAAATTTAAAAAAAATCAGATGTAACTGTTATCATTGTTTTCTTTTTTGTTATTATTTTTCTTTTTGCTTTTACAGTATCTCCCATTTTAGTGAAATAGAGGTGATGGTTAGATTTTTTTTTCTTTGTAAAGGTTATTGGTAATTATTTCCCCACATATCTTATTTTCCTTGTAACAGCTGGAGTGTTCCAGATGCATTTGGATATAAATCCTTTTCTTTCTGTAGTTGGAAAACTTTAATAAATATTAAATTTAAAAAATATATGTATTTTACCAGCGGATTTAATGTGATGTTTTTTTATAGTCTTTGGGGTATGTTTACCAAACCGTCTTAATGTGCGCTCTCCCACGTTATCGCATGATAAGGCGCCTTATCGCGTGATAATGGCGCCTTAGCACGCGTTAACGCGCGCTAAGGCGCAAATGAGCGCTGAAGGCGGAGAAAGGCTCCCGGAGGGCAGAGGAAGACTCCCCAGGGGCGGAGAGAGAGGGTCAATGGGCGGAGAGTGGGAGGGGAGAGGCTCCCTGCACACTAACGCTGTGAAATCCGAGGCTGAAAACTAATACCAGTGCAACCCTGGCGTTAGAGCTGATTTAAAGGGAAAGGAAACCATTTCCGTCAGCAATGTACAGCAAAACCAGGGAAACCTACAATAAAGTGATAAGTGTGATACATGTGCATGGAACAAAAGGGCAAAGAAACAGTGAAAATGACCAGAAGAAAATGTAAAAAAAAACATAACCAAGCTGGGCAATAGTGATATCAATGGGAAACATCAAACAGCACCCCCAAGAAAGCTCCAAAAAAAAGATTTGAATTTTGGAAGGGTCTATGCTCTGTCCCCATACAAGGTGAATGAGCCCACAGTGAAATTGCGCTGATCAGGGTTTTCCTCTCCATTGGACAGGTTTCCTATGGTGTGCACATGTTCCACAACAGCAGGGCGGGCATGTCGGAATGGGCAACTGGACAGATGCTGGAAAAGGGGACACAGAGGGCTGCAGGCGGCACATGCTGTGGTGCAGCTGGGGCACAGTGCGGACTAGGGTAATGCCTAACTGGCCCATAGGAATGCTGAAACAGTAGAGCAGCCAGACAGCAACTGCTGAGGGCCCAACATGGGCAAGAGTGTGCTTCCCACGGTGTCACAGGGAATAGTACCCAGCAGGTACCCCCAATGGCACGGAACATTGGCAGGCGGTGCTGGGGGAAAGCGTGGACAGCTACGCAGGCACCCCTACCCAGAACCCGCACCATAGGAAGCCGCCTACCCGCACACTGAATGGCCTGAGACTGCGCAGCACCAGAACCACCAGCAGAAGGGCATGTCAGCATGGTGGCAGAGGGGTACTGGTGGTGGAGGGGGCAGTGGCAGCTGCCCAGAGCAGACTATGGCTTAGCCCTGTTTAGGTGGGTGCCGTGCACTGCCACAGGCAGGCTCTGTCTGACAAACAGTCATGGTATCTCTAGGGAATACACTACCTCTGTGGCAACACGGTGGTGCAGTGAACACAGCCAGTGTGTTCAGGAGTAGAAGGTCACAGGTTCAAGTCCCAGCTGTGGTTCCTGCCAGCCCAGTCCCCATATTTTACCCACTACTAAAACGTGCTAATACAGACAGAACCTGTATTGCAGATAACAGAAACATGCCCAATAAACCTACATTTTACCCTACAGAGCACAGACACCATAAACATGCACATTACCTAGAGCAGAGTCTCCCAAATGCATTCCTGGAGGGCCAAACACCATTCAGGTTCCATGCTGCCTCTAATAAACACAGCTGTGCTGCATGTCTATGCACCGCCCCCATGGTATGCAGATGTATCTCATGCATATTCATTAGGGACAGCATGAAAACCAAACAGTGTTTGGCCCACCAGGACTGGAGTTGGGAACCGCTGCCCTAGAGCAGCGGCCAACAGGGGCAGACACACCCTCACCCACAGGCTTCATTATCCAAAGCCTCCTGGAGAGGCAGGATGTTGGGCCCTGCGTGCATCTCCCAATACTAGCACTTGCATACCTTAGCAATGCCACCCTAAACCTGGGAATATTGTACACACCTATCAAACGGTTGCTATGATTACTGGCAGATAGCAATTCCTAAGTTAAGCACAATTTGCTGACTGAGCTGCATCATAGCAACCTTTCTGCTGTCAGTGGAGTGTGCTTCAGGTCTGATGTCTGACAGTGTTTACCACCCTGGGGAGTGACCCCAACAGTATTGCATACCATAGCCATGCCTGCACTGTGCCCAGGACTGGTGCGGTGGCCAGGGCTGCCAAGAGCCTCTATATTTGCACAATGCTGGCATAGGTGTGGGAGCGTGTGTTTGTCTATCCAGTGTGTGGTGTCTGCCAACACCTTCCTCAGCCCACACTGTTGCCAGTGTAAGCCTGCCAATGTGCATAATGAGGAGCAACGTACCATGGGTATAGCCCGGACAGGGTGGTCTGGCCATGATGCATCTGCAAAGGGCATAGGGCAATGGCTCGGACATTGTAGTGCCTGACAACCACCTGCAAGGACAGGGTGGCCACTCTCACCCTGACTGAGCAGTGACCACGGCATGGCTAGGTTCCCCCATAGTGCTGTATAGTGTTTTTCTCATGTGATGTTTATGGTTCTCTTTTGGGGCCCAATTACTGGCTTATCTGCTTGGTGTGTATGCTGACATCCCAGTTCCGGGTACATGCATTTTCTCCAGAAACATGCACTTTGGACTAGCTAGCAGACTGTCTGTAGCTAGTATGTGTCTGGATGGAACATCTTGCAGGGTGCAGCAGCTGGAGGCTTGCTGCTGGAGCATGTCAGATAGTGGTGGGGGGCAGCTCAGCATTTCCAGGCCTTCTGTCTGCCTTGCCTTATGGATGTGTACAGATCTGCATTGTCTGCCCTGTATGGTGTCTGTTCCCCAGCAGGACTGGGGTTGATGGTTCTCTCTACTGCCACCATTGCGGGGAGGTAGAGTGAGGCTCTGTTGGTGGGAGATCCTGTTTCCCACCCTGAGCCACAAAAAGTGGGTTGGATGGTGGTACATAATCCACCTATGGGTCCAAATACCCCCCTTTCACCTACATCATGTGACCATGGTATCAACACAAAATACGCACCATTTTGGGTGCATCATAGCCCATAAGGGTTAGACATGACTGAGAAATACAGATGTGTCTGCAGGAACTACCTATCACACACACACTAGCACTGATGGGGACCTGCAGCCCCCCCAATGGCTATTTCAGCCATGAAAGGTGCTGTGTACCTGGTGCTGGGTGCCCCACCTCACCCTCAGGGTGAGCACAGTACCCGCACAATGTGACGGTCTGTAGCTACTCTGTGCCAGTAACATACACGGTCAATACCTCCTACCAGGCTGAGGTGCTTTGGGGGTGCACACGGTCAGTTCCCCCTACCGGGCCGAGGTGCTGTGGGGTGCATACCCCATCTTAGAAACATAGAAACATAGAAATATGACGACAGAAAAAGACCACATGGCCTATCTAGTCTGTCCTTCCATAACAACTACAACAGTTCACTTTTTGCCTTTAGAGATCCTCTGTGTTGGTCCCATGCTTTCTTGAATTCAGTTACTGTCCTCATCTCTACCACCTCCACTGGGAGACTATTCCACGGATCCACTACTCTTTCCGTAAAGAAATATTTCCGCATATCACTCCTGAATCTATCTCCCTTCACCCTCATCCCATGTCCCCTCGTAGCAGAACTTGCTTTCAATTGAAAGAGGCTCTCTCCCTGAACATTTATGCCACGGAGGTATTTAAACATCTCAATCATATCACCTCTATCCCGCCTTTCCTCTAAGGTGTACATATTAAGATCCTTAAGTCTGTCCTCATATGCTTTATAATGAAGCCCATTAATCATTTTGGTAGCAACCCTCTGCACCGACTCCATCCTGTTCACATCCTTTTGAAGGTGCGGTCTCCAGAATTGCACACCATACTCCAAATGAGGTCGCACCAAAGACTTATACAGAGGCATTATCACCTCCTTTTTTCTGCTAGCCATTCCTCTCCATATGCACCCAAGCATCCTTCTAGCTTTTGCTGTCGCCTTTTCCACCTGTTTAGCTACTTTAAGATCATCAGACACAACCACGCCTAGGTCCCGCTCTTCTTTAGTGGACAAAAGTACTTCACCTCCTATACTGTATTGCTCCCTTGGATTGCTGCAGCCCAAATGCATGACCTTACATTTTTTAACATTAAATCCCAGCTGCCAAATTCTAGACCATTCTTCAAGCTTAGCTAGATCCCTCCTCATGTTATCTACCCCTTCCTGGGTGTCTACTCTATTGCAGATTTTGGTATCATCCGCAAAGAGGCAAACCTTACCCGACAGCCCTTCCGCTATATCACTAACAAAGATGTTAAAAAGAATTGGACCAAGGACAGATCCCTGGGGCACACCACTGGTAACATCCTTCTCCTCAGAGTGAGCTCCATTTACTTGTACTCTTTGTCGCCTCCCACCCAACCAATTTCTAACCCAAGCAGTAACTTTAGGGTCCATCCCTAGGGTGCTCAGTTTGTTTATAAGTCGCCTGTGAGGAACAGTGTCAAAGGCTTTACTGAAATCTAAATACACCACATCTAGAGCTCTCCCTCGGTCCAACTCCCTGGTCACCCAGTCAAAAAAATCAATCAGATTTGTCTGACAAGACCTGCCTCTGGTGAATCCATGCTGCCTCGGATCCTGTAATCCGCTGGACTCCAGAAACCTCACTATTTTCTCTTTCAGCAGCGTTTCCAATAATTTACTCACCACCGAAGTTAAACTAACCGGCCTGTAGTTTTCAACCACATCCTTACTTCTGCTTTTGTGTAAAGGCACCACATGAGCCTCTCTCCAGTCCTTTGGCACCACTCCTGACTCCAACGAGGCATTGAAAAGGTCAGTCAGTGGAGCTGCTAGAACGTCCCCAAGTTCCCTCAGTATTCTAGGGTGTATCCCATCCGGTCCCATCGCTTTGTCTACTTTAAGTTGAGCTAGTTTCTCACGAACACAGTCTTCTGAAAATAGTTCAAGATGTCCCTCGCTTCTGTTCTTATTTGTGGGTGTTTTCTGAGGTCCTGCTCCTGGTTCTTCATCTGTGAACACAGAACAAAAATATTTGTTAAGCAATTCCGCTTTATCCTTATCAGCTTCTACATATTCCCCCCCTGCACCCTTGAGTCTGACAATACCACTTTTGCTCTTCCTCTTCTCACTAATATATCTGAAAAATGTCTTATCCCCCCATTTTATTGCATTGGCTATTTCCTCCTCCTTTTGAATCTTTGCCTTCTTGACTACTTTGCTAGCTTCTCTAAGTTTTTCCAAATACAGATGCTTGTCTTCTGCTCTCTGTGATCGCTTGTATTTCATGAAGGCCTCCCTCTTTTTCTTCACTTTTTCAGCTACTTCCTTCGAAAACCATAGTGGTCTCCTGTTCCTTTTGCCTTTATTTACCATTTTAACAAAAAGGTTGGTTGCCCTTAAAATACCCCCTTTCAGTTTTGGCCACTGTTTTTCTACATCCCCCAGCTGTTCCCATCCCACTAACGACTCCCTGAGGTATTGGCCCATCTTCGCAAAGTTAGTCTTCCTAAAGTCTAAGATCCTCACCTTGGAATGGATTCTAACAGCCCTAGTCCTAATACTGAACCACACCATCTGGTGATCACTGGATGCAAAATGATCTCCCACTACAACATCAGAAACACTTTCACCATTGGTAAGCACCAAGTCCAGTATGGCCCCTTCACGTGTGGGGTCTGTTACCAATTGCCTGAATAGTTCTCCCTGTAGAGAATCCAGGATCTCCTTACTTCTAGATGATACTGCAGCAGGAATGTGCCAATCAACATCTGGCATATTGAAATCTCCTATCAGTAGCACTTCCCCTTTCTTAGCAATGCTGCGTATGTCTTCAATTAACTCTCTGTCCACCTCTTCCTCTTGTGAGGGAGGTCTGTATATCACTCCAATGCAAATAGATTTCTCTTTCCCTCTTTCTAGTTTAACCCACAATGCCTCCTCTCTCCCTTTTAAGCTCTGTAATTCCAAAGCTTTAATAGTAGTTTTTACATATAGTGCCACTCCTCCTCCTCTTCTTCCTACCCTGTCCTTCCTGAATAAAGTATAGCCAGGTATAGTTACATCCCAGTCATTGTTTTCTGTGAACCATGTTTCTGTAACTGCCACTAAATCCAAGTCAGCCACTCCCACCAAAGCTTCACCCTCAGGGATCTTATTTCCCATGCTACGGGCATTAATACACACTGCTTTCCATATGTTACCCCTGTTACCCATTTCCATAAAGGTATTTACTGTATCACCTACCTGGGGGCTTTCACTTACCTGGGGGCTTTCTTCACCCATCCCCAAGGAATCTAGTTTAAAGCCCTCTTCAGTAGATCAGCCAGTCTACTACCAAAGATGCGTTGACCTCTCTTGGACAGATGGATGCCATCTCTGCTTTGCAACCCTTGTGATCATCTGTAGACTGCTGATTTGCATGTGCAGTGCATCATGGGTACGGGTGGGTTAACCGTATCCTGGTAACCACAGCAGACTGTTTGTGTGGTGACATGCAGTCCTTCTGTAGCCAGCCAAGGGCTTGTTAATAGCTGTAGCCCACTGGTTGCTTCACTGCCTGTAGAGCCAGAGGTCATAGGTTCAAACCCACAGTGGGGTTATTTGATAGGGCTATCCAGAGCATTGTCAATTTTTAATGTACATTAGTGCTGCCAGCAAAAACACCCTCAGAGTACTGTAACCATAAGGTGCCTCAGAAGGCGCTTTATAGGGTGCCCTATAAAGCGCCTTCTGAGGCACCTTATGGTTACAGTCCATATAAGGTGCCTTATAAGTTGTCCTATGGAGCGCCTTATAGGGTGCCTTATGTGGCACCTTAGGTTATGGCACATGAGGGTGTGTTTGCTGGCAGCAATAATTAAAATAGAAATAAAATGCCTCAACTAACAATACTTACATGTCAAAGCTGATGCCTCAGCTAGCCTTATGCATTAGGCCAGGGGTCTCCAACTCCAGTCCTGGAGGGCCGCAAACCAGTCAGGTTTTCAGGGTATCCCTAATGAATATGCATGAGATATATATGCATTAGAAATAGCCTGTCAAACTGACTGGTTTGTGGCCCTCCAGTGCTGGATTTGGGGACCCCCACCTTACACCTCTGTCATTTAAGATTGTGAGTGGGCAAGGTACAGATGTCCTCGACATCAAAAGAGTAGATAGAATGTGTCACATACCTCCTCGCTTCTCACCACCACCAAAATATTGTCTATTAGACAACTTTTTGGTGGTGGTGAGAAACGAGGAGGGATGTGACACATTCTATCTACCCTTTTGATGTCGAGGACATCTGTACCTTGCCCACTCACACATGACAGAGGTGTATGGCAGGGGTCCCCAAATCCAGCACTGGAGGGCCACAAACCAGTCAGTATGGCAGGCTATTTCTAATGCATATATATCTCATGCATATTCATTAGGGATACCCTGAAAACCTGACTGGTTTGCAGCCCTCCAGGACTGGAGTTGGAGACCCCTGCATTAGGCACACTGGGGGATCAAACTCATGACCCCTGTATCATCAGTCAGTGTATTAACCATTGTACTACACCTCTGTTTCTGTGTGTGCATGTCTGGGCGCCTACTTAAGATTACCGCACGTTAACGCACTTAGCTGCGCTTAGCCCGTTAATGTGCGCAGCGGCGCGCGTTATTGCGTGATAATCCCGTTTTGCTACTTTAAGACTGAAACGCCCACTCCTTTTATGGCAGCCTGCACACTATCGCCGGGCGCACATTAAGACGGTTTAGTAAACATACCACTTTATCTTTTAGGTATAAATATGCACTTAAAATTATAGGAGAAAAATAGGTTGTGGGCAAAAAATAGAATATGGTCCACTGTTACGATTTGCACACACACACCTATATATATATATATATATATATATATATATATATGTATGTATATATTTGTACATTTTACTAAGCTCTGCAAGCACTGTATTGGCAGTCTTAAAACTGGAGTTTTATGAACCACTTCAGAATCTTAATGTAGATTTTATGTTTTTCAGCTGGAGCTCACTGTTTTATGGCTAGTTTATTAAGATTTTCTTGTTTATCTCTCTCTCTCTCCCCTCTCTCATTTTGCATACATTTCTGTAATTTCTTTTTTATCTTATTTTAATAGAGTATTGCCGCATAGGTCACACTGTTGCAATTGTTTGGATACATTAAAAAAACATGCTTATCAATAAAATCAAACACTGGGAGATCTTCCATAAAGGGATTTGTTCTTTTTTTCTGTTCTAGAAAGATTTGATGTACCATTTTGTTTGCGGTGTGTACTTGAAGCATATTTGTATTATTTAAATGCACAATATGTATGCTAGATTTTTCTCTGAGAAAAATTGTCGGCTCGTTCACTGGGTACACATGATAAAAGTAGGTACTTAGAAAACATAGCACCTACATTTATGTGATATACACCTAGGCATCACAAAAGGTGGAGGATAGGCAGAGTAGAGGCGAGATTGGCACTTATACATATAGTTCATAAAGTGTTCTCATATGCGTTAATTCCAATCCGCATGTGCATGCATAAGTTACTTCTGCATAGGACAATTTAAGGCCAATTCTAATTGGGGCATGTCTGGGCCATTTGGACTCCTAAAAAATGGACAGCCCAAACTTGTACCCACAGTTGCAGAATTGGGCACTTAGATGGCCCAGACATGCCCCAATTCTGCTGTGGGAGACATCCTTTCCCCTGCCCGGCCAGCCTGCACCATGCTTCTGCTGGAGCGCCGGTGCTATGGCATCCCATCGCCATGGCACTGGGATGCCCAGTAGGAGCATAGTCAGCCTGATACTGGTCATGCTCTTCTTTCCCCACCGCCCAGCCCTCAGTGAGGGCAGCCAGGGCAAGGATCGGGTGATGGGACCTTCACTGTTGCTCCTGTGATACTTTGGGGGGTCTGTGTGCCCCAATTGCCGCAGCCCTTGGGACCTATTCCATGGTGGAATAAGTCCCCCATTCATCTTAGCTTCTCTGGACACACAGGGCCCATGACGCATAATAAAGACTTTGTCAAGTATATTCATAGCAAAAAACCTGTGAGAGTCAGTTGGACCATTAGATGATAGAGGGGTAAAAGGGAAACTAAGAGGGAACAAGGCCTTAGCGGAGAGACTGAATGAATTCTTTGCTTCGATCTTTACTGAAGAAGATGTAGGGATGTTACCCATGACTGAAATGGTATTTAAAGGTGATACTGCGAAAGAATTGAAAGAAATATCGATACACCAGGAAGATATATTACAACTATTTGACAAACTGAAGAGTAGCCAATCACCTGGACTGGATGGTATACATCCAAGGGTGTTGAAAGAACTGAAATATGAGATTGCAGACCTGCTATTAGTAATCTTTGAACTATCATTAAAATCATCTGTAATACCTGAAGATTGGAGGATGGCCAATGTAATGCCAATTTTTAAAAGGATTCTAGGGGTGATCTGGGAAACTACAGACCGGTGAGCCTGATGTCAGTACCAGGAAAAATGGTAGAAACCATCATAAAGAACAAAATTACTGAACATGCAGATAGCCATGGCTTAATGGGATGACAAAATAAAAAAATTTTAATCACTTCACCAATGTATCAAAAATCACATCTTGTACTAGTAGGACTTATATACATGAAAGGAGAAAAGAGCCTCAAAATCCGATGAGGT
Organism: Ichthyophis bannanicus; assembly: GCA_033557465.1. Lineage (NCBI taxonomy): Eukaryota > Metazoa > Chordata > Amphibia > Gymnophiona > Ichthyophiidae > Ichthyophis > Ichthyophis bannanicus. Next base: position 1,142,635,768 of record CM066031.1, on the reverse strand, counting down.
AAAATAATTTAAGCTTCATACACACGAAGCATACCTCTCAGAACATTAATGGCTTTGAAAAACTCCTTCCATCTTGTTACTATTTCAAAATAATAAAAATAATCTCTTTTTCATGATTTTCTTTCTTTCTTTTCTTCAAGATAATATATTATCAAAATGGTAATCTCTCAAAACATAGCATTAACACATTGCCTTGAAAAGCACTTATCTTTATGGTAATTACATCGCTGTTAACCAGACACACCACTGGGCAGACACACAGCTGCAGGGCAAGCACACCCGATGCCACACACAGGCCGCCAAAGCGTTTCGCTAAGGGATTCTTCAAGGGAATACCCCACCCATGCAGTGCTCAGTATGCTACGTGAAAAAGCAAACACAAAAACTCAAATTTCAAAAACCAGTACCATCAGTAAAAACAAACTTCTAAAACCTCCCAGTTTGCTTTTACTGACGGTCCCTCATCAGAGACTTTTGGCAAAACTAAAAAGTCATGGGATAGGAGGCAATGTACTATTGTGGATCAGGAACTGGTTAAAAGATAGATAGCACAGGGTAGGGCTAAATGGCCAATTTTCCCAATGGAGAAAGATGAATAGTGGAGTACCCCAGGGATCTGTGCTGGGTCCACTGCTTTTTGACATATTCATAAATGACCTGGAAAAGGGAATAACGAGTGAGGTTATCAAATTTGCATAAAACAAAAAACTATTTAAAGTTGCTAAAACACAGGAGGATTGTGGAAAATTGCAAGAGGATCTTGATAAATTGGAAGACTGGGCATCCAAATGGCAGATTAAATTTAATGTGGAGACGTGCAAAGTTATGCACCTAGGAAAAAACAACCCAAACTATGATTACACGATGCAAGGTTCCACATTAGGAACCACCACCCAGGAAAAAGATTTAGGCGTCATCATGGATAGCATCTTAAAACCCTCCGCCCAATGTGCTGCAGTGGTTAAGAGAGCAAATAGAATGCTAGGTATCATAAGGAAAGGAATGGAAAATAAAACAAAGGATATTATAATGCCTCTGTATCGTTCCATGGTGCGAATGCACCTTGAATATTGTGTGTAATTCTGGTCGCAGTATTTTAAAAAGGATATAGTGTTATTAGAAAAAGTACACAGAAGAGCCACCATAATGGTAAAAGGGATGGAAGGATACCCCTATGAAGAGAGGCTAAAATGTTAGGACTTTTCAACCTGGAAAAGAGGCGGCTGAATGGAGATATGATAGAGGTCTATAAATTAATGAATGGAGTGGAACGGGTAAACGTAGATCGACTGTTTACGTCATCAGAATATAGAAAGACTAGGGGGTATGCAATGAAGCTACAGGGTAACCTATTTAAGACTAATAAGAGAAAATATTTTTTCACTCAACATGTAATCAAACTCTGGAATTTGTTACCGGAGTATGTAGTAAAAGCTATTAGTGTAGCTAGGTTTAAAAAAGTTTTGGACAAGTTCCCAGAGGAAAGGTCCATAAACCACTATTAAAAGGGACCCAGGATATCACTGCTTGACCCAATACAAACATTGTGGAACCTGCGTCTTTTGGGGAAACTACTAGGTAGTTATGGCCTAGTTTGGCCACTGTTGGAAACAGGATACTGGGCTTGATGGACCTTGGTCTGACCCAGTATGGCATATTTTATGTTCTTAGGTCCTGTATGTCCGGGTTTGGGGGTCTGTCCTGGCCGTGCCCACTTTCCACTTCTGGCACTCCCCCTCCCACCCCTTCCCCGCACAACGCCGCTGTAAGTGTGGGGAGCTGGGTGCTCTGACTATGGCACAAGTTAATAGCAGGGGTTGTACATCCAAACCAGACATACATCCCCACGATTCACTGTTCAAAATGACCTCCTTTATGTTTACCCTGTTTCATATCCCTAGAGCTTATTTTCTCCTACCCCATCCGCATCCCCACACCCATACTCACAATTACAGCAAACATTTTCTATATAGTTAATGGAACTATATAGTGTCATTTTTGCAGAGATGGAGCTGCAGCAGCCTTACAGTAAGGCTATCATAGCATAGGTCATATTCATAAAAGAACAGAGAGGCATGTGGAGATTTCGATGTAGCACATGGCATTTTTTAGTAGCAGCTCAAAGCAAGCTATTTACAGATACAGAGGGTGTTTTCTTGTCCCTAGGTCGTTTACAATCTGAGTTTGTACTTGCAGCAATGTAGGGCTAAGTGATACACACACGATCACAAGGGGCAGAACTGGGATTTGAACTGGGTTTTGCTGGTTCTCAGTCCAAACCTCCACCATATGGGAAGCAACATTGCCAAATCCCCTGTCATCTCACATAGGCCTTTATTAGAGGGCTGCAAAGCCCCTGCAAGGATATTGTGAACCCTAGCTGACCCTTCACCATCACCACTGCACCCACATCCATGTAGTAAAAACATCATACTTTTAAATAAGGGGTTGATATTCAGAAGGGTTGATGTGGTTCACAGAATCACAAACCACATACACCCTGGGGATAGTGTCACTTGGAATCCCCACCGACAGCAGGAAAGACACCAGTTAATTCCAGGGTAACCTGTGAATGGAGCTGGGTGGCACCTGATAGCTATTTAGTTAGCAGTGATATTCTGCCACTAACCAGATAGCTAAACCGCTTATAGGCTCATTCCAAGCAACGAATTGTGGGAATGGACATCCAGCCAGTGTCTAACTTACCTACCGGTTAAACAGGGAAGCTAGATGGGGGCGGGAAAGGGGAAGATCGGGGACAGCGTCAGGGCAGACAGTGGGTGGTTGCCGACCCCGGATGTTCAGGGCCGATTCTAATGTCAGCCCTATACATCTGGGGCCTGAGACTTGAACGGGGAAATTATTCCACCTCCAAGGTGGAATAACTTCCCTGGACATCGGGATCAGCAGGCCCGGGGATGGGAAAAGGTGGCAGGGGACAGAGAGCATTTCCTGCAGCCTGCTCCGGGCCCTGGGAGGCCAAATTGGGGGTTGGGCTGTGGGGAATAAACTGTGTCTTCTGGCGGCCGGATTCACAGCTTTTAAATGGAGCCGCGGTGCCATAGCAGCTGGACGCCATTGTGCATCTGTTCCATTTAAAAGCCCTGACTGAGTTAGTCGGGCTTGTCTTGTAAGTGCAGGCAGGGCTGAATCACAGTCGTGCCCCACGGGCTCAGAATCCCTTTGTACATCCGGTTCAGACTGGACATACAGAGGGTTCTACGTCCGGGACAGAATAGGGTTGATAACATTAAGACAGATCAACAAATGTCCTAATTTAATGCAGATTTGCTAGCCTATTAGTAGCTGACTAATTAGTAGTTGACGAATAGCTGGATAGCAACTCTAGTCGGTGGCAAAACTATATATGCAGTGCCAGACGCCAGATAGTCTCTAGCTTTGAATATCCAGTTTCCCTTTCAGCCACGGTGGTCACACACTTTACAACATGCTGACCACCATGCCCTAAACTTTTACATGCTCTCTCTGTAAGTAAATAATGTGCCGATGGCTCTTTGAGTTTGTGTGGCTTTCAGGGTCTATTCTTTTGTTTTGATTGTAGCTGCTTTTTGCTGCCCCTTCAGAAGTTGCTGCCCTAGGCAACCACCTAGTCTCACCTGATAGTTAAAACGGCATTGGAAAGATGCACTGGATAGGTATTCTCCAGAGAAAACTGACTAGCCACTGTTAGGAGCAGCTGTAGCTCATGCCCCACATCTATAGCTAGAAGGCACTTAGGGAATCTGGTTGCTATTATTTTCCCCTTCACAGCATTTTGCCCATTGTGGCAGGGATAGGCTGTCATAGCCTTATCCTCTCGATCTATCCCCTTTACACCTTCTCCATATCTATGGAACACTCTCTTCACAAATAAAGGCTACACAAGACAGATGCAGCTTTATAAATTTATTTATTTAATAGTATTTATACCCTGCACAATAACCAAAGTGGGTAACAAAAACATAACAATTCATCATAATATAATAATAAACTTATACAAAATAAATTAAATGCAAATAAGTAAAAAATTAAATAAATCAATCCAATCTAAACAAATTAAACTAAAAAGATTACCATTTGCGAGCACAAACTGTATCATTATTACATCATAAACTTGATTGCCACAAGCATTTTACCTGCTTATCAAACAAATCCAGAAAAGGCCTGCTTGAATAAGTAAGATTTTAAGTTTTGCCGAAAGACCATCAACTTTGCCCTCCCTCCCAGAATTCATTGGCTCTTACATGCCCGCCCCCGCGGGCAGAGCCAATGAATTCAAATGATGCCGTTTTTGCATCACGCCGCCACCACTCCCGTTGACGAGCGCACACAGGGTCCCCGCACCGGGCCGAACACCCTTTTAAAGGCGTCCGCCGGGACCCTGCCCACATCCTTTGCATTAGGGAAAGAATTCCAAATAGATGGAGCACTCATAAAGAAAATTATCTTACATAATGACTGAAAATTAATCTTTTTAAAGGAAGGAACAACTGATAGTTGCACATCCTGAGACCATAAAACATGAGAAAGACAATAAGGTCTAAGCAAAGTTGATAAACTAACAGGGGTCATATTATGCAAGCATTTAAAAGTAATCATAAAAGTAACACAATTCAGAAAAGCGCTTAAACACCATCTCTTTCTATTACACTACTCACAGCCTACCAACCTGACACCCCCTAGCATACACCCAATCATGAACACATGATCATTGTCAATGTATGTAAATATTGTAGATACAGTTTGTAAATAAGTTTATTTCGATGTACATAGTTTCGCCCAGTTGATTTCCAAGTTTAAATCTCCAGTTCATTGTAAGTGCCCCCCGGCACAATCATGTTTTATGTAAACTGTGCTGATTTTTATATAAGAAACAATAAATAAATAAATAATAAATCATGATTACTTTATACAAAACTCAAAATCTGATAGGATGCCAATGCAAAACAAATAACTGTTGCATAATATAATCAGAACATTTGCATCCAGTTAAAAGAGAAGCGGTGGCATTTTGAACTGATTGTAAAGGAGACCTAGTAGTTTTTGAAAGACTACCTGGCAACCCTACAAACTCAACCCTACAAACCTGACAACCCTACAAACTCAACCCTTAAACCTGACAACCCTACAAACTCAAAAAGCCACAGTACTTTCCTGCAGGGAGAGTGGGCACACAAATACACACAAAGCAAAGTTTAAAATTTAAATGTATGTTGTCAATTACACATTTTCACAGGATTGCTGTGGGAAGGGTGGTGTTGGAATGAACATGATTGCTGATTTTAATTATTAAAATCTTGGAGAAGTGAGGGATTAAAGCTGAAGGTTTACTAGGGTATCCAGTATCCTTGCACCTGTTCTGGTAAGGCAATGATAAAGAGAATTCAGACCTATCAGTCCCCTGTATGCAATGAGGTGAAGCCAGTACTGAAATAAGCAGATCTGAAAGAGTGCATACTGTAGGTCAAGCAGACACATAGTTAGATATAGGGCACGTTGCCTATGGTATTATGCAGCAAACATGCAAGTAATCATTTTAGAAGCTCTATTCATGCTTGGATGTCTGAAAATGGGTACACAAACATCCAAAGAACAAAGACCTCCCCAGAGCCATTATACAAAATGGCTCTGGAAATGTTCCAGGCATAAGGATGTCTATCTCACATGTTGGTATGGTGGGGGCATATCTGGTGTGTTCTGAAGATCATAAAAGTGCCCACCCAATTTCAGAAGTGGCTGAAAGGCCCCTGCCCCCATACAAATCTATACATGCTCCAGAGCACCAATAGGCCTCTGAAAAGTACTCATTTTACTAGTAAAACATCAGGGAGGAGGTCAAGAGAAGACGGTACTCTAATATCCCTAGTGCTGTCTATACTCATAAAGACAAGTAATTGGTATTAGGGTAATATGGCAGGAGATACACCCACATCATTAGAACCAGATGCTATATAGCACTATGTGGATACATAGCCGTGCTATGGTCACAGCTCGGTCAGAGTGAGAGTGCCCTCCCAGCATAACATGCTGTGGCCACCCAAGCCATACATGTGGCAGACGGGACTCCGATGTCTCAGTCATTCACTCTACCTCCAATGCAGACCCATCCTGGCCAATCTTCCCTGTTTCAGCCTATATCCACAATACTTTGCTTGTCATCATGCACTTTTTCAGACTAAGACTGGAAACAGCTTAGGCTCTGCGAGACTCAGTAAGGTGTAGAAAGCCACGACTAAATTGATAGACATACACACACACACACACAAAATAAATTATAATGATGTGCTGTGCAAAAATGGGGATGGTTGACACTCCTGCCTGCCACCTTGATCCCGATATCAGCTTAAGCATCATTAATGTGCTCTCCTTGTATGCTATGATGTTAACGCCTGCTCAGTGTGATGGTACTATCAGCCTGACTCTCCATGCAGCTGTAGATAGTGGAGCCTGTCTGTGTGGCTGATGGGTGTTTGTACCCTTGCTGGCTGACTCATTGGGAGCTGCATATGTTGGTACTTTCCCTGCACTGTGGGCTAAAGTTCAGACACAGGGACATACAGTGAATATTCCACAGCCAGGACCCAAACATGTGACTCTCCACTCATATACATATCAACTGTGTGCATTGAGCCACAGTGCTGCCATATGAATATAAAACTCCCTGGGGCTGACATACTTCGCATCAGAGAGATCATGGCACATGTTGCATTGTGCACTGTGCACAGGACCAGGTCATGGCTTTGGTCTGCTGCAGGTGGATGCTGCTGCCCCCTCTGCCAACACCCTCACACCATACTGAGATACCCGTGTGCTGTCCGTGTTGGTGGTGTGCAACCCCAGCCCATCCAACATGCGGGATGGTCGGTGCCTAGGGTGTATCGTCCAGATTGGGGGGACAGAGGTATACATGGATGGCCACACAGCCTCCACCCCAACCATCTGCCTCTACAGGGACCCCATCACCACCTGTCAATGATATGTCTTAGGGGGAGGATGACAGCCACTGCTGTGATAGTCCCTTGGGTGCCTGCATGTTGCAGCTGCTTGGGGAGCTACAGCATCTGGCACTATCGGCCTCTTCCCCCACAGCTGGGTCCTGCGACAGCGGGGGAGGGGGAGGGTAGCCTGGATCTCTGCCTGGGGTACAGAACCCTGGATTGCCACATGTGGCACATTGCTTTTCCACAGCAGTATCAGGACTGTGTGCTGCCACTGTCACTGTGGGATCATGACAAACATCACAGATGGTTCTGCGAATGGCAGAATGTCCCTTTGTGGAGAGGCTAAAAAGGTTGGAGCTCATCAACCTGGGGAAGAGAAGGCTAAGGGGAGATATGATAGAGGTCTATAGATTATTGACTGGAGTGGAACAGGTAAATGTAGGTCACTTTTTTATTCCATCAGACTGCGGACAGACTAGAGAATCTGCAATGCAGCTACAGTGTAGCCCATTTGGGTCTTCTAGGTGAAAATATTTGATGCATAATCAAACCCTGCAATCCATTACCAGTGGATGTGGTAGAAGCTGTCAGTGTAGCTGGGGTTAAAAAGGTTTGGACGGGTTCCTGAGTAACGTGCCATAAACCATTGCTAAAGAGGACCTGGGCTATGCACTTCTTGCCCCATTACAGTTATTGGGGATCTTGTGTGTCTTTTGGGGAAAAATGCTAGATACTTGTGACCTAGATTGGCCACTGTTGGACACAGGATACTGGGCATGATGTACCTTGGTCTGACACAATTTGGCATATTTTGTAGTCTTATGTTCCTATGTGCCATCTAGGCAACTGCTTGCCCGCCCCCCCCCCCCCCCCCCCGTGCACCAGCAGCCCCCACTGCATTACCCATGTGCCACCTCCTTTGCCCCCATTTGCACCATCAACATAGTGCCCTTTCATACTTGGGCACTATGCTGTTGCTGCTAATGGAGCACTACTGCACTATCATTCCCTTGGGCTCTCTTGTCTGTGCATCACATTGCAAATGTCAAATAGGCTCTCTTTCCTCACAGAACACCCTTTCCGCACGGCTTTGAGTTGCATTAGGGTTCTTGCAATTAAGGTGCCTGTGTTAAGGGAGCAAGCCTTGTTCTCGCCCACTTCCTGCCCATTGACCCCCACTGTCAGCCCCGTTAATGCCTTCTCTCCACCCACAGGTACCAATAGTATGCACTAAAGTGGCTGGTACCGTTAGTGTGCACTAAAGTGGCTTTTTGGATGCGCTAAGGGCGCAGATGTGCAGTTAGCATGCACTAACGGCACACTTGCTCCTTTACCATGGTTTAGTAACATACCCATAAATCTTGGGGAAAAAGGGAATTCTTTGGGTTATAGCTATAAATCTGTGTATTTTAGAAATCAGCATTTTTGCTGAGTCAGTCAGGTTTTAATACCACCAGAGAGCTTTTCATTTAAATCAAATCAGAGTATAGCTTAACATATAAGTAGAATAAAGTCTCTAAGTACAAAGACATAAACTTGTTTCTATTAATGTTTAAAAAGAGGCCTTCTAGTTAGGAGGCAAAAGATCTGTGAAGTTGTCTTAAATAAATATTAAAGACAAGTAACAGATCAAAGGGGCAATATGAAAGGCCCCTTATATCAAACCAAGAGCTATGTGAAGACTTTACCTTAGAATCATAGGTCAGGGCACTGTGTAGCAAGCCAGCTTTTATTAAGTGATTTCAATTACCCCAGTATTGACTGGGTCAGTGTCATGGCAGGATATATTAGGGAGATAAAGTTTATAGATGAAATAAATGACTGCTTGATGGAGAAACTGATTCATGAATTGACAAGAGGACAAGCCATTTTGGACCTAGTCCTTAGTTGAAAACATGGGTATTGTTTAAAAATTATATTTTGGAAGCCCAGCCTAGCTGTATTCCACACTTTAAGACAGTGTTTTTCAACCTTTTTTGTGCAAAGGCACACTTTTTTCATGACAAAAATCACGAGGCACACCACCATTAGAAAATGTTAAAAAAATTTACCTCTGTGCCTATATTGACTATATATAAAGTAATTCTCTTGAATAGGAATCAAACACTCACACCAACCCCCCTCCCCTGCTGGTTCACTCACACCACCCCCCCCTCCACTGCTGGTTCACTCACCCACCCCCCTGTCACTTACTCACCCCTCCTGCTGGGTCACTCACTCACTTACCCCCCCTCCCCTGCTGGTTCACTCACACCATCGCCCCCCCCCCCTTGCTGGTTCACTCACACCACCCCCCCCCCTCCACTGCTGGTTCACTCACACTCCCCCCCCTTGCTGGTTCACTCACACTCCCCCCCCTTGCTGGTTCACTTACACACACACACCCCCCTCTGCCCAAGCCGCTGCTTCTGCTTTGTACAGAGCAGCGGCTGCACTACACTTACATTGAAAAGTAAAGAGAAACTGTGTCAGGAGCCCTCCGGTCATCGCAGAGCCCAAGGAAGTGATGTCATGGGGGCGGGCTCCTCACAGGCTGTCTTTCCTTTTCAAATTAACTTTATTGCAGCTAAAGTTAATTTGAAAAGGAAAGACAGCCTGTGAGGAGCCCGCCCCCATGACATCACTTCCTCGGGCTCTGCATGATCGGAGGGCTCCTGACACAGTTTCTCTTTACTTTTCAATGTAAGTGTAGTGCAGCCGCTGCTCTGTACAAAGCAGAACCAGCGGCTGCACTGCTATAGGGAATCGCGATCGCGTTCGCACCGCGGACTTCGGCACAAAAGCCGGTTTTTTGCTCTGGCCGCTCCCGATCTTGCGGCCAGAGCAAAAAACCGGCTTTTCAATGGCCGGTTTTACAACTGTGCCGGCAGCCGGCCTGGCCATGGAAAAACCGGCCAGGCCGGCTGAAAACCGGCCGGTTGGCAACCCTAATTTGTGAGCCGAGGCCACATGTTACGGATGAAATTGGAATTTTTCCCACGGCACACCAGACAATATCTCACGGCACACTAGTGTGCCGCGGCACAGTGGTTGAAAAACGCTGCTTTAAGAAAAGTGGAAGGACATCCAAAAACCTCCCAGCATGAATTAAAGAAGAGGTCATAAAGGCTGTTGTAGCCAAAAAAAAGCATCTTTCAGGAAAAGGAAAAAGGAGCCAAATGACAAAAACTGGAAACAACATAGAAACCGGCAAGTTAGATGTGAGGTATTGATAAGGCAGACAAAGAGATAATTTGAAAAAAAAAGTTTGCTGTGGAAGCAAAAATGTTTAATAAAATCTTTTTTCAAGTACATTCATAGCAAAAAAAAAAACTGTGAGAGAGCCCGTTGGACCATTAGATGATAGAAGGGTAAAAGGTACACTAAGAGGGGACAAGACCATACCAGAGAAACCGAATAAATTATTTGCTTTGGTCTTTACTGATGAATATGTAGGGAAGTTATCCATGATTGAAATGGTATTTAAAGGCAATGCATCAGAAGAATTGAAAGAAATAAACCAGGAAGATGTATTACAACTATTTGATGAAGAGTAGCAAATCACCTGGACTGGATGGTATACACTTAAGGGTGTTGAAAGAACTGAAATATGAGATTGCAGACCTACTATTAGTTATCTGTGAACTATCATTAAAATCATCTGTAATACCTGAAGACTGGCAAATGGCTAATGTAACACCATTTTTTAAAAAGGACTCCAGGGATCATCCAGGAAACTACATACCGGAAGCCTCTGTATCATTCCATGGTGTGTCCACACCTTGAAAACTGTGTACAATAATTCAGTTCACCATATTTTAAAAAGGATATAGCAGAATTAGAAAAGGTACACAGAAGAGCCACTAAAATGGTAAAGGAGATGGAAGTATAACTTATGAGGAGAGTCTTAAGAGGTTAGGGCACTTGAACCTGGAAAAGTGACAGCTGAGGGGAGATATGATAGAGGTCTATAAATTAATGAATGGAGTGGAAATGGTAAATGTTTATGCCATGAAAAAGTAGAAAGACTAGGGGACATGCAATGAAGCTACAGTGTAAGACTAATAAGAGAAATATTTTTTCACTTAATGCGTAATTAAACTCTGGAATTTGTTATCGGAGGATGTAGTAAAAGCTGTTAGTGTAGCTGGGTTTAAAAGAGGTTTGGACAAGATCCTGGAGGAAAGGTCCATAAGCCATTATTAAAAAGGACCCGGGAAATCCACTGCTTGCCCCAATACAACCTGGATTGGCCTGGGAAACTGCTAGGTACTTGTGACCTGGATTGGTCGCTGCTGGAATCAGAATACTGGGCCTGATGGACCTTGGTCTGACCCAGTATGGCCTATCTTATGTTCTTATGGCAGATAAGGACCATACAGCCTATCCACTCTGCCCATCCATACTATTTACTAAGCTTGACAATCCCTTTTTTCCCTTACAGATCGTATGTATTTGTCCCATGCTTTCTTGAATTCAGATATAATTCTTGTCTCTTCTGTCTCCACTAGGAGGCTATTTCCTGCACTCTTTCCATAAAGAAATATTTCTTCAAATTTTTCCTGAGTCTATCACCTTTCACATTCATCCTATACTCTCTCATTCCAGAAAGATTTTTTTTTTCAATTGAAAGAGACCCTCTTTCTGTGCATTTGTACCATGGAGGTATTTAAATTTCTCTACCATTTCTCCCTTCTTCTGATTTTCATCCAGAGTATATATATTGAGATCTTTAAGTCTGTCTCTATAAGTTTTATGGAAGACATCCTAATACAAAATGCAAATCTCAAAGCACCTGGTATAGCAAAAGCTACAGAAGGAAAAGGTAAACCGGTGCAACCAAAAAATCAACACTCGGCACTGAAATTTAACACCAATGCTTACACGTGGAGAAAAACAACCTTAGTAAATATCATCACCAAGACGATGCAGCGGCTCTATGTCAAAGTAGCTATAAAAAAATGAATAAACTGGCAATACATGCTACAACATGATACCATCATAGGTCAGAAGAAAACTCCACTTTTAAATATGTGAGACAAATGGTATATAAAGCAACAGCACTATGCATATGAAGCAACAACACTATGCAGGCAAAACACTATGCAACAAAACATCACTATGCAAGCATAATGTCAGCTTAAGGATGTATAAGTGCAACAGACACTAAGCTGGCAAAAAATCACTTAGCTGGAACAAAATTTATATCACTGTCAACAACACTTGTCCACACTCCGATGCCAGGCGTTTTGCCATAGCTGCATCAGGGAGAAGGACACTTGCCAAATGTGATGAGGCCCGTTCCATGGCAACAAAGTACTAGTGATATATGCTATGGTAACAATGAGGACTTACACCCACCCCCCTTCCACCTAACCCGGATTTTCAATGCCGGGGTCGCCGCACAACCTGGAAGCCGCAGGAGTTGGCTGGGTAGCACAGATTTTCGATGTTACTCGCTTAGCCCTCTGCAGCTTAAAGATAGGCAGAAGGCTAAGTGGGTTACATCAAAAATTGCTGCTACCTGGTTAGCCCTTTCCTCCACTCCTGCTCCACCCCAGAACACCCCTAACACGCGCGATGTTAACCGCATAGCATCTGGGCACGTTAGGGATTTATCCGGAATTTTCGAAGGGCACGACCCAGATATGCATTTACACGGGTAATCAGGGCAGTTACCTGTGTAAATGCCTTCAAAAATTCAGCCCGTGTAGTATAGTCAGTGTTTGGATCATTCTTAACTTGGGCTTTCGAGGTGTTCTGATAATTGTTCATGTGTCTGGATTTTCAAAGCATTCTTGGAATAGCCATGTTTTTAGATGTTTGCAGAAAGCTTTATGGTCTTTTGTGGCTCTAATTGACTCTGGGAGTGAGTTCCAGAGACCTGGTGCATAAAGAGAGAAGGATCTGCTTGATGTGGATGAGTTTCTCTTAGTGAATTCTCCCGGGGTGGTTAGGGAATTCCTTGCATGTGCTCTCCTTTCCCTATTTGCTGGGGTAGTGTGCAGGAGTGTTCTTAAGTGGGTGATTGGTTCAGTCAGTAGGGTCTTGAAAATAGTATGCAAGTTTTTGCATTTTATTCTGCTGTTTATTGGCAGCCAATGGAGTTTTTCCAATATTGGGGTGATGAGGTATCTTTGTGTGATGGTTCGGGTGGCAGTGTTCTGCGCTAATTGGAGGTGTTGTATGCTTTGTTTTCGTAGGCTAGTGAGTCTACTATTACTGAAGTCCAAGTGAGGGAGCACCATTGCATGTAGTGTTTTGTGGAAATCATTAGTGGACAGGAGCGGTCGTAAGTGTTGTAATGTCTTTATTTTTGAATATATTGTTCTTGTAATATTACTGATGTGGCTTGTCATATTTAGGTGACTATCAATTGTGATGCCTAAGTATTAAACCTCCTTCTTGATTTCCAGGATTGCATCTTTTACTTGCAGGGTTTAGGTGGGGTGAATGTATCATCTCTTGATACAAAAATAACCTGTTTTTTTTTATAATTTATATGCAGGTTGTGTTCAGATAGCCATGAAGCTTTTTCATCAAAGCATGTGGTTATTTTGGTCTGATCAGGGCTGCTAGTGTCAAATGGTGAGTATAACATAACGTCACCTGCACATATGTGATAGTAGATGTTATGTTTTTGGATTATTTCACAAATGGGCTGTAAGTAGAGGTTAGAAAGTAGTGCTGATTGGGCAGAGCCTTGAGGGATTTCCTGTAGTTGAGGATATGGCTTTGATGAGTTAGGACCAATTTTTATTTGCTGCTTCCTATCAGTTAGGTATAATGGAATGTGATGGAATGCCTTTAATACCAAGTTCTTGCAGTCTGTTAAATAGTAGACGATGGCATATGGAGTCAAACACAGAGGTTATGTCTTGGAAGATCATTATGAAGGCTATTTTCTGTTTGTCAGTCCCTCTTATCATCCTATCCATTAGTGCTATGAGCAGGGTCTTTACTCCATGGTTGTTCCGGAAACCGTGTTGTTGCAAGTTGAGTGGTGAGTGTATTTCAGTGTACTCATGTAATTGACTTAGGACTATTTTTTCCAATCATTAACATTTTTAAGACTTGCTAATGATCCAAATGTGTGCTAACAAATGCATTTCCATAGTTTACCTACATATCTTGCCAACAGCTAGTGCCTGGGAATAAAGATTAATTTTAAGATGACTTTTCTGTCCCATTTTGGAAACCTTAAGGACCCTTTTAATGTGTCAGAGTTTTGTACCTAACATGCATTTAGCACACAAACTAACATACATTAAGTGCAAAGCCTCCATGATAACTGTTTGGGGTATAGTTAGCATGTTCCCAATAGTTAAAGCATTTGATGCTATCACAGTGGGTGCACTTAACTCCACCTATCAAGGTGGTATTCCATGATTCAGTACTAATGGCAACATTGACAGTTAGTGGGTGATATATGCCCCTGCATTAAATACAGTGTGCTCACCACACCCACTCTCTGCTACTACTCTGCTCATTCAGCACTCTAATGAATGTGTGGCAGTGCACAAATCAGTGTGTAGTAACTGTCATGTCCTTGCAGTAACAGTTACCACTGCCCTTGCACACAATTACTGTGCATGAAAACACATGTTAACTGCTTAGCAGACTTTAGTAAAAGGGCCACTTAGTGTTGTCAGGCTTGGATTATTGCAAGGGAACATCAACATTTCCTCTCTTGTCTCATTGACCCAACTGATTGGCCCTATACAGATTACTACTTCTTCAGATCCTCTTGCTTGGCTCCTTTCAGACTCTCTTGCTCTCCTTCCATGCGTCCACTCCATGCTCTGCAATAGTCTTCTCTCAGGGATTGTCCATGTTCCTTGAAAGTCTGCTTTGGTTTGGCCCCTTCTAAAACATCTTCTCTTTACTCATCTGTTATCACAAATTACGGACCTATCTCTAACCTTCCCTTTCTTTCTAAGGTCTTCAAGAAGCTGGTCTTCACTCAACTTACTGATCACAGGGAAATGACTCACACCCTCCATCCTCACCAATCCAGCTTTTATCCTGGACACAGCACTGAGGCTGTCCTTTTCTCCATGTTCAGTGAAGTCCACCAATATTTTGATCATGGTGATGTCTCTCTTCTTCTTTCACTTGACCTCTCCTCAGCCTTTGAGCTTTTAATCATGCTATTCTTTTCTCTCGCCTTCCTGATATTGGGATCAAGGGGTCTATTTTTAACTTGTATTGTTCTTTTCTTTCTAACTGCTTCTTTCAGTTTCCTTTAACTCTTCTGCCTCTCTTTCCTATTCTTTGTTGTATGAGGTTCTACAGGGTTCTGTCCTTGCCTCACTTCTCTTCAAAATATTTCTTGCCCCCTGACACATTTGGTGCAACATTTCAGTGTGTCTGCATATTATTATGCTGACAGTATTCTTCTTATCCTTCACACCCATCCTTTGGCTCCTGATCTTGCTCACATGAAGAACTATCTCCCCACCATGGCATACTGGCTCAGCAATAGCCATTTGTTACATAATCTCCAAAAAACTGCTGTGATTCAGCTCTCTTCTTATCCCGTTCCTCCTGTTGCAGCCCCTTCTCTTATGAATTCCCCTATTTCTCTGGTCTCCACTCTCACCTATCTCGGGGTCACTTTGGACTCTTGTCTTTTCTTTTCTTTTTTTAACTTCTTTATTTACATTTTCAGACAAATTACAACAAAAAAACAAAAAGTTACAATTAAAATTATACTTCTCTTTAAACATAAGAGCAAGAAAACAAGGCCTTAACAGCCTACCCCAACATTAACCCTCCCCTCATCATGCGATCATCATAGAAAGAGACTATAAAAAGAAAAAAAGAGGCTTACAAGGGCTATGACACCAGCAAAGCAGCCCTATACCATGTGGATACATAATTGATTGACCAATTACCCCTTCATTTACGCCATAACGTGCTTTTGAAATATAACTATGTAGGGGTTAACATTTAAGCAAGTTAAAAGGCATGGGAGTTGTACCATAACGTGGCATTTGCTCATATTTACAACATAAGCATAGACGATTCCACCATGTGTGCCAGTTAAGATCTGCCATATGTTTCCAGTTGGCAATAACGAGATGCAGCGCCACTCTCTTCATAAAGTCAAATAGGAAATGGCAATCCCTCTGTAATGATGAGATGCCAATTGTTGACCGGAAAACTATAATAGACCAGGAGAGAATGGCCCTGAATCCCAAGACCTCTTGGATTTGGTTCCAAATCGAAATCCAATAGGACTGAACATTAGGGCAGTCATATACCACATGTCTTAGGGGTATGTTTACTAAACACCGCACAATTGCGCATCCGTGCAATAGCGCACGGAAAGCAGCACTTAAGTGCTATTAAGCGCCCCGCACACGTGCGCATCACTCCCGCACACGTGCGCGGCACACTAATGGGCCCCGCACAAGTACGGGCCCGCAAATGTCCGATAGAGGCGTGGAAAGGCTAACGGAGGGCGGAGGAAGGCTCCCGAGGGGCGGAGAGACGGCTGCAATGGGCGGGGAAGGGGAGGGGAGAAGCTCCTCGCACATTTACGGGGCCGAATATACAAGTAAAAAATACCGCGAGTGAAACACTCGCGGTAGAGGGCATTTAAAGGGAAGAGAAACCATTTCCGTCAGCAATGTACAGGAAAACCGGGGAAACCTACAAAACGTGAGCAGTGTGAAACATGTGCACAGAACAAAAGTGCAACTAAAAAGCGAAAATGACCACAACAAAAATATTAAAAATAGTAATTCAGCTGAGCAACAGTGATATTAAAGGGCAACAACAAATAACACTCCCTGGAAAGCTCCATAAAATTAGAAATGAATGTTGGAAGTGTCTACGGAGTGGAGACCCTTCCAAAAATAATTTCTTGCTATTGGAGCTTTCCTTGGAGTGTTTTGTATGGTTGCCCATTAATAATACTGTTGCCCAGCTTGGATATCTTTTTCCCCCCTTTTTTTGCAGGCATTGTCGTGGTGTATTTGCACTTTTGTCCCCAGACAAGGTGAACGAGCCCACAGTAAAAATGTGCAGAGCATGGCTTCCAACTCCTTCTTGCCAGGTTTCCTATCTCCAGGGACTGCACTGTCTCTGTGGCCATAGTGTGGTGCAGTGGACAGAGCCAGTATCTCTAGGACCAGAGAGTCATAGGTTCAAATCCCAGCTGGGGCACCTGCCAGCCCTGTCCTCATATTTTACCCACCACTAAACAGAGATAGTAAAGACACTCCTTTATTGCAGAGAACATAAGCATGTTGCAAACACCCATATTTTACCCTACACCGCTCACACACCATAACAATGGGCATTACCTACAGCCGAGTCCCCCAAATGCAGGCCTGGAGTGCCACAACTCAATCAGGTCATATGGTTTTACTACAATAAGGACATGCCAGCATGTTGGTGGAAGGGTACAGGTGGTGGAGGGGCAGTGGCTGCTAGCCATAGAAGACAGTGGCTTAGCCATGTGCAGGATGGCACCATCCACTGCAAGACAGGCCCTATCGGATGTACAGTCATGGACCTCCCAGGGAAGTCAGCCAATTTGTGGCAACACGGTGGTGCAGTGCACACAGACAGTGTATACAAGAACAGAAGGTCACAGGTTCAAAGCCCAGCTGGGGCTACTGCCAATCCTGTCCACATATTTTTCCCACAACTAAACCATGATAGTAAGGACAAACCTTTATTGCTGAGGGCATACGCATTGGTAATATGCCTATCTTTTACCACACCGAGCACAGACACCATGAACAGGGGCATTACCTAGAGCAGAGTCTCCGAAATGCAGTCCTGGAGGACCACACACCATTCAGGTTCCATGCTGCCTCTAATACAAATGCCTGTGCTGCATATCTATGCACCACCCCCATGGCATGTATATGTAGCTCATGCATATTCATGAGGGACAGCAGGAAAACCTGAACAGTGTTAGGCACACCAGGACTGGAGTTGGGAACCTCTGCCGTAAAGCAGCAGCCAACAGGGGCAGACACACCCACACCCACAGGCCCCATTGGCCAATGCCTCCTGGAGAGGCAGGACATTGGGCCCTGCGTGCATCTCCCAATACTAGCACCTGCATACCTTAGCAATGCCACCCTACACCTGGGTATACGGTACACAGCTCTCAAAGGTTTGCTATGAGTACTGGCAGATAGACATTCCTATGTTAAGCACAGTTTGCTCTTTGAGCTCCATCATAACAATCTTTCTGATGTCTGCGGTGTGTGCTTCAGGTCTGGCGTCTGATAGTGGTCACCACCCTGGGGAGTGACCCCCAACACTATTGCGTACCATATCCATGCCTGTGCTGTGCCCAGGACTGGTGTGGTGGGCAAGGCTGATAAACTCCTCTATAGTAGCACAATGCTGGCATACGTGTGGGAGTGTGTGTCTGTCTATACCAGGGGTGGGCAATCTCGGTCCTGGAGGGCCGCAGACCAGTCAGGTTTTCGGGATATCCCTAATAAATAAGCATGCGATATATATGCATTACAGATATCCTGCCAATCTGACTGGTCTGCGGCCCTCCAGGACCGAGATTGCCCACCCCTGGTCTATACAGTGTGTGTTGGCTGCAAACACCTTCCACAGCCCACACTGCCAGCACTGTTGCCATTATTGGCATGCCAATGTGCATAATGAGCAGCAAGGTACCATGGGTATAGCTCAGACAGGGTGGGCTGGCCAGGATGCATCTGCACAGGGCATAGGGCACTGCCTGGGACATTGGCGTGGCCGGCCACCACCTACACAGACAGGGTGACCTCTTTCTGTCTTGCTGGGGGATCACTCTCACCCTGACTGTGCAGTGACCACAGCATGTCTAGGCACCCCCATAGTGCTCTATAGTATTTCACTCATGTGATATATATGGGTTTCCTTTTGGGGCCCAGTCACTGACTTATCTGCTGGTGTGCACTGTCATCCCAGTTCTGGGTGCATGCATTTCCACCAGGACTAGCTAGCAGACTGTTTTCAGCTGGTCTGTGTTGTGATGGAGCGCTTTGCAGGGTGCAGCGGCTGAAGGCTTGCTGCAGGAGAATAGAAGATAGTGGTGGGGTGCAGCTTAGCATATCCAGGCCTAATGTCTGTCTGATATTGTGTTATGGAGGTATATAGAGCTGCTTTGACTGCGCTGTAGGGTGTCTGTTCCCCAGCAGGACCGGGGTTGATGGTCCACTTTACTGCCACCATTGCAGGGAGGTAGAATGTGTATCTGTTGATAGGAGACCCTGTTTTTCAACCTTGGGTGGTGGTACATAGCCCACCTAGGTGTCCATAAGGGGTTCCCCTGACAAAGACAGAAAGTGATAGCCAAGGTGTTTCTGCAGAAACTACCTATCTCACAGATTAATACTGCTGTGGAGCTCTGGCATGGCCTCTGTCATCCATGGAGGGTGTTGTGGACCTGGTCCTGGGCGCTTCTTCACACCCTCAGGGTGAGCACAGTACCCGCACAATGTGACCGTGTGTAGCTACTCTGTGCCAGTAAAACACCCGGTCAGTACCACCTACCAGGCCGAGGTGCTGTGTGGGTGCACACGGCCACTTCCCCCTACCACGCCGGGGAGCTGTTGGGGTGCATTCCCCATCTTGTGTTCATCTGTGGACAGCTGATTTGCATGTGCAGTGCATCATGGGTACGGGTGGCCTAACCCTATCCTGGCTACCACAGCAGACTGTCTGTGTGGTGAAGTGCAGGCTCTCTGCAACCCAGCCAGGGGTTTGCTGGCAGCTGTAGAGCTGTAGCCCAATGGTTACTTCACTGCCTGAGAAGCCAGAGGTTATGGGTTCAAACCCACAGTGGGGTAATTTGCTAGGGTTGTCCAAAGTTTTTTTTATTTAATGTACATATGTTGATGCCAGCAAAAACACCCGCAGCGTACTGTACCCAAAAGGTGCCGCTGAGGGTGCTTTATAGGGCGCCCTATAGGGCACCTTATGGTTTCCGTCCATATAAGGTGCACTATACATTATTCTGTGATGCAACATATATGGTGACCTATAGGGGACATTCTAGGGTGCCTTGGCGGACAGTGAACTTTAACATGTGCCGTATGGGCCGCCTTATGTTAACACGCTTTGAGAGTGAGTTTGCTAGTACTGATAAATAAAATAGACCTAACATGCCTTCTACAGCACTCATCCCCATTATGCCTCAGCCAGCCTTGTTCACTGGGCACTGTGAGGGATTGAACCCCTGATCCCTGCACCATTGGTCAGTGTCTTAACCATTGTGCTGTGGCTCTATTCCTGTGTTTGGACATTGCCGCACTGCCTTAGGCCTTCATGACGTAGCAGCGCACCGCCTTCTGCCTCCCAAACCGCACAAACTTAACAGCGCGCCGCCTAATGCCCACTATTTACAGTGCTACGCCTTATGACGCCCACACCTAACAGCGCACCGCCTAATGTCGCCCAAAATTAACAGTGCGCCGCCTTATGCCGCACAAAATTAATATGCCTCCTACAGCACTTTAACCCATTACAGTTATTGCCTCAGACAACAGCTTTTGTTGCGCACAATGGGGGATTGAACCCATGGCCCTTGCACCATTGGTCAGTGTCTTCACTGTTGTACTACAGCTCTGTTCTTTTCTATGCCCAGCAGCGCGCCACTTAGCCTTCCCACGCGCTAATGTGGACCCCGCACATTAGCGCGCCGCGCACAAGTACGGTCGCTTTCTCCCGGTTTTTTTCTTTTCTCTGCCTGAACCGCACACTCCTTATATGGCACAGGCACACTACCACGGCCCCGCACAATTTCGGAGTTTAGTAAACATACCCCTTACAGTTCCAACATAAGAACATAAGAACATAAGATCATAAGATATGCCATACTGGGTCAGACCAAGGTCCATCAAGCCCAGTATTCTGTTTCCAACAGTGGCCAATCTAGGTCATACGTACCTAGCAGTTTCCCCAAGGGACACAGGTTCCACAATGCTTGTATTGGTTCAAGCATTGATATCCTGGGTCCCTTCTTAATAATGGTTTATGGACCTTTCCTCCAGGAACTTGTCCAAACCTTTTTTAAACCCAGCTACACTAACAGCCTTTACTACATCCTCTGGTAACAAATTCCAGAGTTTGATTACACGTTGAGTGAAAAAATATTTTCTTTTATTAGTCTTAAATAGTTTACCCTGTAGCTTCATTGCATGTCCCCTAGTCTTTCTATATTCTGATAAGGTAAACAATCGATCTACGTTTACCCGTTCCACTCCGTTCATTAATTTATAGACTTCTATCATATCTCCCCTCAGCCGTCTCTTTTCCAGGTTAAAGAGCCCCAACCTTTTTAGCCTTTCTTCATAGGAGTAGCCTTCCATCCCCTTTACCATTTTGGTGGCTCTTCTCTGAACCTTTTCTAAAATTGCTATATATCCTTTTTAAGATATGGCGACCAGAATTGCACACAATATTCAAGGTGCGGTCTCACCATGGAACGATATAGAGGCATTATAATATCTTTTGTTTTATTTTCCATTCCTTTCCTTATCATACCTAGCATTCTATTTGCTCTCTTGGCCGCCGCTGCACACTGGGCCGAGGGTTTTAACATGGTATCCACAAGGACGCCTAAATCTTTTTCTTGGGTGGTGGTTCCTAATGTGGAACCTTGCATCGTGTAACCATAGTTTGGGTTGTTCTTCCCTAGGTGCATAACCTTGCACTTCTCCACATTAAATTTCATCTGCCATTTTGATGCCAGGTCTTCCAATTTATCAAGATCCTCTTGCAATTTTCCACAATCCTCCTGGGTTTTAACAACTTTAAATAGTTTTGTGTCATCAGCAAATTTGATAACCTCACTCGTTATTCCACTTTCCAGGTCATTTATGAATATGTCAAAAAGCAGCGGACCCAGCACAGTTCCCTGGGGTACACCACTATTCACCTTTCTCCATTGGGAAAATTGGCCATTTAGTCCTACCCTCTGCTTTCTATCTTTTAACCAGTTCCTGATCCACAGTAGTACACTGCCTCCTATCCCATGACTCTTTAGTTTTGCCAAAAGTCTCTCATGAGGGACCTTGTCAAAGGCTTTCTGAAAGTCCAGATACACAATATCAACCGACTCACCTTTGTCCACCTGTTTATTTACTCCTTCAAAAAAACATAACAGATTAGTAAGACAAGATCTTCCTTGTCTAAAGCCATGTTGGCTGTCTCCCATTAGGTCATGACTATCTATATGCTGAGTAATTTTATTCTTTATGATGGTTTCTACCATTTTTCCCGGTACTGATGTCAGGCTCACCGGTCTGTAGTTTCCCGGATCACCCCTCGAACCCTTTTTAAAAATTGGTGTTACATTGGCGATCCTCCAATCCTCAGGTATTAGAGATGATTTTAATGATAGTTCACAGATTACTGATAGCAGGTCTGCAATCTCAAATTTCAGTTCTTTCAACACCCTTGGATGTATACCATCCGGCCCAGGTGATTTGCTACTCTTCAGTTTATCTAATAGTTGTAGGACATCTTCCCGATGTATCGATATTTCCTTCAATTCTTCCACACCTTTAAATACCACTTCAGTCGTGGGTAACATCCCTACATCTTCCTCAGTAAAGACCGAAGCAAAGAATTCATTCAGTCTCTCCGCTATCGCCTTGTCGCCTCTTAGTGCTCCTTTAACCCCTTTATCATCTAATGGACCAACTGACTCTCTCACGGGTTTTTTGCTACGAATGTACTTGAAAAGGTCTTTATTTCGCGTTTTTGCTTCCGCAGCAAGCTTCTTCTCAAATTCTCTCTTTGCCTGCCTTATCAATGCCTTGCATTTGACTTGCCAGTGCTTGTGCTGTTTCCAGGTTTCATCATTTGGCTCTTTTTTCCATTTCTTGAAAGATGCTTTTTTGGCAACAACAGCCTCTCTGACCTCAGCTTTAAACCATGCTGGCAATTTTTTGGACTTCCTTCCACTTTTCTTAAAGCGTGGAATACAGCTGGTCTGGGCTTCCAAGATAGTATTTTTCAACAACACCCAAGCTTGATGTACGTCTTTAACCTTTGCAACTGCTCCTTTTAGTTTTTTCTTAACTGTTTTCCTCATTCTATCATAGTCTCCCTTTCGAAAGTTAAAGGGTAGTACTGTGGATTTCCTTACTATCCCTCCTCCACTAATTAAATCAAAGGCGATCATGCTATGATCACTATTGCCAAGTGGCCCCAACACCCTTATCTCTTGCACTACATCTGGTGTTCCACTAAGGACTAGGTCTAATATTGCTTCCCCTCTGGTTGGTTCATGAACCAGCTGCTCCAAGAAGCAGTCATTTATTTCATCTAGGAACTTTATCTCCCTAGCATGTCCTGTTGTGACACTGACCCAGTCGATGCCGGGGTAATTGAAATCACCCATTATTATTACTGCACTGTAACTTTTGCTAGCTTCCTTGATTTCTTTGAGCATTTCATCATCCATTTGTTCATTCTGGCCAGGCGGACGATAGTACACCCCCACTGCCATCGCCTTCCCCTTTTTACATGGAATTTCAATCCATAGAGATTCTACAGCAAATTTTGTTTCTTGCAAAACTTTAATCCTTTCTGACTCAATGCCCTCTCTAACATAGAGCACAACCCCTCCACCAATTTGATCAGCTCTATCATTTCGATATAGTTTGTACCCAGGTATCACAGTGTCCCACTGGTTGTCCTCCTTCCACCATGTCTCTGATATTCCAATCATATCTAACCTCTCGTTTAGTGCTATATATTCTAACTCTCCCATCTTGTTTTGTAGACTTCTAGCATTTGCATACAAGCATTTTAGAGACTGTATTTTATTCATATTAATTTGGCT
Source organism: Ichthyophis bannanicus (assembly GCA_033557465.1). NCBI lineage: Eukaryota > Metazoa > Chordata > Amphibia > Gymnophiona > Ichthyophiidae > Ichthyophis > Ichthyophis bannanicus. The sequence goes on along the minus strand of CM066031.1, from coordinate 1,142,612,026 downwards.
ATTGGTAGACATGGGTAATTTGGGATCTTTAAGTTCTGTCTGCTCCATACTCGAGGGCATTTGGGCTACTTTACTCTTTTTTGGAACCTCTCTGCTTTTTGTAGTATCCTTCAAGGATACATTCTTCTGAACCATGCGCTCTTGGATGACTGTCGGCTTTCCCCTATTATCTAGTTTAAAAGCTGCTCTATCTCCTTTTTAAAGGTTAATGCCAGCAGCCTGGTTCCATCCCGGTTAAGGTGAAGCCCATCCCTTCGGAAGAGCCCCTCCTTTCCCCAGAATGTTCCCCAGTTCCTAACAAATCCGAACCCCTCATCTCTGCACCATTGTCTCATCCACGCATTGAGACTCCGGAGCTCTGCCTGCCTATTGGGTCCTGCGCGTGGAACGGGAAGCATTTCGGAGAACGCTACCCTGGAAGTTCTGGATTTCAACTTCCTACCTAAAAGCCTAAATTTAGCTTCCAGAACCTCCCTACCACATTTTCCTATGTCATTGGTACCAACATGTACCAAGACAGCAGACTCCTCCCCAGCACTATCTAAGACCTTATCTAGGTGGCGTGTGAGGTCCGCTACCTTCGCACCAGGCAGGCATGTTACCAGGCGATCCTCACGTCCACCAGCCACCCAGCTATCTACATGCCTAATGATCGAATCACCAACTATAACTGCTGTCCTAACCCTTCCCGCATGGGCACTTGGCCCTGGAGAAACCTCCTCGGTGCGAGAGGGGTTTACATCACCTGGAGGACAGGTCCTAGTTACAGGATCACTTCCTGCCACACCAGGGTGATGCTCTCCTGTCACGTGACCTCTCTCCTCCATGGCAACAGGGATGCTGCCAGACTGGAGGTGGGACTTCAGGACTATATCCCTGTAGGTCTCGTCTATGTACCTCTCTGTCTGTCTTATGTTTTCCAAGTCTGCTACTCTAGCCTCTAGAGAACGGACTTGTTCCCTGAGAGCAGAGAGCTCCTTGCACCTAGTGCACACGTAAGACCTCTCACCAGCTGGGAGAAAATCATACATGTGACACTCAATGCAAAAGACTGGAAAGCCCACATCCCGCTGCTGGACTGCTGTCTGCATCTTAGTTTTAAGTTTGTGTTTAGATCTTTAAGTTCTATATGTACTAAAGGGTGCAATGGATATTTATACCACTAAAACTGTACCTAAGAAGTTTAATATACCTTGTTCACCTGAAGCTTAATTAATCTCAGGTCCTTGGTGTATGACTGATTTGGGTAATGAGTTTCACCTGAGAGCACCTCCTGTCTTTTAAGTTGTGCAAGTACCTATAAAGCTGTGATTTTCCCAGGGGAGGGTGGGTGTGGGGAGGGAGGGAGGGATATAACACTTATTAAAAAAGGGCTGCTACACAGTACCTTGTCCTGTGCTGCTGAGGAAAACTATATTCTGATTTGATTTAAATTATAGCTCTTTGCTGCTACTAGGCTCTAACCTATTATGAAATTTAAACTACAAGCTCTCTGCTGGATTCTAAATTTAACCAGAAAGCTCTCTTCTGTGTTTTAATTTGAAACTAAAAGTACTTTGCTGATGCTAGGCCCTGAGTGACTATGAAATTTAAACTACAGCTGTCTACTGGGTATGAAAGGTAACCAGAAAGTTCTCTTCTGTGTTTTTAAATTGAATCTTAAACTGTTGCTACTAGGCCCTGACTGATTTAACAAAAAAATAGTGGGTTCACAGATTAATTAGCTTTAAAAGAAAAACAATTCCTTTCAGAAAAATTCCCAGAAGTATATACTCACAATTTCAGATTTCTCTCCAGAAGTAACAGCCCCCCTTTCCAGTCCGTCAAGATCCCTCTGACAAGACCAACAGTCATTCCCAGCTGATTTATCCCACTTGGAAACCTTTATCGGGGTAAAATGAGCTCTATTTTAAAGACTCCTTCACATTCAAATGTGTCTCTTGCAGAAATAGGATGTCAGCACTTTCCTTGCGCCAATATAAAAATATATTTTTCCTCTTAATGGGATTGTTAATGCCCTTAACATTCAGTGAGACTATCATAAAGGAAAACATATTGACAATTTAGCACACTGTGATAGACAAATGTTGCAGAAGCATACCAGGTTGTGACAGATGATTTTACATTGTTAATCCACACCCTAAAATCATTCAGAATAATGGTTACATTAATAGCCCGAGGGAGAAAACAGAAGCAGAAAAACCACCATTTAGCCATAGCCCTTATAGAATATCCTTCAAAAGAGAAAAACATAATTCTAAATATCAAAGCCATTAGCTTCGATAATTTTAACACCACCAGTGGCATGCCCAGGCATGTCAATCAAACACACTATAGGAAAGAAGATGGTAAATTTTCAAGGATGGGGCAGTGGGGACAGGAAGTGCATCACTGGAAACAAGATGAAGGGGTCTATATGGGGAGCCCGACCAGAGCATATCCTAGGAAAGAAGATGGTGACTACCATATGGGGATGGTGACTACCATATGGGGACAGGAAGTACGATACAGGAAACAATATGGTGGGCTATGTATGGGGAGTCCTGCTAGGGCATATCCAGGAAACAAGATGGTGGCTTTGTATGGGATGGTGTGACAGGAAGTATTTCACAAGAAGCAAGATGGTTGGCTCTTGTGAAAGAAATAGGTAGGCAACACAGAGGTTGCCTTCTAGGATAAGTCATCCTTGGGTGATTATTTAGATGAATGAATGAGCAAAACCATATCACAGGGTTTGTGTCAATGGGGCCCAAAAATATAGGGGGTTATATGCTGCCGATGGACTGACCCTGCTTGAAAATAAAAAGACTCCATGTTTGCTGTTTGAAAGGGGTCTTCTGCGTCCATCATGGACAAAAAACTGCTAAAGCAAATTTACTTTGAACCAGAGTCCATAGGGAGTTTAGGTGGTGCAGTTCCCCTTTTCAATGCCTCTGGAAAACTGAATAAGAATCGCAAGAAAAAGCAAGTGGAGAAATGGCTCAGGGGGCAAAATGCTTATATGTTACACCGGCCTGCTTGCCTTCATTTTTAAAGAAGCAAAATGATAGTCACAGATGTGGATGTGGAGTGGCAAGCTTACTTCATGGATCTGTTGATTGTCTGGATATAATGATAGATATAAATACATACTAACGCTTATTGATATTTCATTGAAATATGCCTGGACCATGAGTCAAAAACAAAAATCACTCATGATGTGGCTGATGCCTTTGAAAAATAATTTAAACTAAGGTGCATGATTAAAACATATACTGATGAATTAGTCAATATTGGGGTAATTGAAACTACCTTTATTAGATGTATTTTGCCCTAACAATAGTTCCTGTTGGGGAAGGTCCATCTATCTGTCAGTCTGTCTGTCTCTTTATCCATCTGTCCATGCATATAGGTTTGTTGGTGCTTGTGCAAACAAACCTATGTGTTGGGTTTAAGATGGTCAGGCATAGAAGGGACATCACATCTCTGAGGAAAATGATTAAGAAAAACTAAAAGGAGTAGCTGCAAAGGTTAAAGTTTAAAAAAGGTAGAAGTAAAGATAAATGACTACCAGCATAGTTTAAAGATGAGATGAGAGAGGCAGCTATGGCCCAAAAATAAAACCTCTCAAAAAATGGAAAAGGGGTCTGAATGAAGAAAACTGTATACAGCATAAGCACTGACAAGTTAAATGCAAAGCATTGATAAGGAAGGAAAACAAATATTTGAAAATAAGCTTCTTATAGAGATAAAATATCACAATAAAAATATTTTCAGGTACATTCAAAGCAAAAAGCCTGTGAGGGGGTCATTTGGACCATTAGATTTTATAGGAGTAAAATGGTCACTAAGGGAGGTTAAGGCCATAGCAGAGACAGTAAATGAATTCTTTGCTTCAATCATTTCTAAACAAGATATAGGGGAGCTACCCTTGCCATACTTGATATTTAAGGGTAATGAATCAGAGAAATTGAAACCAATCTTGAAGATCTTGGAAGATATAATAGGGCACATAGAAAAACAAAAGAGTTGCAGATCATCTGGATCAGATGGCATATACACAAGGGGGGCTGAAAGAACTCAAAAATGAAATTAGGTACAGATCTACTATTAGTAAACTGTGAACTATTATTAAAATCATTTAAAGTACCTGACAATCCCAGGGATCTGTGCTGGGCCTGCTGCTTTTTAATGTATTTACAAATGACATTAAAATTATAACAATGAGTGAGATTATCAAATTGCAGACAGCACACAATAAATCAAAGTTGTTAAATCAAGAGGATTGTGAAAAGTTGCAAGAGGACCTTGAGGAACTGGGAGATATGATATCCAAATGAAAGATGAAATTTAATGTGGATAAGTACAAAGTTACGCTAACACCCCAAACTATGGTTACACAATGTAAGGTTCCACTTTAGGAGCCAACACCTAGAAAAAAGATCTAGGCATCATCATGGATAATATGTAGAAATCTTCTGCTCACTGTGCAATGGCAACCAAGAAAGCTAATAGAATTCTGGGAATTGTAAGGAAAGGAGTAGAGAATAAAACAAAGGATATCATAATGTCTCTGTATCGCTCCATGGTACGATTATACCTTGAGTATTGTGTGCATAGCAGAAATGGAAAAGTACAAAGGGTGACCAAAATAATAAAGGATAAAAGGATACCCTTTGAAAAGGGCTAAAAAGGTTAGGGCTCTTCAGCTTGGAGAAGAGATGGCTGAAGGGTGATATGATAGAGATCTATAAAATAATGAGTGAAGCGGAACAAGTAAACATGAATTAGTTTATTCTTTCAAAAAGTGCAGTGACTAGACTAGGAGACATGCAATGATATTGGAGAAAATAGTTTTCACTCAACACATAAGCTCTGGAATTTGTTGTCAAAGATGTCAAAGATGTTAGTGTAGCTGGATTTAAAAAAGGTTCGAACAAGTTCTTGGAGGAAACATCCGGAAACCATTATTAAAGTGGCCTAGGGAAAATCCACTGCTTATCTCTGGGATAAGAAGTATGGATTCCGTCTGACTTTTGGGAACCTGCCAGCTATTATTTTTTTAATTTTTTATTTATGAATTTACAATAACATCTTGTACAGAAAATAAGGGGAACAATAGCAAACCGACAAAAGGAAAATACATCAAAGGCAATACTGCCTATCTGATGCCCCTTAACAAGCCTGTGACACAGGGGGAGATCCATGTACAGGGGAAAAAAGGACTAAAACAAAAAGCAAAGGAAAAAGGCTTAGACATACAGGTGGTCATTCCAAACTACGAATAAGCCAGTTAGACATGCAGGATAGATGTTTTTCTCGCTGAAACGTCTAGAACTGTATTCCAAAACCATTGGACCCTGCACATACATGGCGCTAGGATGGGGATCTCAGAACATGGGTAGGAGGGGGTGTAACAGGGGTGTGGCAAGTTGTGGAAACATAGAAAGCATATTCAAGAAAGGCCCATGTGCATCCGGAGTGTTTCCTGCGGACGCCTACGTTTTACCAGCAGCACCGTGGAATAATGCCAGTACTTAGAAAAATCTCAGCTCTGATCTTCAGTGAGTCCCATGGATATGAATGGCTTTGACATGGCTGTATTGAACTGGTGTGTCTGCTGTCTGGGATGGCACAACATGTTGTAAAGAATAGAATGCACAGGTGAGGAATGTTTGTAAGATTAGGGAACAATAAAACCCCCCACCCCTACAGAAATATAAAGCACTGCAATAGTCTTTATTCTGGCTATGCTGATATTTGCTGTTTGTGCTAAAGGGGCTATTATTGGCTTCCCTAACAATTCCAGTGTTCGTAAAAATGGGAATGTAGATGTAGGATGTGTGTGTGTGTGTGTGTGTGTGTGAGTGTGAGTGTGTGTGTGGTTTGAGTGTTGCATGGGAGGATCTGGTGTGCTCATCTGCAAATCTGGGGAGACATGAATGCCTGGCTAGTACCTAGATTGTAGAGATGACCACAGCATCACCAGGTGCCAGTGTGATCAGGCAGAATAAATCAGAATAGGTTCTCTATAATGGAATTTCAAAACATATCCCTATCACTAATAAGGGACCCTCAGAATGAGAGCATTCAGCAGTGCAAACAGCATTAAGCCCAAAAGCATCATCATTGGTCTCTAAAAATGTGAATATGGTGCGCACAGGGATGTACAAAGCCCTCCAGACGTCCCCGGTTCAGCTCCTGCCCTCCAGACGTCCCCGGTTCAGCTCCTGCCCAGATCGGGGCAGTGGGAGCCCACACACATGCACTCCTGCCCAGATCGGGGCAGTGGGAGGCCCACACACACTCACTCCTGCCCAATCGGAGGCAGTGGGAGGCAAACCCGCAATCACTCCTGCCCAATCGGGGGCAGTGGGAGGCACACCCGCACACTCCAGCACCACTTAAAAGCAGCGTCCCTACCCCGAGGGAGCCGCTGCTGATCCTCCAGCCCTCCAGATGTCCCCGGTTCAGCTCCTGCCCAGATCGGGGCAGTGGGAGCCCACACACATGCACTCCTGCCCAGATCGGGGCAGTGGGAGGCCCATACACACTCACTCCTGCCCAATCGGAGGCAGTGTGAGGCAAACCCGCAATCACTCCTGCCCAATCGGGGGCAGTGGGAGGCACACCCGCACACTCCAGCACCGCTTAAAAGCGGCGTCCCTACCCTGAGGGAGCCGCTGCTGATCCTCCAGCCCTCCAGACGTCCCCGGTTCAGCTCCTGCCCAGATCGGGGCAGTGAGAGCCCACACACATGCACTCCTGCCCAGATTGGGGCAGTGGGAGGCCCACACACACTCACTCCTGCCCAATCGGAGGCAGTGGGAGGCAAACCCGCAATCACTCCTGCCCAATCGGGGGCAGTGGGAGGCACACCCGCACACTCCAGCACCGCTTAAAAGCGGCGTCCCTACCCCGAGGGAGCCGCTGCTGATCCTCCAGCCCTCCAGATGTCCCCGGTTCAGCTCCTGCCCAGATCGGGGCAGTGGGAGCCCACACACACGCACTCCTGCCCAGATCGGGGCAGTGGGAGGCCCACACACACTCACTCCTGCCCAATCGGAGGCAGTGGGAGGCAAACCCGCAATCACTCCTGCCCAATCGGGGGCAGTGGGAGGCACACCCGCACACTCCAGCACCACTTAAAAGCGGCGTCCCTACAGGGTGCGCCCGCGCCTGGCGGGCCCGCGCCTGAGGGCCCTTTGGCGTTGGCCCTTAGGCGGTGGACATTAGGCACAGAAGAAAACTCTCCCATCCGACCGCAACAAAACCTGAGGGGTCTTCAAATCCCGACCCACGCATGCAAAATCCCACCAGCGTACAAAAGGCAAAAACTCTACGAACAACTCACCGACGGCTTGAGCTCCCCAGACTGGGTCTGAGCTCGCCACACACGATCAACACGCACCACGAGCGCACTGTGGATGGCCCGAGATTACCAACAAGAAATGTCAACGCCAGAGGCACCACCCAGGTAAACGTGAAGCAAACTATCTAAAACCAAATCAGTTTTTCTTGCCAGCAAGTTGTTATACTACAAGACAGTAACCGTCACCCAATAACCTTATTACAGTAGCACACAATATTGTATCTGTTTACTTAAAGCTTATTTAGCATGTAGAAACACTACGCTACGTTGTATTCCATGTTTTTGATAGAAACACTGCGTTACACTGTATCCATGTCTGTATAGAACATGTTTGTATAGAGCAATAAGAAACTCTGTGTCCCAAGTCATTTTACCCTGCTAGACAGTTGATACCCAGAAACCACCCCAACAAACGAATTCCTAGCTGTCCCCACAACTCCCCGACCCAGTACCACACAACCCCAAATAATCACATACCTTAGACAGCCGTGAAATGGAGCTTGTCCACACATTCCTAATATTGTACATGTGTACACTGACTTTAGCTCATGGACCTGTCACAAACCCGCAATACCTGCTACCACTTCTATATACCCCACTCTACCTTCTCCACCCCCTCCCATTATCCGTCTTGCAACAACGCAACTTAAAACCCACCACCGCAAAACAAACAACAACAACCAAACTACCCCAGCGCTTCACCCCTAACAAAAGAAATAAGTCTCAGAAGCACACTAAAGCCAAAACAAAGAACAACAATAGAACACAAGAACACCCCACAAAAGATTCACAGGCATCACACCCAGCACATCTCACATGCACCATCATCCTTATTAATGCTAGGTCAGTAAGGAACAAAACACATATCATCCACAACATCCTCTCTGATGAACAACCAGACATCCTATGCATAACAGAAACATGGCTCACTGACACTGACCCTGCAACACTAAATCAAATCCAGAAACCCGGCTACAAACTCTTCAACTGCCCGCGCACTAACAAAAGAGGATGCGGAGTCCTCATAGCAGCCAAAACCAACCTTCAACTTACTAACTCAGCCATGATCACTAACCCCGATCTTGACTTACTCAAAGTTGAGAACACAACATTATCCATCTGCCTAATCTACAGACCCCCCTCACCTCAACACGAAGCACTAGAAACAGCACTAGAAAGCATCACCTCCACTAAAAGTAAAAAATTCCAAATCATTCTGGGAGATTTGAACCTAGCGACAATTCCCTCAACCCACTCAGAGTCCTTCTTTGAAGCCATGGACCAACTAGGCTTCCAACAGATAGTGAACGACCCCACCCATGATAAAGGAAATACCCTAGACATGATCTTCACACCTAGTAATCTGAAACCAAGCAACGAGGCACCCATAATAAATATAACCCAAGTACCTTGGTCTGACCACCACCAAATCAATTGCAAGATTAAATTACAATGCCCACCCAAAAATGCAAAGGAAATGAGAATGCCCAATCCAATCAGGAAGTTCAACAAATTCAATGAAGAACACCTCATAAACACCATCTCATCCCACATAGACCTTGATAACACAGACCTCGTTGAACTAACAAACAAGTGGAATGCAAGCATTCAAAGTGCATCTAACCCAACATCAAAACTCTCAGCTACTTCACGTAAGCACAACTCGGAACCCTGGTACACAGAAACTCTAATAAAGTCAAAGAGGGAACTCCGGAAAACAGAGAGAAAGTGGAGACAAATCAAATCCACTGAGCTCAAAGACAAATACATGACCCTTCTTGCAAAATACAAAAACGACGTAAACAATGCCAAGAAGGTGCACCACACCAACCTCCTAAACAAGGCGATAAACCGTCCACGAGAACTATTCGAACTAGTCAAATCATTAACCAAAACAGACCAGAACGACAGCCTCAACAACTCCATCAAGGCCAAAGCACTGGCATCCCATTACGCAACCAAACTGACAGCCCCTAGTCCCACACCCCCAATAGGCACAACCGCACAAACTCCTCTAAACAACTGTAAAACCATCTTAACTCAAAAACAGCTATGGAATCACTTCCATAAAATCGGTACCCAACAAATTGCAACCATTATCACAAGCATAAACAGCACCACCTCCCCACTAGATCCCTGTCCTGCAACCTGGATCAAGGCGGTTAAACAACACATAATATCACACATCTCACACATAGTCAACCAATCTCTACAACAAGGAATCATGCCCTCAGAACTAAAAAAATCAGTTATAAGACCAATTCTAAAAAACAATACACTCAACAGGGAAGACCCAGCCTCCTACCGCCCCATATCAAGTATTTCATTTCTAGCAAAGATCATTGAAAAGGCGGTCCTTCTACAACTCCAAGACCACCTGAACGACAATGCCCCTCTAGATGACCAGCAATATGGATTCAGACAACATCATGGAGTAGAAACACTTTTATTAGTTCTACTTAACAACCTCCTTAAAGGCCTTGAAAACAAAAAGAAAATGTATATACTTGTATTCATTGACATCTCAGCTGCCTTTGATACAGTTAACCACGGAACCCTCATAGACAGGATAAAATCAATAGGAATATCAGGTACTCCACTAAAATGGTTCTCATCATACATCTCAAACCAAATACAACAGGTTCAATTCAACGGCGAAATAGCAGAATCATTCTCCCAAACACAAGGAATCCCACAAGGCTCTGCACTCTCAGCACTCCTATTCAACATCTACATGCAACCACTTTGTAAAATTTTTAGACGGCATAAAATCAATTACCACATCTATGCCGATGACATTATGCTATACTCACAACTCGACTCTCAAAACCCAGACTACAACCCACTTGAGACTTGCATAGGGGAGATGCAAGACTGGTTAAAACAAAGCAGCATGTCAATTAACCACAAGAAAACCGAAGTAATGTTTATCTCCAGAGCATCAAATTTTGTCCCACCCTCTTCAATAACACTATGCAACAACACATACCAAGCAAAAAATGAAATAAAGTATCTGGGAGTCACATTCGACTGCGATCTAAAAATGGAGAAACACCTCCGAAAGACCAACAGAGCAGTTTTCCACAAACTGCGAGTTCTTCATCCCATTCGAAACATCATTGACCCACAGGACTTCAGAACCGTGGCTCAAGCACTCATCATGCCACATTTTGACTACTGCAACGCCATCCTTCAAGGTCTACCCAAGAAAACTCTGAACATACTGCAAATGGCACAAAATGTAACTGCCAGGGTCATTATGAAGAAAAACATAAGTGACCATATCACACCAGTACTAATTCAATTACACTGGCTACCCATAGCAGCTCGTACAAAATACAAAATTTTGACAACTACTTTCAAACTCATCCACAACTTAGCACCATCCTTCCTCACCACCCTAGTCAGTTCACAACCTCCTACCAGAAACAGACGAACCACCTACGCCAACATCCTCCACACACCTCCCGACTTTAGATCTACCAAAGCCAGCACCAGCAACAGGGCTTTTTCATATGTAGCACCAACACTATGGAACCAACTCCCACCAGAGCTACGAGCTAGCAGTGACCTGACAGACTTTAGAAAAAAGCTCAAAACACACATATTCCAAAACCATTTCAATCTGATCTAATCACACATATGCAACACAGGAAGCCTATCTTGTATGAATGTAATATGTAAAGGCTTATATGTACATATGTAAATGACTTCCCCTATAACTAAGAAACGATAATTCTGTGTTATCTGTAAATGACTTCCCCTATAACTAAGAAACGATAATTCTGTGTTATCTGTAAATGATGTACATATGTAATTGACTTCCCCTATAACTAAGTGTAAATGACTTCCCCATAACTAAGAATTGTTAACTCTGTGTGATCTGCTTCTATAACCAATCTGTATGCATACAAAAATTGTACCTGCCTTGATTCGGCAGTTTCTCAATGTAATTATACCCGCTTCTGATCGCTGGAAGGAGCGGGATACAAATACTTGCTAAATAAATAAATAAATAAATTTGCTGCATATAGCCGTGTCTCGTACTCTATAGTGCTTTGTTCATGCCATGCCAAAAAAGTCTATGTCCCCAATTCTGAAACCATGGGTGCGTCTATCTCCGTGTTTGCAGAATCACATTTAAATTGGGTCTGTTTTTTATTTGGATTTGCCCACATGGCAGACATGCATGTTCTGGAACTGGGCTCACAGTCAGTAAATAAATATCTCATGAATCATCAGTACCAATATAATCTGAGGAAATCTGCTGGGAGGATTAAAAAAATATAACCAATTGAAGCTTAGCCAAGATTTTTATTTTTCCTCTTCTTATCTTCAAGTTCAAAGGCTAAGCAAGCTCTTTGAGGCCACTGACCTCATCAGGTGTTAGATTCCTCCCTTCTCACACCAGCTCCCACCCACCCCATGAAAGAATTCTTGCTATATAGAGCAACTTCCCAATTAGCTTGATGACAATTTGCCATTCTTCAAGGAGCTTTGATTAGGTAATTTTAAAAAGGGAACACATTAACCTATTTACTTCAGACACATAATATTAACATTTACTGGTGTAAAGTATTAACTGTCTGGCAAGGAAGCAGGGCTACATACAGGGACATAGAACAGCGCTGTTAAAAATACATAAAATAGGTTAGCTGCTTTTTCTCTTAAAGGATAGCTGAGGAAAAGTTAGGAACTTTTATAGTTCTCTCACATTTATTTCAACAGGTACCAAATCTCCACACACTGAACAATGGCTGGAAAAAATCATACTGCCAAAGCTGTTGCCCCATTACAGCTTCTGCATCTGTCCAGACAGACAGTTAATTTCCAGTCAAGAGACTAATCCCATGTGCAAGATTCCTGCAAGCTGAAGCCCTCAAGAGGAGGTGGAGGAGCTCAGAGAAGAGGTGGTCAGACTGAGAAGCATTCAAGACAGTGAGAAATGCATTGATGAGATGCTTCTTACAGCATCCAAGCTCTCCAACAGAGGTGAAGATGGGATGCTACAGAATGAAGACAGTTCGACATAAGTCACCAGAGCCTGCAGGATTGACAACCCATCTCCCCTAGCCCTCAAATTGTAGAACCAGTATGCAGCTCTGGAAGTGGAGGAGGTGAAAGCATCTCAGGAAAGGGAAGAACCAGACTTCAAGCACCCCAAAGTTGTGGAATCAGTCACCACAAAGAAATGAAAGGTAGTGGTGGTTGGTGACTCTCTTCTGAGGGGTACTGAGGCGTCCGTCTGCCAACCAGATTTGATGTCCAGAGAGGTGTGCTGTCTGCCAGGTGCCAAAATCCAAGATGTTACAGAGAGTTTGCTGAGACTCATCAAGTCTACTGACTATTATCCGATGTTGCTCATCCATATCGGCACAATTGATACTTCTAGGTATCCCTCTGAGCATATTAAAAGTGACTTCATGGCTCTGGAACAAAGGATGAAGTAGATAGGTGTGCAAGTGGTGTTCTCTTCAGTCCTTCCTGTTGAGGGTAAAGGCCAAGGCAAAGAATTTCACATCCTGAAGTTGAATGCATGGCTGCGTGGATGGTGTCATTGAGAGCATTTTGGTTTACCGGACCATGGGATGATTTTCCAAGGTCTGTAGAGCAGTGATGGTGTCCACCTATCCAAGCAGGATGAAAGTGTCTTCTGCAGCAGACTGGTAACCTACTGAAGAGGGCTTTAAACTTGGTTAGTTGTAGATGGGTGAAGAAAGCCTCCAGATAAGTGAAAGCCCTCAAGTAAGTAAAATATTAAATACCTCTGAAATAGGTAAAAAGGGCAATATCTGGAAAGCAGTGTGCATAAATGTCCATAGCATAGGAAATAATATCCTAGATGTTGAGGTTTTAATGAAAAGGGTGACTTGGATTTAGTGACAGTTACAGAGGCATGGTTCACAGACAATCATGACGGGGATGTAATTATACCGGGCTATACTTCATTCAGGAAGGACAGGATAAGAATAAGGGGAGGAGGAATGGCACTATATTTAAAAAAATAATATTAAAGATATAGAATTACAAGGCTTAAAAAGGAGTGAGAAGGCACTGTGGGTTAATCTAGAAAGAGGGGATGGGAAATCCATTTGCATTGGTATGATACACAGATCTCCTTCACAGGAAGAAGAAGTGGACAGATATTTAATAGAAGACATACGCAGTATTGACATGAAAGGAAAAGTGTTACTGATAGGTGATTTCAATATGACAGATGTTGATTGGCACATCCCTGCTGCAGTTTCATCTAGAAGTAAGGAGCTCTGGATTCTCTATAGGGAGAACTATTCTGTAACTGATAACGTGTTGGGGTCATACTGGACTTGTTGCTTACCAATGGGGAAAGTGTTTCTGGTGTTATAGTGGAAGATCATCCTGCATCCACTGATCACTAGATGATATGGTTCAGTATTAGGACTACGGCTAAGAAAGTCCACTCAAAAGCGAAGGTCTTATACCAGGTCTCTAGACCAGGAAAACTAACTTTGCCAAGATGGGACAATGCTTCGGGGAGTCATTAGTGGATGGGAACAGATGGGGGATGTAGAAAAGCAATGGCAATACTGAAAGGGGATATTTTAAAGGCAACAAACCTTCTTGTTGGAAAGATAAATAAATATAGAAAGAAAAGGAGGCCACTATGGTTCTCAAAATAAATAGCTGAAAAGGTAAAGAAAAAGAGGGTGACCTTCATAAAATGCAAGAGATCACGAGAGAGAAAGACAATCATCAATATTTGGAAAAACTTAGAGAAGCTAGGAAAGTAGTTAGGAAAGCAAAGATACAAAAAGAAGAGATAGCCAATGCAATAAAATTGGGGAGGGGGGGAGACATTTTCAGATATGTTAGTGAGAGGAGGAAGTGAGGAAGTGGTATTGTCAGACTCAAGGGGTAAGGGGAGGAATATGTAGAAGATGATGAGGATAAAGTGGGATTGCTTAACAAATATTTTTATTCTGTGTTCACAGATGAAGGGCCAGGAGCAGGACCTCAGAAAACACCCACAAATATGAACAGAAGTGAAAGGGATCTTGAACAATTTTCAGAAGATTGTGTTCTTAAGGAACTAGGTAAACTAAAAGTAGACAAAGCAATGGGTCTGGATGTGATACATTTGAGAATATTGAAGGAACCTGGGCACTTTCTAGCATCTCCACTGAACTGACCTTTTCAATGCTTCTTTAGGGATGGAAGTGGTCCCAGAGGACTAGAGAAAGGAACATGTGGTCCCTTTACACTAAAGCAGAAGTAAGGATGAGGTTGAGAACTACAGGCCAGTTAGTCTGACCTATGTGGTGAACAAATTAATGAAAATACTGCTAAAACAGAGCATATTGAGATTTTTGGAGTCCAGTGGATTACAGGATCCAAGACAGCATGCGTTTACCAGAGGTTTGTCTTGTCAAACAAATCTGAGTGATTTCTTTGGGTGACTAGAGAGTTGGAATGAGGGAGAACCTTAGATGTGGTGTACTTGGATTTCAGTAAAGCCTTTGACACCGTTCCACACAGAGAACTTATAAGTAACTTGAGCACCCTAGGGATGGACCCTAAAGTGACTGACTGGATTAAAAATTGGTTGAATGGGGGGGCGAAGCCTAACTCCGGGCAAGATGGACATATAAGATCTTTGCTTCGGAGAGTAATAGTCAAGAATCCTGACTTCTGTTGCCTTTAATCAAGCAGATCTTACCTATTTTGGAATCAGTCAACTTTGGATATGTCTGGCCCAAAACCAACGTGTCTGGATTACCAAGGATCTCAAAACACCAGCGCAAAGAGAACCAAAATGGAACCTCTTTCACCTCACAAAATGGTGGTCATCCGAGATTGTCCTGAGGCTTTGCAGGAACTTCTTGCTGAAATCAGCTGTTAAAGACATGGTTAAATCAAACAGAGATTCGCTGAACACAATGCAGGAAGATATTAATGCCTTGAAAAACAGCTTGGAGTCAATAATGGTGAGACTGGAGAAGGTGGAGAGCGTGGTGGCAAAACATGGGGAGAGGGTCAAGGCTGTTGAGAAGCAGGCAAAGCTGATCCGGTCACTGCAAAGAGAGTTGGAAGATGGTAATAATCGCGCTGAAAAGGAATAACATTGGGATCCTGGGAGTTCCTGAGGGAGCTGAAGGCCCAGATATGCTGGCCTTTTTACAATCAATGATCCTGGGTGTGCTTAAAGTGAAGTTTGCTATGCCTTTTGAGATTGAGTATGCCCATCGAGTGCCTACTCAGTCCGTGGTTTCAGGCAAGCGTCCACGCCCAATCATCTTAAAAGTTCTGCGATTTCAACAAGTAATGCCAATAATGGAAGAAGCCAAAATACATTCTCCCTTGAATATCAGGGACACAGGCTCCTCTTTTTCCCTGACTTCATGAAGGCCGACGGTAGACCGGAGGAAAAGTTTCTTGGCGCTACACCCATGCTAATTGCAGCTGCAGGCCCATTTTGGGCTGCTTTATCCTGCCCGCATGAGAACCACGCTGCACAACCAGATCAGGACTTTTGATGATCCAGGGGAGTTGCATGCATTTTTGGAGGACAAGGAGCTGCTGGTGTTGATGCGGTGAAAATCTGCCTTGCAATCAGTGGTGGGTATGAGTTTTGCAGAGGTTCTCCGATGCTTTTTCATGTGGATGTCTTGACTGATCTGAGGTCGTGAAGTTGCGTTTTTAATCATGCAGAGTTGATATTCAATGTGGCTCTCTCGTGGCAACTCCGGGGTATTGCTCTGGTCACACTGTCCTTCACTTTCTTTCTTTCTTCTTTTGTGTTTTGTGTTGTCTGTGATGTATGTGATGGTTTGGAGGGTGTCAGGGCATTGTAATGGCAAGATGACCCTTGCCTATCTACATGCAGCCTACCGCGATCATACAATGTATGGGTAAGGGCGGTTTTGCTCTAGTGTCTTGTAGCCTTGGGTTTGGGGACACTATTATAGGGGTGGGTTGTAGCCAGTATAAGACGCTCTAAGCGGCAAAGGAGTTGCAGTGAATTAGTTAGTTACACCCTCCATGCCTGTCTTGTCCCTTTGGGCTCACCCACTAAGTTCAGTGTTTGTTATAGTCCCCCAGGATTTTGGTGGCTTTGATATTTAGAATTATGTTTTTCTCTTTTGAGGGATATTCTATAAGGGCTATGGCTAAAAGGTGGTTTTTCTTCTTCTGTTTTCTCCCTCGGGCTATTAATGTAACCATTATTCTGAATGATTTTAGGGTGTGGATTAACAATGTAAAATCATCTGTCACAACCTGGTATGCTTCTGCAACATTTGTCTATCACAGTGTGCTAAATTGTCAATATGTCTTCCTTTAAGATAGTCTTACTGAATTTTAAGGGCATTAATAATCCTATTAAGAGGAAAAATATATTTTTATATTGGCGCAAAGAAAGTGCTGACATCCTATTTCTGCAAGAGACACATTTGAATGTGAAGGAGTCTTTAAAATTAGATATGAAACTCTTTTCACTAGTGGCTTTTTCAGCTGCCATTCATAAAAAAATGGGGTAACCATTTTAGTAATGAAATCCTTATCCCCCACTGTACTACAAACTAGATCTGATACTGAAGGGCGGTGGGCAATGATTGTCATTAAGTTAAGAGCTACTGAACTGGCCTTAATCAATATCTATGCTCCTAACTTAGATTGCCCTAATTTTTTTAGCTCCATTGCGGCTTCAGCGCAAGAGGTGTCTAGATATCCGACTATTGTGGGGGGGGGGGGGAGGGGCTTCAAACTCATGTTAAATACCTTTTTAGTGTAACCCAAGGGTTAAAATTGGCGCTTGCGCTAAAGTGGGTGACTGGTTTGAATTGTTGTTAATTATATTTGATAGTTTGGAGCCTTGAGTGAATATTGATGTACTGGTTATTTAAATTGGACAACGTTTTAGGTAATTTTATGGAGGAAAATGTATAACTCCTAAAAGAATGTATAGTTTAAAATTGGAAATAATAGGATATTTAAGTTAGATAAGCTGAATGGAGTCATAGGTTTTTTATTATTTTAGAAAGATTTTAAAGTGTAAACCTTCCAAATTAAGGTCTTTCCATTCACTTTAATGGGAAATTACAGTTGAAAAGAAAACGGATTTTTCTTTGCAAAATTTAGAACATGCTTTAATGCCTAATCTACATATTCCTAAAGCATGCTTGTGATTGGTTAGTGGCTCTGGAATGTAAATAATGTTGTCAGAAGAGTCACCGTTACCTTGACAACAGGAAAAATATAATCTGCATATTCCTAAAGCCTGCTTGTGATTGGTTAGCAGCTCTGGAATGAAAATTGGTGATGTCAGAAGAGTCATCGTAACCTTGACAACAGAAAAGTTATAGTTGGAAAAGAAAGAAGAGCTTGAACAGTAACAGAAAGCAGAAGTGTGTTGTGCTATGCCTGGAAAGATGTACTGTTTATGCTAGTAAAAAGGTACCTATAGATGAAAAATTGTTTTGAGAATGGAATTGCTGTTGGAACTATATGAAAATCAGGCAAAGTAAATGACAGCCCTGATTTTGTGTGGCACTGGACAATACTTATTGAGAAGTATTGGCAGGTAGTAAAGCAAGTGACACTGGTTGAAAATTCCATGAGAGCTCTCTGAAGGAGGGAGGCTGAGAGGAAGTGGCAGTGTCTGTGAGGCGTGCTTTGCTATTAAGTAGCTTATAGTATGTGGTGCCTGAAATTCTAAAGTGATAGGATACCTGCACAGTAAGTGACTGATGTCATTGTGAAAAAAAAATATGCCTGGAGTCATATAAGGAAATAGATGAATGAAGGCTTTGTCTTGGAAAAGTGAATTCATAAATGAAGCTCTGTTAGTAGTTAGGGAAAAACAGTAAAGATTAGGCTTTATTATTTAGGGACTTTAATTATATTTTGATTTATTTAGACAGTTAGGAATCTATACTGAATAATTTCACAGTGATTGTTCGCTAGTTGGTAAGCTAGTGAAATGTTCTATAGTAAAATCAACAATAATTAGTAAAAAGCAATATTTTGAATACACAGTAAATTAAATCTGTTATTAAGTCTAACCATCTATAATAACAAATAAAATTGTTATACTTACGACTTGGAGCTTGAGTTCTACAAATCCTTTTAGTTTAATTCCATCATTTTGCTTTGAGCAGTGAATGAGGCTAGATTATTTTTGTGCCTTGTTGTCTGGGTTTGTGCAACTTCTTGGCCACGACTACTACCATCATATCTAGGGGTGGAGGTGAACTCAGACACAGAGAGGTTACATTAGATAGGAGTCCAGTCAGAACCAATAAGGTCCCCAAAGCACACCCTGTTCTCTTATCTCTATTATATTATATTTTTATTGAATTTGTCATGATTACAAAGGTAAACATTGGAAAAGAACATTCCCTTACATAAAACACAAGAGAAAATTACAGTTTAAAATGTTTTCAGAGGAACAATCTCAAAAAACCACATTAAATGAGAGACAGCTAGCTAAGCATACCAAACATCAAGACCCCAATTTTCTTCCCAACCAAACCACTCAAAACAAAACAATATAATAATCTTATTGTGAGCTCTTACCCACCAAAAATTGTTCTAACTGTGACGCTTCAGTAAATACATATCTATTACCAAAATAAGTAACAAAACATTTACAAGGAAATTTTAAATAAAACTGACCTCCCAAAGCAAGAACCCTAGATTTTAGCTGCAAAAAAGCTTTCCATCCGAGCTGGGTAACCTTGGCAACATCAGGAAACATCATCAAAGGACTCCCACAAAAGGAAACATCCTTCTTAGCAAAATATAATTTCATAATAGCAACCTTTTCGCTCTCAGAAGAGAAGGTAACCAATAGGGTAGCCCTCTTAGTCACCTTATCTAGAGAGGGTTCTAAAAATTTAGTTAAATCTAGTTGATCCAAGCTCACCTGCTCATCAGCCTCTCCATCTTTAGCTATCTCACTACCCCCCTGGGGTAGATAATAAATAGAAGTATACTAGCCACATCAAATGTTGATCATAACAACGTATCATGGACATATTTTTTAAATAACTCTAATGGAGAGAGAAGGTGTACCATCGGAAAATTTAAAACTCTAAGATTATTTGCTCTAGATAGGTTTTCTCTTTACCTCGCACCGCCATCCGCAGCTCTCCCCAGCCCGGGGATAGAGCCTCTGGCGGCAGGAGGAGCCAAACCAACAGCGCTGCCCGATCGGGGCAGTGGACAGGATTTAAAGTCTTCGCGCCATCGGGCGCTGATCCTCTTTACCTCGCACCGCCATCCGCAGCTCTCCCCAGCCCGGGGATAGAGCCTCCGGCGGCAGGAGCGGGGCAGCGGACAGGATTTAAAGTCTTCGCGCCATCGTGCGCACCCGCGCCTGGCGGGCCCACGCCTGAGGGCCTCGCCAGAGGGCCCTTTGGCGTGGCCCTTAGGCAGGTGGCCCAGATACCGCAACGGACACTACATACATATCCAACGCAAGACTGTCCAGCAGTTTGAGCTTGCTTAATGAAAGATCCTGGACCTTGTATTCGGACACGCTGCCTTCCGCAAGTATAGCCTCGCTAATAGAGCCACTGCATATCAGGTCTATGTTATTTATCTATATACTACACTGTTGTCAGTAACCGTTAGTAGTTATAGTCACCACTGTTCCATTGGTAGTAACCTATGTACTGTTGCCAGTAATATTCCATTGGTAGTAACCTATGTACTGTTGCCAGTAATATTCCATTGCAAATCAACCTCTATACTGTTGTCAGTAGCCTTATTAATTCCAGTCACCATTATAGTGCTACCAATAATCTACTATTGTTAACAATCTACTTTACTGTTGTCAGTAGTCTCACCAGTTCCAGTCATCTAGGTACTGTACTAGTTATCTAACTTTAACCATTGCCTTCGATCATATTGTCTGTTGTCACCCAGCCTACTGCACTAAGTACCAAGAGTTGGTTAATAACTTCCTGGTAGTCTAATCTGACTGACCCGCTCCCAATCACATAGTGCTCTGACAAAATGGGTTCCCTCATTACCACCATAATAGGATGCTATATCATCCTCTCAGGCTGGTTCTCCAACTCTCTAGCCTTAACCCCAGCATCCAACCAGATTCCTATATTACGGGGCCATGGGAGAAGGTGGACTAGTGCTTCCCATAACAGCATAACTTGGGACTACCGCTCACACCACCCCCATCTGTTACACATTGCTCTTCAACACAATATGAAATCCAAACAAATTCAAAACCCCTACCCTCACAGCCTAAAATGTGCCCTCATCAATGCCCGTTCTATCCGGAAGAAGTGGCCAGCTGTCACCGACATAATTGCCAGCCACGGCCTTGATATACTCATGGTCACTGAGACGTGGTTATCTGCTGAAGACAACATAATACTCAACCAGCTCCTCCCTCAGAATTTCACCATACATTCAAGTCATAGGCAAGAAAAAAGAGGAGGTGGCGTGCTCATCCTCACCAGGACAGACCTCCAATTTCGAACAGTAGACTCCACCAGTACAAACCACCTTGAGACCGTCACCATCTCCAACAAACACTGCATAATCAACCTGCTTTACAGAGCACCTTCAGTCTCCCCAGATGATCTCGCGGCTATCATTGATCTGGCATCCAACACTCATAACCCAGGCCTCCCAAATTGGATCCTAGGTGACTTTAACTTGCCTACATTACAAGATCATCAAGCAACAGCCTTCCTTGATGCCCTGGAAAATCTTGGCTTCAAGCAACTAGTTAATAATCCTACCTATATTAAGGGAAATATCCTGGACCTTGTATTCGCCCCGCAATCCTCTCTTAACCCAGCCCAGGATCCCATAACCTCCATAACTTCTGTTCCTTGGTCTGATCACAAACTGATCATCATCCAGATTCCCTCTTACAAAGCCTACACAAAAACCAACAAAATCCAATGCAACACCGCAAGACCGCACTCTCGATCTTTCAAGCCTTACAACAGAGATCTTATCCTTGCTGAAACACAGCAATTCATCTCTGAATCCACCCAGAACCTTGACGACCTAATTTCTCACTGGAACAATTGCCTCAGCTCATTTGCCCTACGTACAACATCCAATAGGCCTCCAGGTAAAAGAGTAAGTGCCCCATGGTACTCAACTGACCTTAAAGCATCACTTAGCCAATTACGGAAACTTGAGAAACGCTGGCGCCGATCTCATTCTTTAAATGACCTAACAACATACAACTGTCATCTGGCTGCGCATCGCAACGCAGTTACCAACAATATGAAGCAGTACTACTCTGACATCTTAAAAAGATCACTTAATAAACCACATGACCTCTTTGACCTGGTCAAAACTTTATCGAAGGAACCATCCTCTGGACCTCCATTTGAGTTACACCCACAAGATTTTGCAACCTATTTACAATCCAAGATATGCCAGACCAACAAAACCTCTACTACAACCTCTACCACAGAGCAAAACTGCCAAACAACCCTAACCATGTTTTCTACCCCCTCCAAGAGAGGAAATTAAGACACTATTGCAGCCCTTAACACCACTACTGCTCAGACCGATCCATGCCCAGCCTTCTGGATCAAGGAGCTCCACAGTCACTTCAGCTCAGTACTGTCCAAAATAATGAACCTCTCCTTCTCAACTGGCTCCTTCCCTTCAGCCCTTAAACACACCTCTATCAGACCTCTGCTAAAAAACTGCAAGCTTGACTCCCAACAGGTGGAATCCTACAGACCCATATCTAGCATTCCACTACTCGCGAAGATCATTGAAAAGGAGGTCCAAAGGCAATTGCAGGATCACATTGACTCCGCTGCACTGTTAGACCCCTGCCAACATGGTTTTAGGGAATTCCATGGAGTGGAATCCCTCCTTACCACTCTCTTCTGCAAAATAATCACTGGCATTGATGACATCCGTCGAGGATTTGCACTCATCTTTCTGGACATCGCTGCAGCTTTTGATTCAGTAAATCATGAGCTTCTACTAGGACGTCTGATGGACAAAGGCATTAATGGAAGAGCACTTGAATGGTGCAGATCCTACCTGTCCGAAAGATGGCAACATGTTAGTTCTGGAGGGATAAAGTCTGAACCTTTCCACCAAAGCCAAGGAGTCCCTCAAGGATCCTCCCTTTCTGCGCTCCTGTTCAATATTTACATGCAGCCAATTTGTAATATCATCCGGTCTTTCAATGTTGACTGCATGTTATACGCAGACGATGTCCTGCTTTACATTCCCTTCTCTACCGAGCATCTGGACCTCTCCCCACTGACGAGTTGCTTCAATGCAATATCTGACTGGCTCCTGTCTCAAAACCTCAGAATACAACATAAGAAAACAGAAGTACTCTTCATTACAAGGAATCCCAATTTTACCCCCCCCCCCCCCCACAATATCTTAAAGTAAAAGAAGTGGAGTTACAATCTAAATCCTCAATACGATATTTGGGAGTCACCCTAGATCAACGCCTGGACATGAAGGCCCACGTAGGAAACATAGTCAGATCAGTTTACTACAAGATCCGCTCACTGAGACATTTACGTTCCATGCTTGATCCAACTGATTTCCGGACAATCTTCCAGGCGTTGGTTATACCTCATTTCGACTATGCCAACGCCATATTACAAGGTCTTCCCCAATCTACATTAAACCCACTTCAGCTAGCCATGAACGCAGCAGCAAGAGTCATCCACGGAGCCTCCAGGAACGACCACGTGACACCTCTACTGATACAGTTGCACTGGCTACCCATTCAAGCCAGAATAGTTTTCAAGACCCTGATAATCACTTTTAAAGCTGTTAATAATCTCACATCTGCATCCTTATCCTCCCTCATCCAGATCACATCTCCAAATAGAGCAAGAAGATCCACAACTATAAACTCCCTAAAAATCCCGAAGGAACTTACTGTTTGGACTAAATCGACAGCCAACAGAGCCTTCAGTCTCAGTGCCCCAAAATGCTGGAATGCACTACCCCCTGATATCCGGGCTATTAAGAGCCTAACACAATTTAGGAAAGCCCTCAAACGCCACCTCTTCAACAAGTACCTTATAGAACCCAATGGCATCACCTAGAGCTCAATAACACCCACAGATACCAGTCCCAAATAAATCTATGATATTTCAACAACACACCAAGTTTGGTATTCAATCCTATAGTGGGCTGGTGTTTTCCTATGAAACCTCTGTGCATATGATTCCATGTAGTATGTTTTGTAAATAGTTACTCCGGTTATCCAAGTTATTTATGCCCTGTTACCTGTAAACTCCATGTAGTATGTTTTGTAAATAGTTACCCCGGTTATCCAAGTTATTTATGCCCTGTTACCTGTAAACTCATACGTGTTAAATGTACTGAACATTTTGTTCCATGTGAACCGCGCTGATGGTGAATAGTGCGGTATATAAGAGATTGTAAATAAATAAATAAATAAATAAATAAATAACCTTTCCAATCTCTTTTGAAGCACAGTGGTCTCCTTTATATAAGATGAACTCGCAACCTGTACACTCTCCGCAGACCCCTCCAACTTCCGAATCCTCTCACTAACAGCTGAAAGAGACTGACCATGACCGCGAAGAACTCTCGCAGTGTCATGAGAGAACCTACACAGCTGAGTGAGAGTACCCAAAAGAACACATTCCACCCGATGTATAGCATCAAAAACATCTTTCAAAGAAATATTAGAATTAGCAGAACTAGAAAAAACTGGCAGTGAATCAGAAGATGGTAAAGAGACACCCGAAGGGTATACAAGCTCAGCTCCAGTCAAAGCAGTCCGCTTAAAAGAAGCTCCATCGGAGGAAGGGGTGGAGACGGAAAACAAACTACCATCTCCAACAAAGGAGGAATTGGATGAGAGCATTTTATCATCAAAGTTAGATTGGGGGGGAGGGGTACGATCCCCCGAACTTAATGAAGCCTCTGGGACTAACCTTGCTCCTGGGTCCTGAGGGACTGGCATTTGTAAAGCAGCAGCACTAATCAGGTGGGTATCCATAGGGCCCTTCACCGCCTGACCCTCCACTTGGTCCTTGTTCTTAGCTTTTCGCTTACCCATTCAAGACACAGGAGGCAAAGAAACTTCCCAGAAGCTCCCAGGTGCTCCTAAGGGGCTCACAAGGGGCCTAACCTGCCCCTTGAGACACGCCCCTTGAGACACACACCACGGCCACGTCCCGCGGTACCAGGTGGTTCTTATCCTCAATCGCAGCAGGAGAGAGGAGCTCTGTTCCAGCCAGGTATGCAGCTGACAGCAATTCCCACTCAGCGTCTCCTGACGTTAGCAGGCATTCCTGGGCTAGCTTCTCCACCAGCCTCTAGTACTCACTGGCTCTTATACTCAGTCGCAGCAGGAGAGAGGAGCTCTGTTCCAGCCAGGTATGCAACTGACAGCAATTCCCACTCAGCGTCTCCTGACGTTAGCAGGCAGTCCTGGGCTAGTTTCTCCACCAGCCTCTGGTACTCACTGGCTCTTATACTCAGTCGCAGCAGGAGATAGGAGCTCTGTTCCAGCCAGGTATGCAGCTGACAACAATTCCCACTAAGCGTCTCCTGACGTTAGCAGTCAGTCTTGAGCTAGCTTCTCCCTCTCTTGTCTCTAATACAAGAATTAGGCCTGGTAGACATATGGCGGTTACAACACCCTGTTGACAAAGAATATACTTTCTTCTCTCCCCCTCATAACTCAGTATCACGCATAGACTTTTTCCTAGTCTCTAAAGGACTATGTTCTAGAATTAGTGAGTCCAATGTTCATGCAGCTCATATTTCTGACCATGCCACAATCTCATTCTCCCTATTGGACTCAACGAGCTGCTCATCTCACTTATGCTGGTATTTTGACAGAACTCTACTTGGTAGTCCGGAGTTTCGAGAGACCATCCTAATGGTTATAGAGGAGAATTTTCAGTTGAATTTACCTCAGGACACCTCGGGTTGGGCGTGGTGGGAGGGATTCAAAGCTAAAATGCTGGCTACCATAACCAGTTTTGCTATATGACTGGCCAAGCAACATAAACCAGAACTTGAAGCTTTGGATAAGCAGATTAAAGTGGGGGAACGCATCATAGGTCAGAAAACTGATCCTAACATTCTGATAAGGTTACAGCATCTTAGATTTAGATGTAACTCGATTTTGACTACTGAGGCTTCACAGAACATTCAAATGCAGAAAGGGCGGTATTATTTGGAAGGTAACAGGGCCGGACGATTATTAGCTAACTCATTAAAAGACCACAAGGAAGCTTCTTGCATTGCTGCTTTGAGAGACCCTCAGGGGCAACAATTGATTGTCAAGGACTCTGAAATTGCAGAAACCTTTTGCCAATGTTATGCTCAGCTATACTCCACAGAGATAGAATTTTCTGAGGAAGGTTTTGATAAATTACTGGCCAATATACAGAGGCCAGTGTTGGATCAGGAAACAGCTGCAGGCAGATCACGGTCATGGAAATTATCCAGGCTATTGTTTTTATGCATGTGGGCAAGACTACCGGACCAGATGGCCTTCCGGTTGAATTTTATAAAACCTTTTCCAAAGTGCTGGGCCCATATCTCCAACAATATTATAGGCTTCTTTTAGAATCGGTGGACCAGACTGGAGCGTTCGCCTCTGCAAATATTGTAGTTCTTGAAAAACCTGGGAGAGACCCTCAGATGGTTATTAATTACTGCCCAATTTCTTTACTAAATGCAGATTATAAAATATTTGCTGCCACTTTAGCTGGTCGTCTTTCCAAATTGATTCCATCGTTGATTCATCCGGATCAATGTGGCTTCTCCGAGGGACACTCTACAGCCGACAAAGCCAGAGTGTTTTGTCATGTTTTGGAAGGTGCAGAAAGAGCAGAGGGCCCACTGGTGGGATTATTGTTAGATGCAGAGAAAGTGTTTGATCAACTGGAGTGGCCTTTTTTATTTGCCGTCTTGAAGTGGTTTGGTTTTGGTGAGGGTTTCCTTAAATTAATTAAACTTATGCATTTGAGTCCAAGTGCTAATCTTTTTGTGAATGCGACTCAGTCTAAAGACTTTTCTTAGGGCATGGCACCTGTTAGGTTTGCCCCCCTTTCACCTACCCTTTTCAATCTAGCCTTGGAACCTTTGGCCTTATTGTTAAGACAAAGCTCTGTGGTTAAAGGTGTGTCCATAGCTGACATAGAAATTAAAAATTCTGCTTACGCTGATGATCTACTACTGTTCACCACGCCCTGTTCTATTCCGGCTGTCCTAGAGCTGATAGACCAATACTCAGGTTTATCAGGCTATAAAATTAATTGGTCAAAGCATTTCCTTTAAATTCTCGAGTTTGTAGGGCGGATTTGGAAGATTATCCTTTTGTGTGGGAATCCAAAATGGTGAAATACTTAAGAGTTCACTATTGTCATCCACTTAGTGAAACTCTGCAATATAATGAAAGGGAGCTTCTCTCTATGGTACGAAATATGACTGCGAAATTGTCGCCGGTCTATCTTTCTTGGTAGGGTCATCTTAAAGCTATAAAAATGACTGTTACTCCTAAGGTGAATTATGTGTTAGAGATATTACCAGATTTTCTTTTGGGTAAAACATATTGTCAAGTTGAAAGGACTCTTGTCCAATTTCTATGGAAAAATAAACCGCCTAGAATTGCTCTCAGGAAGCTTAAATCTAAAAAGGAGGAAAGGGGTGTGAACTTCCCTGATGTTCAGGCCTATCACTGTGCTTTTTTGTTAAAACAGAGTTCAAGATGGGTAGAGGGGTATAAGGGGCAACGCCCAGTGTGGCCTGATCTTGAAGAAAGGTTGATTGCACCTTCCCCCTGAACCTCCTCCCTGGCATAGTGTCTTCTGAGAGGCTGAAGTTTCACAGGGTTATAACAGACACCCAAAGGGCTTTCCAGCAACTAGCGAGTGTAATACCTAGGGAGGAATGCTTATCGAAACTTATTCCTATCTGACACAGTCCCTTTTTAAAATTCATCAAAATCCGTTTGCATGGAAACAATGGTTTAGCAGGGGCATTTGGTCCATAGGCCAATTGATATTGGAAGGCAGGTGAAAACCATTTATATACCTACAGCATGAGTTTGACCTGCCTAAGACCTTATACTTTCAGTGGATTCAGCTGAGACATTGCATAGAGAAATCCCTTATTGATATTGAATCTTTACCTGAGGAATGGGGGCTACTAAATATCATAGGTTCAGCCCAACAGGCTTCAGGGGTGGCTTCTTACTACTATAAATTGGTTGCTCATCACCCCACTCCACAGTCCATTGGTGCTCAATGGATATGGGAACATGACACTGGGGAGACTCTTTCTCCGGAAGCATGGGTGAAATTATGGGGCAAGTTAATTAGAGTCTCTCAGTCTGCTTCTTTCTCCCAAGCTCTATATTTCTTTGCACACAGAGCTCATTTTACCCTGCTAAAGGTTCCCAAGTGGGATAAATCAGTTGGAAATGAATGTTGGTCTTGTCAGAGTGATGTTGGCACTTTAAAACATGTGATATAAGGGGAACAGTGAGTGTGGAGGACGGGAGTGGTAGCCTGTTGAGTGCCGCGTTGGCAAAGCACGCCGGATCAGCTGCGCGTTGTTGGCCCTGACGTCATCCGGGGCTTAAATTGTGATCCAGAGCAGCGGTTCCTGGGAGCAGTGAGTGTGGAGGACGGGAGCTGTAGCCTGTTGAGTGCCGCGTTGGCAGAGCACGCCGGATTAGCTGCACATTGTTGGCCCTGACATCATCCGGGGCTTAATTGTGATCCAGAGCAGTGGTTCCTGGGAGCAGTGAGTGTGGAGGATGGGAGCTATAGCCTGTTGAGTGCTGTGTTGGCGGAGCACGCTGGACCAGCTGCGTGTTGTTGGCTCTGACGTCATTTATTTTTATTTATTTTTTTTATTTAGCTGTATTTATATCCCGCTTTTCACTGGGTCAAAGCGGTCAATTGGGGGATACATTTAACACGAGGGGATATGAGACACATACACTAATACTTACAGGGAACATGGGCAATGGAGGGTTAAGTGGCTTGCCCAAGACCACAAGGAGTGCCTATAGGATTAGAAATCCCAGTCCCTCCGGCCTGAGATTGCTGTCCCCAGGTGGGACTTGAACCCCCGGCCCTCCGGCCTGAAGTACCTTGTCCTAACCACTAGACCACTCCTCCCTCCCTCCATCATTTGGGGCTTATATTGCCGCTAGTACCGCGGTCTCGCGGTTGTGGTCGTGCTTTGAAGGGGCGCGTTTAAAGGGGCTTGTTTGCCCCTTGAGCGCCCCTTCAGTGCACGAGGAGCACGGAGTGGAGGCCTTGGAATGGGCAAATGAAAGAAGAAGTCCTTAAATGTGAGTACTGTTAATCCATCAAAATCTGTGAAGGTTCTTGGCCCTATGGATAAGCACTTGGTTACCCCAGAGGGGCCTGCAGTGCTATTGCAAGAAGC
Source organism: Ichthyophis bannanicus (assembly GCA_033557465.1). Lineage (NCBI taxonomy): Eukaryota > Metazoa > Chordata > Amphibia > Gymnophiona > Ichthyophiidae > Ichthyophis > Ichthyophis bannanicus. Next base: position 1,142,583,270 of record CM066031.1, on the reverse strand, counting down.
CCCCAGGTCCTCATCTCCTGTGGCGAACTCCTCTACTACTTTAGGGGATATTAACTCACCCCTGCATTCTGGTCAGAGTTCTTTGGGCCCAGTTACTTCTTCTCCTAATCAGGAGGAGCAGTTTTGTTTGCCGGGTTTGTCATCTATGCCGGCTTCTCCTTCGGTATCGACTGATATTGTGGTGGTTCCTATGCCACGTATCCTTCAATCCCCAGGAGATGAAGCTGTGGCCCAACAGGTATCTGGAGCTATTCTACCAATGGACATTAAAAATATATCCTTATATGACGTGTGGCAAGTCCTCTCACGGATTGAAAAGTCTTTATCATCTGTTGTTTCACAATATTCTGTTTTTACTAAAGAAGCTGTTGCAAAATTGTCTCAACATGAATCTCAATTGTTTGTTTTAGATAACCAGTGTAAAAATTAGATCAACAAGTCTTATCACTACAGAATGTTAATGTTTCATTTATTAAAGATAATATTTCTCTTCATACCCAACAGGAACTGATGGACAATACTCTGAGGGCTAAAAATATTAGGTGTTTAAATTGTCCTCGCACTCGTTTGCTTTCCCCTCAGATCCTATTTGATAAATATTTGACTGAAGTCCTGGGGTTAGAAGAAACTACTAAACCTGTAATTAATAATTTGTATTATTTGCCCCAAATGGTAGCTAACCCTGGTGGAGTTCTCCAGGGCGTAACAGCCTTGCCCGCACTTGATTCTGTAGACGTTTCTGAATTTATTGAGTCGTCTTCTGATCTAATTTTTACTAGGTCAACCCTTTTGTTATCTTTTAATTCAGAGATTGATAAAATATGGTTATGAGGTTATACTTTCAGAATAAAGATGTTAATTTCTGCGGAGGGATAATAAATCTGTTCCCTGATGTCTCCAGGCAGACGCAGCTGCGACGCAAGGCTTTTATTTCATTAAAGCCTCGTGTTCAGGCCATTGGTGCTACTTTTTTTTTTTAAATTCCCCTGTAAGTGCCTGGTCACATTAAATGGAACTAAATACGTCTTTTTGGATATAGCTTCTTTAGAAACTTTTCTTGGTACCCATTGTCCTTAAGGTTCTAATTATGTCTTGTTGATGATTACCAGTTATGCTAGTATAATGAGTTTACTTTTCATTGATGGATACAGATTCCTGTCCTCTGTACTTTATATAAATATTTTTCTTCTTTAGGTATTGCTTGTAGCATTTTTCTGTGGTACTTCCCGAGATGTGGACTTTTACGTTTATAATTCCTTTGTTTGATTGAATTTTTGTATTATTTTGGAAATTCAATAAAAATTATAAGTTTAAAAAAACATGTGATATATGACTACCCTAATGTTCAGTCCTATTGGATTTCGATTTGGAACCAAATCCAAGAGGTCTTGGGATTCAGGACCACTCTCTCTTGGTCTATTATAGTCTTCCAGTCAACAATTGGCATCTTGTCGTTACAGAGGGATTGTCATTTCTTATTTGACTTCATGATGGGAGTGGCGCTGCATCTCATAATTGCCAACTGGAAGCATACGGCAGATCTCAATTGGCACGAATAGTGGAATCGTTTATGCCTATGTCATTAATGCAAGCGAATGCCATGTTATGGTATAATTTCCATGCCTTCTACCTTGCTTAAGTGGAAACCCTTACATAATTATATTCCAAAAGCGAGATATGGTGTAAATTAAGGGGTAATTAGTTATCAACCATGCCTTTATATGGTAGAGGGCTGTTTTGGTTATATCATCGCCCTTATAAGCCTCTTTCTTTTATTTTTTATAGTCTTTTATGATGATCACATGGTGAAGGGAGGGTTAATGTTGGGGTAGGCTGTTAAGGCCCTTTTTTTTTGCTCTTATGTTTAAAGAGAAGTATCAGTTTATTTGTAACTTTTTGTTTTTTTGTTGAAATTTGTCTGAAAACATAAATAAAGAAGTTAAAAAAAATGTGGTTGAATGGGAGATGACAAAGTATACATGTAAATGGAGCTCACTCTGAGGAGAAGTTACAGTCTCATAAGGAGTGAGACCTTTACGAGTTCTTTGAGGAGAATTACGAATTGAAAATAAAGAAAATGGCAGAGCTTCCACCCAGTCCCAACTCCAATCATGAGTTAGGGAGTGGAGGAGCACCTTCAGTGTCTGATTCATCCATTCCACTTGGCCAGAGCTTTGCGGATGATATGGAGGATGAAGTTGTTGGTGAAGGCCAAAAAATGCAGTTATGCCTTTCCAGACTTCTGCCGTAAATGCAGGGCCTTGATCGGCAGACAAAACAAGGGGCACACCCCACAAGGGAATGAACTGGGTAAGCAAACACTTCAAAACTGTAGCAGCAGATAACAAATTGGTAGGATAGGCCTCAGGCCATCCTGAGTAAAAGCAAGTTAAAAACCAAAAGATGTTTCCTCCCCCTTTGGCACAAGGAAGATCAATAAAATCCATTTGCAGGAAGAGGAAAGGTCTTTGAGGCCTAGGCAAGGATGCTGATGGTGATGCACGGAGGGTGCACCCATATCTACCTGCTTGCAAATAAGGGAGACAAGAAATATATATAGCATGAGCAATGGGAGGGAATGCAGGACTATACCATAACTGGGCAAAAGCATTTGTCATAGCAGGAACACTTAAATGAAATTTATAATGAAGGAACAAAGCCACAGGATATAGTAATGACTTTGGACAAATAAACAATTGTTCTTTTTTTCCATAATCCAGTACCATCAAGTGACGCTCCCCATGACAACCATTCATGCTGCTCGGTGAAATCCACAGATTCATGATGGAAGCGCATCAGGTCCAAAGACAGTGAAGCTGAGGGAGAGGTTGCAGTTGAGCGAAGAGTCAATAAAAAGTGTGTCGGAAAAGATGGTCCTGCCTCTACAAGCTTAGCAGCCTGGTCCACAAACTGATTGCCTTGTGACACCAAGGAACCAGTAAGATCATGTCCTTTACATTTTAGTACGGCAACATGAGCCAGTTTAAGCAATGCTGCAAGCAAACGTTCAATATAGCGAGCATGCTTAATAGGTTTATGAGCAGCCATCAAAAATCCACGTTGCGGCCAAATGTTCCCAAAATTCCATAAAACCCCTAGCGTATAGGCGCTATCAGTATAAATATTCACAACCAGATGCACAGATAATTCTAAGGCCTGGGTGAGAGCAAACACTTCAGCTAACTGTGCACTGGCAAATGGCAAAGCTGCAGATTCTATTACAGTATTGACAGTGGTAACAGAATAACCAACAAGTCACCCTGTTCATTGCGGAAAGCAGAGCCATCAGTAAACAGGATCCAATCAGGACTGGACAAAGGTACAGAGGACAGATCGGGCCTAGCCTTTGAGTAGGCCGTGACAGAAGAAAGACAGTCATGAGTCCCATCCGGGTCAGACAAGTGCAATAAAGGATCTAAAGAAGCCAAGATTTGTGCAGGTTGTAAAAGAGAAACTTCATGCAAAGTGACATGTGGCTGAGAGATAGTCAAATCAAAAAGCAATAAGTGAGAGCTTGAGAGAGGCTGCGTTTTGGCTAAATGTAAAAGACGGGCTACAGAGTGAGAAGGATATACATGCAAGTCATGTTGAAGAACAAGGAAGTCTGTGGTTTGTATTGCAAACACAACAGCAGCCAAGGATTGAAAACAGGGAGGCATGCCAGAAACAACAGGGTCAAAGGATTGAGAAAAATATCCCAGTGGCTTAAGTCCAGTGGGAAAATGTTGTTCAGAGACACAGACTGCAGCTGTTGTGGAAGTAGCCAGATAGAGAAGAAAAGGCAAGGCATAATCAGTTAAGGAAAGGCATGGAGCAGTCAGCAGCGCTTGGCACAGGGACTGGAAAGCATTATACTGTGCTTCAGAAGGGACTATAATACCCTCCAGAGCATAGGTGTCAAACTCTGGCCCGCGGGCCAAATTTGGCCCGTAGTGTAATAATATTTGGCCCGCGAGGCTATACCAAATGACTACTAGAGCTAGCCCGCCGGTATTATACAGCGCATTCATTCATCGCTAATACTACAAATCCCATAATGCCTTGCTGTTGTTTTGGCGCGTCAATCAGGACAGGTCCCAGAAACGCCCTCTCCTGTGTGACAGAAGTCATAGCGATCTCAAGCTACAACTGTCACTGTGGAACCCCTTCCCAAAAATTGCAAAAAGAAAGGCAGACAACAGGAACTTTCTGGACAGGTGGGAGACAGAATATTTGTTTACATATGTAAAAGACAGACCTGTTTGTCTGATTTGTGGAGTCAACGTGGCTATAACTAAGGAGTATAACATTCGACGACACTATGAAACAAAACACCATGACAAGTACAAGGACCTGGACATGACTCAAAGGAGCCAGAAAGTGGAGGAGATGAAAAGAAGTTTGGTTTCACAACAGAATATGTTCAAAAAAGCCACATCACAAAGTGAGGCTGCTGTAAAGGCTAGTTATATTGTGGCAGCAGAGATCGCAAAATCAGCCCGGCCCTTTAATGAGGGAGAGTTTGTGAAAAAGTGCATGTTGAAAGTTTGTGACATCGTGTGCCCAGAGAAAAAGCAAGCCTTTTCAAACGTGAGCCTGAGCAGAAACACAGTAGCTGATCGCACATGTGATCTTGCCACCAATCTGTATGACCAGCTTTTGGAAAAGGGAAAAGATTTTGTTGCATTCTCCCTTGCTGTGGATGAGAGCAGCGATGCATCTGATACTGCTCAGCTGTCAGTCTTCATCCGTGGAGTGGACTCAAATATGTGTGTTACGGAGGAGCTATTGGGATTCAAATCAATGCATGGCACAACCACAGGAAAGGAAATTTTTGAGGAGGTTTCCAAATGCGTAACTGAAATAAAGCTGCCGTGGGATAAACTCGTGGGATTAACGACAGATGGTGCGCCAGCGATGTGCGGTAAAACAAGTGGACTGGTGGGCAGGGTCCGGGAGAAGATGCAGGAAGAGAACTGTGCAGGTGAACTAACTGTTTATCACTGCATCATACATCAGGAATCATTGTGTGGCAAAGCCCTAAAGATGGAACATGTTATGACCACAGTAACACAAGTAGTTAACTTTATAAGAGCCAAAGGTCTGAATCACCGCCAGTTTAAGTCTTTTCTGGAGGAGTGTGGTTCGGAATACGCAGACGTGCCGTATCACACAGAGGTGAGATGGTTAAGCTGAGGAAAAGTACTGAATAGATGTTTTGAGCTGCATGAGGAAATATGTCAGTTTCTGGAAAGCAAAGGGAAGGACACAGCAGAGCTTCGGGAGAAAAAGTTTCTGTGTGAGCTGGCCTTTCTGTGTGACATCTCGAGCCATCTCGATGCGCTGAACCTGCAGCTTCAGGGGCGGGGGCGCATCATCACAGACATGTACGCTGCAGTGAGGGCTTTTAAAACTAAACTGTGCCTGTGGGAGAATCAGATGCTGCAAGGAAACCTTGGCCATTTTCCCTGCTGCCAAACCATGAAAACGCAGTTCTTTACCAACTTGTTCCCATGCGCACAGTTTGCTGAAAAACTCAGTGTACTCGGCGCTGAGTTTAGCCGGCGATTTGCCGACTTTGATGTCCAGAAATGTAGGTTTGAACTGCTCAGTAATCCCTTTGCAGTTAATGTGGAAAACGCACCAACCAACCTCCAAATGGAGCTAATTGAACTCCAGTGTAATGACACGCTGAAGTCAAAGTATGATGCTGTGGGCGCCGCCCAGTTTCCACAGTTCATCCCTGACACAATGCCTCAGCTCCGCACCCAAGCTGCTCAGATGCTCTCCATGTTCGGCAGCACTTATCTATGTGAGCAACTTTTCTCCTCGATGAAGATGACCAAAACATCTCACAGGAGACGTCTGACTGATGAACACCTTCGCTCGATACTGAGGATTTCCTCAGCTCAAAGCCTGAGCCCAGACATTGATGAACTATCATCCAAGAATAGATGCTAGGTATCTGGCTTGGGCACATCAGATTAGATCAGTGTGCAGCAAACTGAGCAATAATTAACGTTTTCTTTATGCACTTTTTCTTGCTACTCCAAGACATGGGCTTGAATGGTTGATTAATTTTATTATTGTTATTTTATTTTAAAAATTATTATTTATTATTATTTAAATCTTATTTAATAAATGAATGTCATTGATGGTTTTTTTTATTTGAAATTGGTTTTTGCATATCTGAACTATTAAGTTATAAATTGTATAGTAATAAGTGTTGCTTCATATTCAATGTTAAAGCAAATCTTGTTTGGGTCCATATTAAAAGGTTCATTTGTTCAATGCTGGCCCGCGACTTTGTTCAAGTTTTACATTTTGGCCCACTGTGTATTTGAGTTTGACACCCCTGCTCCAGAGCCTCACGGCCAAGGAGCACATACAGTGGAGCAGCGAGCATAGCAAAGTCAGGAATCCACTGTTGACAAAACACTAAGAGGCCTAAAAAGTGACGCACATAAGGAACAATAACAGGGAAAGGCATATACATAATAGGGCCAATCCGCTGGGCAGTAATAAAGTGGCCAGCTGAGGAAAGACAAACCCCAAGAAATACTACTTGTGCTGGGGCAAATTGTAACTTGGACTGGTTGACCTTTAACCCTAAGTGAGATATATGGACAAGGGTTAACATTGTATCAGCTACAAAAGCATCATAACAAGAAGAACAAATAAGCAAATCATCAACATACTATATTAAGGTAGATTTGTCCAATGCCAAGTCCTGCAAAGCAGCTTTAAGGGCCTGTGAAAAGTAAGCAGGACTTTCCGTGTACCCTTGAGAAAGCGTAGTCCAAGTATATTGGCAGCATTTATACATGAAAGCAAAAAGAAAGCATGACTCCGCCCTTATTAGGATAGAAAAGAAGGCAGAACTTAAATCTATGACTGAAAAGTGGGTGGAGCCAAAGGGAATGCGAGTCCAAATGTCATGAGGGTTGGGTACACGGGGAAAAACTGGTAAACATTATTATTTATGGCACACAAAACCTTGTACAAATCTGTATGACTTACTATCGGCATTTAATACAGGTAAAATTGGAGTATTACAGGGGTATGATGTTGGTACCAGCACGTCCTGAGCCAGTAGGGTGACAACCACTGGTCGTATTCCAGCCACCGAAGCAGCGGGCAAAGGATACTGCCGCACATAAGGCAGCAGAGCTCCGGGCCATACTTCAATTTTTACAGGTGAAATGTTGAGATGTCCAACATCATTACCTGGTACTGCCCACAAGGCTGAAGCAAGTGAGTCAAAGAGTGAGGTGGAAGCTGAAGGCTGTGCAGCTAGAGAAGGCTGGACTTGCAGAGGACTGTTGATAGTCTTGTTTCTAGAGAGAAAGTCCCGCCCTAACAAATTCACAGGCAAAGTAGGGCCTACCAAAAAATCTGTGTGGTACAATTTATCCTCTACTAGAAGAGGTACATCAGTCAATTTTTGATGCATTGTAGTTCTCCCTTCAATTCCTTCACAAGGGACCTTAGGGGCCATAGGCAATGCATCAAACAAGGGAAGAGGTAATTGTGAAAGAGCTATTGCAGAGGTGGAGGCGCCCGTATCTAACAGGAAGAGCAATTCATATCCCAGGATTGTGGCAAGTATCTCCCCCTGTGTATTTGGGCACACAAACAAGCCAAGTCAGTCCTCACCATAATCAAGGTCAGTTTCTGCATAATAATGTGTCATAACATAAGGCTGGTTGGAAGCAAACACATCAAAAAATAATGAATCCGAATAACTGAAGTGATTCCCAACAATCCAGAATAAGATTTTTTTGTCGGAGCTTTGTCAGCCCAGTGCTAGGGACTTATCCCAAAGCACCACTGTGACCGCTCCCTTTTAATAAAGAAAATTAAGTTTTAAAATTGAAGTCCATAACTTAGCTGTTGCAGTGCCACTGCCAGAACGCCGAGACTGCATATGGCGACGTGGCTCACGTTTCGGGTTTGCCGCCAACCAGTGTAGAAACCCTGCTTCAGGTCCAGTGAATCAGCAAATGGCAGATGATAATCAGCTCAAACCCGAAACGTGAGCCACGTCGCCATATGCAGTCTCGGCGTTCTGGCAGTGGCACTGCAACAGCTAAGTTATGGACTTCAATTTTAAAACTTAATTTTCTTTATTAAAAGGGAGCGGTCACAGTGGTGCTTTGGGATACGTCCCTAGCACTGGGCTGACAAAGCTCCGACAAAAAAATCTTATTCTGGATTGTTGGGAATCACTTCAGTTATTTGGATTCATTATTTTTTGATGTGTTTGTTTGATCCGATTGGGTTCTATTTTGTGTACATCTGGTTGGAAGCAAAGGCAGGATAGGAAGCAGGATAATTATTTTCCATGGCATCGTGGTGCATATCAGGTTGGGAGCGGTCGCCCCTTGGCATGGTACAATCTCTTACCATATGCCCCGGTTGGCCACACCTAAAGCAGATGTGGCTTCCTCTATAGTTTCCTCCTAAACTTCCTCGGCCCTTGCCTCTAAAAGGAGTGCCACCCCTGCTACACCTTGCCCAGCCTCTTCCCTGGAGGTTTGACTCGTAACTCGCTACTTGGAGATACAAATGTTTTTGACACTGCTTATCAACTTTACCTGCATTGTTATCCTTCTTCTTCTGGATCCATTTCTCTGCATGCAGGGTGGCATCCAGGATTTCTTGCGCCGATTTAGTTGACCAACCAAGCAAAGCATTTTCAATTATAACTTTTACGTCCGGCTGCAAGCCATTAACAAAAATTGAGGTGAAACCATCCAAATCGCCGTTCCGGGGAGAAAAATCCCAGAAAGCTAGGCAACACCGAGTATGAAACTGCGCAACAGTTTCATCCCTTCCCTGTTTCAGGTCAATTAGCTTGGACAAATCCTTTACAGGTGTACATTTTTGTTCAATAGCTTTTAACAAGTTACCCTGGTGTTCCCGAAAGGCTGTCAATTGGTTAGCATCGGTCGGGTCATTAACAAGATTTTCAGGGGGCCACACCCACGCCGCATTATCGAGCAGCTGTGGGTGGGTGACCGCCCGCAGTTCTATTGGGTTAAAAAAACAGATTTCAACAAATTCTGTAAGTCTACCCAGGAAGGATCATAAGTGGTTATTAACTGTCGCCAGTAATCAATAAATTGGCCAGGTTTTTCCTGGGAGTCAGGGCATGATCGGGCCAAACTAAAGATTTCAGTGGGGGACCAGTGGGTAGCTAGAGTAACCAAGCCCCCATCCCCCTTAGGGAATGCTCTAAAGGGTGCAAGCATTTCTTTCGGTTCAGAATCTATCAGTTCACTGGGGCCGGCAAGGGACTCAATATTTTTTATCTCAACTAGGTGGTTTGTCAATTGTAAATACAACCGATATAAGTGCTGCCAATTGGCAGTCAAAGGGCCCAGTTTCCAATGACTTAGTCCTTGATTGACGGCAGTCAAAGCCTCAGCCACCACTTCTCGCCCAAGCATTGCTTGGCAAGTGTATGCTGCTGCAATTGTAATATGAGGGCTTCAAATAAAGTGACAATAGTTTCAGTCAAGGTTTGGGCCTTATCTGCGAGGAATGTGTAATAAACCTCTAACCGATCTATGGCCTCCATTTCTTTCAATTGGCTAGCATTGACCCCTATGAATTCTTCGAGTTTCTGAATGTCATCTTCCAACAGGACTTTATGCTGTTGGTGGGTGAAACGTGGGATTGCGCCAACTTGGCTAGTCTCCTTTAAGGGTTTAGTGTCCTTCTTTTCTGCAGTGGTGGAGTGAGCGGGCTCCCGAATGTATGAGGAGCCCGCCAAACCACAATCTGTACTGGCTAAGGATATAGTTAAAGCGTGGAAATCCACCTCATAGACTGGGGGAGCACTGGGGACATTATAGGGTTCACAATCCTTCATAGGAGGATCAGACATACTCTCAATAATTTGTTTTTGTTTGGTTAAAACACAATTTGTTCTTCCATATGAAAAACTTGATCTTTAAACTTTGAAAAACAGAATCGGTGGCATGCTGTGCTTTTTCAAAATCCGTAATAGCATAGACACCCAGGAAACAGTAGATACCATTTAATGCTAAAAACTGCAGGGTAATACACTTGGACTGCAAAAATCCAAGAGAGTGGTACAATGTAGGGGGTGAAGTACCTATGTCCATGAAATAAGAGCAGGACCTGGGTGTGGTTGTTTCTGATTATATAAGTGTGTATACAGGTAGAAAAGGTAATGGCAAAAGCCAGAAGGATGCTAGGGTACATAGGGAGAGGAGCAGAAAGCAGGAAAAAAATTTGGTGATAGTACCTCTCTATCAGGGCCGGATTTACCTTGAGTGAGGCCCTATGCCAACAAAAATTGTGGGCCCCCAGCAGGGGCGGCCCAAGGGGGGTGTGGGCCTCATTTGCATAAGGGGCCTCATTTGCATAAATATTTGCATAATGTTACCATATACTAACTTTTAGTAAACGTGCCTCTTAATGAGTGTATGGATAAAGAATGACTAAAAGATTTCTACATTACTATAATCCAGTGCCAACTGCCAGACACATTAGGAACTACTACAAACACTGCCCATTTAGAACCCATAGCAAACCCGCCGTATCCTAACAGCACTACCAGGACTCACAAAGCACCATACTCTACCAATCAAAAGGCAACACTGCAAATATTAAACCAATACATTTCAGAGAACAACAATACATGACCTACTGGGGAAAGAGAACAAGTGGCAATGTCAAATAGGAATTATATAAACAGAACACCTCAGCTCAGTTACACATGCAGAACATAGACCATCACCAAACAAGTAATCACATTTTAGAAACAGGAAGACAATAATTAAACTGGGAATCCCAAAAGCCAAACTTGGAATGTACAACACTGTAGAAATAAAACTATACATTAATTTGCTCTTGTACTAAACAAAGCGCAGACATTAATGATGCACATTTACCAGAGCTGACATATTCCAATTAATAAATTCAAAATAAAGAGATATTTTTCTACCTTTTGTGCATTTTTTTTCAGCTGCAATTGCTCCAGCCACTTTCTTCTGGTTTCTTCATGTCTTCTGCTAACTCTCCATCGTCTGCTGTCCATTTGTCCTTTCTTCTCTCTTCTAGTTTTTTTTCCATTCTCTCTCTACATCTGCTTTAACATACTAATCTTTCTCCTTTTGCTCTTTCCTCATTCCTATTTCATCCAGTCAAATTTTACCCCTCCATCCTCAATCCCCACTTACTCTCCCAATACCCGGCCAATTGTAGATTTTTTATCCCTCCCACACAAAATATTTTTCCCTTCTCCATTTTACTCTTCCAGCCCCATCCCATTCTAATCCTCCCCCAACATCAGCTCCCTTCTAGTTCCAGCCTCACCCAGCATCCATTCCCTTCTAGTCCCTGCATCAGCCCATTTCCAGTCCTAGCCACCCATCAGCCCATTTCCAGTCCTAGCAACCCCCCAACCCAATACCAGTCCTAACCCCCATCACCCCATTTTCAGTTTAAGCCCCCCCTATAACCCATTACCAGTCCTAACCCCCCATCAGCCCACTTCCAGTCCTAACCCCATCAACCCATTTCCAGTCAGCCCCCCATAGCCCATTGCCAGTCCTAACCCCCCCCATCAGCCCACAACCCATTACCAGTCCTAACCCCATCAGCCCACCTCCAGTCTTAACCCCCCCCAGCCCATTTCCAGTCCTAACCCCCCCCCATAGCCCATTACCAGACAGCCCCCATCAGCCCACAGCCCATTACCAGTCTTAACCCCCCCCAAAGCCCATTACCAGTTCTAAACCCCCCCAACAGCCCATTATCAGTCCTAACCCCATCAGCCCACCTCCAGTCTTAACCCCCCAGCCCATTTCCAGTCCTAGCCCCCCCATAGCCCATTACCAGACAGCCCCCCTCAGCCCACAGCCCATTACCAGTCTAAACCCCCACAACCACTGTGGTGTTCTAAACCCCGCCCAGACCAGACCATTACCAGTCCTAACCCCATCAGCCCACCTCCAGTCTTAACCCCCCCCAGCCCATTTCCAGTCCTAGCCCCCCCCATAGCCCCATACCAGACAGCCCCCATCAGCCCACAGCCCATTACCAGTCTAAACCCCCCAAAAAACCCATTACCCGTTCTAACCCCCCCCCCAACAGCCCATTACCAGTCCTAACCCCATCAGCCCACCTCCAGTCTTAACCCCCCCCAGCCCATTTCCAGTCCTAGCCCCCCCCATAGCCCATTACCAGACAGCCCCCATCAGCCCACAGCCCATTACCAGTCTTAACCCCCCAAAGCCCATCACCAGTTCTAACCCCCCCCCAACAGCCCACAGCCCATTACCAGTCCTCCTCATCAGCCCACCTCCAGCCTTAATCCCCCCAACCCATTTCCAGTCCCAGTCCCAGCCCATTTCCAGTCCCAGTCCCAACCCATTTCCAGCCCCAGTCCCAGCCCCCCCAATTACCAGTCCTACCCCCTCCCCCTCCCCCGGCCTAAAGTAAAATTTATTTTTAAAAAAAAAGCCTGCTGGCTGCCGCCGCGGGGCCCCCCTCTGCTGCCGCGGCAGCATGGACTGACCCGCGGGGGCCCCCTCTGTAAGCTCGGTCCCTCCCTCCGTGCCTCCGTGTCTCCCTCCGTGCAGGCTGTTAGAGACGCGAAGGCAGACTGTCTCCTTCGCGTCTCTGTTAAGCCCGCAGGGGCTGATGGGAAATTTCCCATCAGCCCTGCGGGCTTAACAGAGACGGGAAGGCAGAAGGAGACAGTCTGCCTTCGCGTCTCTAACAGCCTGCACGGAGGGAGACACGGAGGCACGGAGGGAGGGACCGAGCTTACAGAGGGGGCCCCCGCGGGTCAGTCCATGCTGCCGCGGCAGCAGAGGGGGCCCCGCGGCGGCAGCCAGCAGGTTTTTTTTTATTTTATTAAAAAAAAAAGCCTAACTACTTCAATTTTTGTGGGCCCTTTGCAGCTGTGGGCCCTACGCCATGGCGTACATGGCGTATAGCTAAATCCGGCCCTGCTCTCTATAAGTCTCTGGTGCAACCTCATTTGGAGTATTGTATGCAATTCTGGAGACCACACCTTCAAAAGGATATGAACAGGATGGAGTCGGTTCAGAGGGTGGCTACTAAAATGGTCAGTGGTCTTTATAAAACATATTGGGACAGACTTCAAGATCTTAAAATATGTATATATTAGAGGAAAGATGGGATAGAGGAGATGATAGAGCGCATGGTTTGGAACAATGCATCCGTGAAGAATACTAGCAAAAGATTGAAGTTAGGGCATATTGACAAAGAGGTTCCAATAAAGACAAAAATAGCCCAAATGCTCTTAAGTACAGAGGGGTTTTTTTTTTTTCTAGTAACAGCAAGTCAATGCTGACTCCTGGTAACCCAGTTGCCTCTAGGTTTTCTTGGCAATGAATCACTGGAAGCTGATTGTCAGGCATTTTCTTATAAGGCAATGGAGAGTACAGTGATTTGCCCAAGGTTATAAGGAGCATCATTGGGAATTGAACCCTTGATCTTCTGGATATTAGACAGGTGCTCCAACCACTAGGCTACTTCTTAAAGATTAAGAAAATGCCCCTACTTACATTACTAAGATTAAAATGCCACCTCCAAAATGCCTGTATGCAAATGCTAGAAGTTTAAACAATAAGATGGGAGAGTTAGAATATATAGCACTGAATGAGAGATTAGATATGATTTGTATCTCAGAGACATGGTGGAAGGGGGACAACCAGTGAGATACTGTGATATCTGGGTACAAATTATATCTCAATGATAGAGTAGATCAAATTGGTGAAGGGCTTGCACTCTATGTTAGAGAGGACATTGAGTCACACAGGACTGAAGTGTTGCAGGAAACAAAATACACAGTAGAACCTTTATGGATTGAAATTCCGTGTAAAAAGGGGAAGGTGATGGCAGTGGGGATGTACTACTGACCGCCTGGGCAGAATGAATAAATGGATGATGAAATGTTCAAAGAAATCAGGGAAGCTAACAAAAGTTACAATACAGTAATAATAATGGGTGATTTCAGTTACCCCGGTATCGACTGAGTAAGTGTCATGGCAGGACATGCTAGGGAGATAAACTTTCTAAATGAAATAAAGGACTGCTTCTTGGAGCAGCTGGTTCATGAACCGACAAGAGGAGAAGCCCTTTTGGACCTAGTCCTTAGTGGTACACAAGGTCTGGTACAAAAGATAAGGGTGTTGGGGCCACTTAGCAATAGTGATCATAGCATGATCATGTTTGATTTCATAAATGGAGAAAGGACAGCAAGGAAATCTACAGTATTGCTGTTTAACTTTCAAAAGGGAAACTATGATAAAAAGAGGAAAACAGTTAAGAACTAAAAGGAGCAGCTGCAAAGGTTAAAGATTTACATCAAGCATGGGCATTGTTTAAATATACTATCTTAGAAGCCCAGTCCAGCTGTATGCCACACTTTAAGAAAGGTGGAAGGAAGTCCAAAAAATTGCCAGCTTGGTTTAAAGTTGAGGTCAGAGAGGCTGTTGTAGCCAAAAAAGCATCTTTCAGGAAATGTAAAAATGAGCCAAATAACAAGAACTAGAAACAGCATAAGTACTGGCAAGTTAGATGCAAGGCATTGATAAAGCAGGCAAAGAGAGAATTTGAGAAGAAGTTTGCTGTATAAGCAAAAACACATAATAAAGACTTTTTCAAGTGCATTCGTAGCAAAAAACTATGAGAGAGTCAGTTAGACCATTTGATGATAGAGGGGTAAAAGGGGCATTAACATGGAGACAAGGTTATAGCAGAGAGACTGAATGAATTCTTTGCATTGATATTTACTGAAGAAGATGTAGGGAAGTTATCCATGACTACAATGGTATTTAAAGGTGATGCATTGGAAGAATTGAAAGAAATGTTAATAAACCGGGAAGATATATTACAACTATTTGATAAACTAAATAGTAGCAAATCACTTGGACCAGATGGTATACATCCAAGGGTTTTCAAAGAACTGAAATATGAGATTACAGACTTACTGTACTATTATTAATCTGTGAACTATCATTCAAATCATCTGTACTACCAAAAGATTGCAAATGGCCTGTGTAGCGCCAATTTTTAAAAAGGGTTTCAAGGGTGATCCGGGAGACTACAGGCTGGTGAGCCTGACATCAGTACCAGGCAAGATGGTAGAAACCATCATAAAGAACAAAATTACTGGACATGTAGATAGTCATGGTTTAATGGGAGAAAGTCAACATGACTTTAGCCAAGAAATGTCTTGTCTTAGTAATCTGTTATATTTTTTTGAAGGTGTGAGTAAACAAGTAGACAAAGATGAGCCAGTTGATATAGTGTATCTGGATTTTCAGAAATCCTTTGAGAAGGTCCCTCAGAAGAGGCTCTTGGCAAGGTTAAAAACTAATAGATAAGAGGCAGTGTACCATTGTGGATCAGGAACTGGTTAAAAGATAGAAAGTAGAGGGTAGGACAAAATGGCCAATTTTCCCAATGGTGAAAGGTGAATAGTGGAGTACCCCAGGGATCTGTATTGGGTCCGCTGCCTTTTAACATATTCATAAATGACCTGGAAATGGGTACAATGAGTGAGGTAGTCAAATTTGCAGATGACACAAAACTATTCAAAGTTGTTAAAACCCAAGAGGATTGTGAAAAATTGCAAGAGGACCTTGATAAATACAAAGACTGGACGTTCAAATGGCAAACGAAATTTATTGTGGACAAGTGCAAAGTTATGCACCTAGGAAAGAACAAACAAACTATCTGAGAGCATGTGACAAACACAGAAGATCTCTAAAGGGAAAAAGGGCTCTATAGTATTTGATATGGAAGGATAGACTAGATAGGCTATATGGTCTTTTTCTGCTGACATGTTTCTGTGTTCTATCTACCTGAGAAGTCTCCAATATAAATTGGTAGAATGAACAGAATTCTCAAAATGCTCAGTTTTAGATTTCACTAAAGATATATCTATCACAGCCATATCACTAAGGTTTTCAACCTGATGAAGTCTAGATTCCACTTCTGGAAAAGACCTCTGAAGACTAGCTATTCCTTCTGTATCAGTAGCAATAGCAGTCATATTATTCTGAAATTGCACGGACAGTACCTGAATTTAAGGAATCAAATCCTCCCCCAATTGTGATATGACTGAACAAATTGCTTCCAAAGTAAAAGCAGCAGACCAGGTCAAGGAGAAGGAAGCCAATGATAGAGATTCGGGTCCAGACAGGAAAACAGAAACAGGTGCAGATCCATTGACTCTAAATGGTAAAGTCATGGCAGTTTTGGGGGAATCTGTTCTTCGGGGGTTAAAAAGATCTTGCCGCCTGAATAAGATGCCAAGTGCTCCAACTCTGGCATCAAATTTGCCATTTCCACTCCCAACTTACTTAGTTGCTGCACAGGCTGCTGAAGAAAGGAATCCATTGGGCCAGTAAGGACAGAGGAAACAGCCAATGCTGTCACTGGGGCACTGTTTTGTTTTGTTTTATTTGCCCAGTTTAACCTTTCTTTTGCCCATAGTGACTCTGAGCAAGGAGTCTGAGATCCGGCATCTTGGACCACACCCCTGAGCGTGCCAGATATTAGTCACTGTTGGAAACAGGATACTGGCGTGATTGACCTTTTGCTTGACCCAGGATGGAAAATCTTACATTATTATGTTCTAACTCTCAAAAAGGTGTCAAAGTTATCTTAAATTATTCCAATAAAAGGGTATCACAATTTTTTTTATTCCTATATAGTATTTTTTTTTAAAAAAGCTATATTTTCTTTGCAGTGGATTAACAGTTGAGTAAATATTTTATCTAGCCCTAGGAAGTAATTTACTAATTTGCATTAACGCATTAAAGTATATTAATGCATATTACCACATGTTAATACAATTTAATGAACATTAAATAACAGAAGCCTGATTATTCTCAAAGGGGCCTATTCAGTAATTATGCATTAATTTATTAATGCACATTTTTCAAATTATGTTTATTAAAGTGTACAACAAATACAACATAGGACAGCAAAACTGAACAGGTTCCAACACTACCACATCTCTGGAACAATAGTTAATGAAACCCTGATTTTATAACACATCTGTTACTGCAACTTACAGTTTTTTTTCTGTTGCTGAAAGGAAACTGACATTTTGAATTGTTGAAGCCTGAAAAATGTCCTTCACCTGAGCCTGATCTGCCAGAACATTCTTCCCATCATTCCAAGTTTCTAGTTTAGAGACTTTTCTTAGGCCTACATCTGAACCATGATGCTCTTACTACGTTCATTGTGAGAAATTGACTCTTACACTCCATTTGACAAATTGAGTTATTTTACAAGAGAACATGAACTTATAGTAAAATTAGTAGAAATTTGTCATACTATAAAGACTCAACATTATAGTAGGAGGTACCAGATGGTAGAGGAAATGAGAGCAATCCCTTGGTGACATACCATCTGACAAGAAAAAATAAAAACACCTGCTATATTGGACCAAGAAAGCGTAAGTCTGTTTAAGACCCATGAAACAGATCCCTTTCATAACCAAGTTGCTTAAGAATTTCAACCTTGTATTTTATTGGAATTATAAATTCTTTTTTTTTTTAAGACGTTTATTTTCATTTTACAACAAACAAAAGTAACAACACACCAAAAGATACAAATACACACATACAATAAGGAAAACAACCCCAATTACCCCCCACCCTATGCTTCTTCTCTAAGCTAATAAGAGTCATCACATAAGCGCTTACACACATCAGTTATTGTACAGCAAACAAGCAGAAATGGTATTGATGGTACAGGCTAATCCTGTGACAGAAATGTATACAAAAGTAAACAGCCAAATGAGAGCAGTTAGCAGTTAGCAGTTAGAACATAATCATGGAACACCTTCCTTTTAAACAAGCAGTGAAGGGCTTGAGTGGAAGAGATTGACATACGAGGTAGTTGCTCATAAGTACAGTAAAATGGACATAATTCCACCAATCATTGAGGTTCAGATGGAAGCCAATTTCCAGTATGTCGTAATGAAGGAGATAGGAAATAGCTATGCCCAGTAAATGGGCCTCCTGAAAAAACACTAACTCAGAATAATCATGATTAAGAGAGCTAGGGATTGTCCTTCTGTGGGATGGACTATTGATGCCTTTTACAATCAGTAATGATAACGTACATGAAGCCATGCCAAATAGTTAAACAATCTGAAAAAGAAACATAATAGCACACAGAGGTACACAATGTCGCTCATAATACCAGTAAATGACTGCAGAAACAACATGATAGGAATTAAACTAAGGAAAACCATGAAGCGCCCCTTATAACAAAATAAGCACCGGAGTGCCTTAGAGAAGAAGCAATACCCCAGAAGTTACTGGCGGCCTGATGTCTGCGGGGAGAAACCCCAGAGAAGGCCTGGAATTATAAATTCTATTTCTGAAGCCACAGAACAAAATTAAGGAGTATGTTTACTAAATGGCGGTAGAACTTTTTTTAGGATTTTTTTTTCACTATGCCTCCACATGGTCATTGGTTCACAATTATCTTCCAAAGTAAAAGAAAAGATAACCAAACTAGCAGCTTAGGAACTACTTCACACAAGATGCTAACAGAGCTCTCTTGGAGCACTTGAAGCCTCCCAGGTCTTTAACTTTATCAAAAAGTCATATTAATTATGATACCCATGTTCGGTGCAAGACAATGTGCTGGTCACAAAGACTAACAGTTTACGCTATAGTTAGAATTCAGAGTTAGTGTTAGTGGGCACAACTAGAAGTTTTATTGACTTGATCTGAAGGGGGGCAACCTTAGGGCTATGTTTACTAAACTGCGATAAAGTCACAGGTGGTAATGGCAGTGTTAGGATGCCTGAAGGTATATAAGGCAGTGGGCGGGTAGGGGGCATCCTGGCGTTAGGGCATCTTGAGCTATTTAACGTACGCTAACAGGAAAATGCACAGTAAGGTGACAAGGCACCCTAAGGTGACAAGTAAGGTGCCCTAATGTGAGACAAGGCACCCTAATGTGAGACAAGGTATCCTAAGGTGAGACAAGGTGCCCTAAAGTGAGACAAGGTGCCCTAAGGGGAGACAAGATGCCCTAAGGTGGAAAGCAGGCAGCTTAAGGCATGAAAATGGCTTTAACCCAAATGCTGGATAGAGCACCAAGGAATTCTAATGTAAAGGTTATGGAAGGAAGGACAGGTAGGAGATGATGGACCTGCCATATCGGTGGGTACCCTATGGGGCAGCCAGTAAAGCAGATGAGCATGTGGGAGGCAGCTGTACCAATGCACAGGGTGGTGCCAATGTAAAGTGCTACAATTTCAGTGTGTGGCATAGGATGGGGAAAACGTGTCCCCCAGCAGAGGCAAAAGCAGCAGGATGTTTGCAGCAACTGGAGGACAGAGTAGTAGTGGTGACATGCAGATCAGGCACAGGAGAGGCGAGCGTGAAGAGCAAACATGCGGAAAAGAGTACCTGTGTAAGCCATAGTGTAGCAGCTTGCACAAGAAGACATGACTGCACACAGCCGACAGAGGTGGATGGATGGGCTGAAGGAAGGATGGTGGCTGAGGAGAGGGTGGTATGAGCTGCCAGCACCGATGTGGAGAGCCCTGACTGTTACAGACATGAAAATGATCTGAGTAGCACAGTCACAAAAAGAACAAATAGGAATCAAATCCCTGCCCCCTGGTTATGGAGACATTGCAGTAAACAGTAGGCTACACCTCCACACCTCTCTACACAGCAATGGCTGGTTACAAAGAAACTGCAGGTCACTGCCTAAAATGTCTGCTGTGTGTGCCAGCATAGGGTAGCCCCACCAGTACCCATGATGCAGTGCACATGCAGAACAGCAGTCTACAGCTGATCACCAACTGGAGAATGCACTTATCCATCACCTCAGCTCAGTAAGATGCACTGACAGTGTGTGATACAAGCACAGAGCAGCTACAAACCTTATTACTGAACAGTTTTTGTGGTCTCCCTGAGGGTGAGGACGGGCGCCCAGCACCAGGTTCCCAGTACCTGCCATGCTAGAGATGGTCTCTGCTGCAGATCCTCATTATTGTCAGTGTGTGGCAGGTTTTGTCTGCAGTGTGATATGCAGGTGATCTTTAGAATTGCAGAATGCTGTATGTGCCAGTCACATCTAGCCCTGTATTTTGCTCCTGTTGGACAAGGACCCATCTAGATCAGTGCATGTCAATACCCACTCTTACAGTGATGATGTCATGGCATACAGCTAGAGGGAGGGAGGGAGGGTGGAGGAGGGTCGGTAGGTGGGGGGAGGGAGGTACGTGTGTGCATCTATACTTGTATGGGGCTGTTACTAGGGTCCTGCTGGCCCTGTCACTATCACTGCAAGTAATCCTGGAACACCTTATGTCCCAACCATCTAGGTCTAATATTCATCTACTGAAAGCACAGTCATACTGTACCTGCTGCCCACCACTGGGTTTTCCAGCAATGGACATTCGACCTGCAGACAGACCACCATACAATACACATTGCACAAGTGCCATGCAGTGATCAGGCCCCCAGGGCAAGAAGTGCACCCACATCACTAGAGCCAGATGCTATATAGCAGTGGATACATAGCAGTGCCATGGTCACTGCTCGGTCAGAGGGAGAGTGCCCTCCCAGAAAATACATGCTATGGCCACCCGGTCCATGCAAGTGGCAGTTGGGCACTACGACATCTCAGCCATTGACTCTACACCAGATGCAGACACATCCTGGCCAATATGCCCTGTTTCAGCCATACCCACAGTACTTTGCTCCTTATCATGCACATTTGCAGACTAAATCTGGAAACAGCTTAGGCACTGTGAGGCTCAATGAGGTGTAGAAAGCCACAAAACAATGGGTAGACATACATACACACACATACATCAACACACTGTGCAAAAATGGGGATGGTTGTCATTCCTGCCTGCCACTCTCAACTCAAGCATTGTTAAGGTGTGCTCATTGTGCACACTGATGTTAACATATGCTCAGTGTGCAGGTGCTTTCAGCCTGACTCTGCATCCAGCTGAGGATAATGGAGCCTGTTCTGTGTGGGTGCTTGTACCTTTGTTGGCTGAATCATTGGGAGTTGCACATGTTGGTGTTGTACCTGCACTGTGTGCAAATATTTAGCCACAGGAGCATGCACGGCATGATCCACAGCCAGGACCTGAACCCGTGACCCTCCATGTATATATATAATACCAACTGCGTGTAGTGCGCCATAATGCTGTCACATGGTTACAATGATCCCTGGGGGGTTGACATACTTCCCATCAGACAGACCTTGGTGCATGGTGCACTGAACCAGGACATGGCTTTGGTCTACTGCAGGTGGGTGCTGTTGTTCCCTCTGCCAACACCCCCATTTCCATGCTGACATACCCATATGCTGTCAGTGTTGGTGGTGCGCAGTCCCAGACCAGCCAACATGCAGGTTGGTAGGTGCCTAGGGTGCAGGATCTGGAGGGGAGGGGGGGGCGGAGGCATACATGGATGACCACACATCCCCCCCACAACCATCAACCTCTCCAGGGACCCCATCACCACCTGCAAATGTTGTCTTTTCAACCTGGGGAAGAGATGGCTGAGGGGATGTGTTGGAGCCTCCCTCTGCCGCCCGGTTCACTTGCACTGTGATTGGCTCCCTTGTCATTGGGGGCCTTAAAATATGGCCTCGTTCTGCAGGATGCGGACGTGGGTGCATCCAAAGGGGTGTATCCCCTTTGGTGCACTGAGAAGCACGTGTGGTCTGAAGCCCTGGAATGGGAAAACAGAAAAAGAGTTCCATAACTGTGAATACTGTTAACCTCCGCTAAAACTGTAAAGATTATTGGACCTATGGATAGGCATATATTAATGCTGAAAGAAAAAGAAGGAATGTCACAGTCCCTGACCAATGACTTTGAATCCACAGTGAGTTTGTCTTCTGTGTTGGGGGTTAACCCAACCCACAGGCATGCAATGGTGCAGTGGGTCTTGCGATGTCCTCTCCTATCAGGGAGGATTTGTCATGACTCCCGTTAGGGTCAAGTCAAGTTAGATCTTCTTTGTTTTTGTTTTTTTAATGTGGATGTACTTCCTTTGCCTCATGTGGTTCTGGTACCAGAAGTGTTCGCTTGCTTGCGAAGTTTACCTGACTCATCTACTGGTGTTGAGAAGAGTTCGGACATTTCTTTGTCAGATATTTGGGGGTGTTTTAACTCGTAATGATGCCTCCTTGAGCGGTACTTTTTCTGTTATCTGATTTTAAAAAGGAAATGGTAGCAAAAAACATGATTCTCAATTTGTAGCCTTTGATGAGCATCTCAAAAAAAGTGAAAATCAGACTTAGAATTTATAGCCTGGCCATCGACAACAGGAAATATTGAAAAATAACTTTGTGTAAAAAAATAGTGTTGCCTTAATTTTCCAATTACTTGTTACTTATCACCATTAATATTATTTCAGGTGCTAGGCTATTCTGATATTGATAATCTTTCTTTGAATAATTTGTATTTACCTCATGGGGGACATGCAATGAAGCAACAGGGTAACCTATTTAAGACTAATAAGAGAAAATACTTTTCCACTCAACGTGTAATCAAGCTCTGGAATTTGTTACCGGAGGATGTAGTAAACGTTGTTAGTGTAGCTGGGTTTAAAAAAGGTTTGGAGAAGTTCCTGGAGGAAAGGTCCATAAACCATTATTAAAAGGGACCCAGGATATCACTGCTTGACCCAATACAAGCATTGAGGAACCTGTGTCTTTTGCGGCGACTGCTAGGTATTTATGACCTAGCTTGGTCATTGTTGGAAAAAGGATACTGGGCTTGATGGAGCTTGGTCTGACCCAGTAAGGCATATCTTATGTTCTTATATTCTTAAGCACTAACATGGTGGGTGGAGGGTTGGATAACTTGTCCCTTGTTGAAAGTTTAAATATTTCTGAATTTATTGAGTCTTCAGTCGTTGAGATATCTATTCGGGACACTCTATTAGTATCTTTTCATTCTGAGTTGGATATGATCCTGCGGTTATTCTTCCAGAAGAAAGATGAGCTTTTTTGTGGAAGAAGGTGAATATCTTTCCAGATGTCTCCCATCAAACACAAGGTAGGCACAAGGCTTTTTTGGCTTTGATGCTGCGTGTGCTAGAATTGGGAGCCACTTTCTTTTTAAAGTTTCCCTGTAAATGCTTGATTACAACTGGGGGGATAAGATATGTTTTTTTAGAAGTATCTCAATCGGAGGAGTTTTTGAAGTCTCAATCTCAGGTACAGAATTTGATGCCAGTACCTTGCTCTGACATGCAGTAGTTTTGTTGTTTTGCTGTCTGTAAAGAAGAGTGGTTTGGGGGATGTAATATTATTTTCTCTGGCACACAGTGGTTTTTGATTCCTGTATTCTAAGATTTTCTGTAACTTGCTCTCCCTTTGATGTGGACTTTTGAAATGTTGGATTTCTTCTTTGTAATTAATGTTTATATAAGGATTATTCATTTTGCTGTTTTGTTTACTTCTTTGTAAATGATTTAAAATGTATTAAAAAAAATCATGGTTATATAGAAAATCATTGTAATTCAGCTATTAATATTAAAGGGTATGTTTACTAAACTGTGGTAATGTCACTCGTGTTTGGTTCCGCAGTGATGATACGAGGTACATATGCCCATATAAGGGAGTGGGCAGGGCAGCATTATGGAAAGCTGTGTCATGTAACGTGCGTTATAAGGCGCATTATAAGGCGCGTTACAAGGCACCTTATTAGGCACAGTACAAGGCACTTGCCTTAAAGTGCCTTGTACTGTGCCTAATAAGGTGCCTTGTAACGTGCCTTATAACGTGCCTAATTAGGAGCCTTATAACGCCTTATAGGGATTGTTGGCAATGGTGGTGAGGGTACTATGGGCTGGCAGCACAGATCTGTAAAGATATGACTGTCACAGGCAAGAAAAATATTTGCCTTGGACAGGAGGGAACAATGAGGAATCAAACCCATGACTTCTGCCTAGAACGTCAGTGTACTAACCAGTAGGCTATAGCTCTATGGCTTGCTGCATAGCAATGGCTGGGTACAGAAGGACTGCAGGTCACTGCATAAACCGTCTGCTCTGTGTGCCAAGATAGGGTAACCCCACAAGCACTCATGATGCATTGTACATGCAGAACAGCGGTCTACAGCTAACCACCAAATGTGGTCTGCACCTCTCCGGTACTGCAGCGTGGTAAGACGGACTGACAGTGTGTGATACTGGCACAGAGTAGCTACAGACCATGCCATTGTGCAGGTTCTGTGTTCACCCAGAGGTATAGTATGGGCACCCAGCACTAGGTCCACAGTACATGTGCTGCTAGAGATAGGTCCTGCTGCACATCCCCATCACTACCAGTGTGTGGCAGGTATTTCCAGCAGTGCAACTGAAGGTACATCTGTTCCAGCTGTGTTCTGCAGTCACATGTGGCCCTGTGGGACCGGACACCACCCAGATTAGTGCATACCCGGTGTTAAGGTCTGGCTGCCATGGGTACCTGTTATCAGGGCAGTGGGGTGTCTAGACTCGCATGAGGGTTATGTAGCACTGCCACTATGGGTCTAAGTGGTATGCACTATATACCCCAAGGGGCCTCAATCACCCCTTTTGTAGATGAAGGTGTGGTGGAACAGGTGTCTGCACCCTGCAGAATGGCTGTAGCATCAGCAACCACAGTCCTGCTAGCAGATGACAGCCCTCCAGGGCTGCTGGGCCAGTGTCATACCTGTGACAATTGCAGACCAGCAGTGATGCTTGGGGTAGGCTCAACTGCCCCATGCCACTGTCTGCCATTCATCAACAGACAGCAAAGTCAGACTGCACCTGCAGCATCTTACAGAGTGGTCCCACTAACTGCAGACAGCCCACTAGCCAGTCCATAGTGCAGGCTCACAGGTGAACCCTGTGCACCCAGAGGTGGGATGCACAGCACAGACACCAAGCAGGTATCTCCGTGATTGGGCCCCAGATCCAGGAACACACAGGTATCACTGGAAACAAATAATATGTGGCACTATGTGGGAACATAAACATGCCATGGGCACTGCTCAGTCAGAGTGACAGTGACCCCCCCAGCGTGACATGCTGTGGCCACCCTGTCCATGCAGGTGGTGGTCGAGCACTACAGTGTCTCAGCCACTGCCCTCCACCCTGTTCAGATGCATCCTGGACAATCCTCCCTGTCTGGGCCATACCCACAATACCTTGCTACTCATTATGCACATTTGCAGGCTAACACTGGAAGCAGTGTGAGCAATGTGGGCTCAGTGTGGTGTTTGGCAGACACAAAACAATGGAGAGATATACGCACACTCCCACACCTATCTCAGCATTGTGCAGAGATGGAGGTGGTTGACAACCCTACCCAGCACACTGTTCCTGATCACAGTGCCGACATTGCTAATCTGTGGAGGGGGTAGTAGTAGTGCTCTGGTGTTAACTGCAGCTATGTGCTGGGGCCAACAGCCTGACATTCCATGAAGCTGTGGATAGTGGAGCCCTTATGAGTGGGTGTCCGTACTCCTGTGCACCGCTGCGCTGGAGTTTGCCCATGTTGTTGTGGCTGCATTGTGGGCTAAAACTATGGGGAGATGCAGCACTGTGGAACCTGTGTCTTTTGGGGAAACTGTTAGGTATGTATGACCTAGATTGGCCACTGTTGGAAATAGGATACTGGGCTTGATGGACCTTGGTCTGACCCAGTATGACATATCTTATGTCCTTATGCTCTGCAGGATCCACAGATGGGTCCTGAACCTCTGCTCTTGGACATGCTGGCTGAGTGTACTGCACCACACTGTTGCCACAGCAGCACAGTGGTCCCTGGGGGCACCCTTATGTTCCTCGGCCAGACCTCTTCTGTTGCACTACACACCATGTACTGGTACAGGGCATGGCCTAGGTCCACAGCAGGCGGGTGCCACTGCTCCCTACAGCACAATCACCCACCCCCTCTGCCATGCCGCCATGACCATTGCAATCATTTATAATCCCTAAATCAAAATGTTGGAAATGTTTTGATTTAGGGATTATAAATGATTGCAATACCCATCTTTCGATTCATCTACTGTATAATGATACTTATTTTTAATTTTAATTCTACTTCGTTTTAATATTTGTCTTATTTTTTTGTGCACTAGTTTGATAGTACATTTATAAGATATGTATATTTATTGTTCTTTAATTATTTAATTATTTATGATATATGATTCTGTCTTTTGCTGTTGTAGTTGTGTTTAATTTTGTTTTTTGCGATAATTATCTTTTTTCATAATTTATCTTTTTCCATTGTCCTTTTTCCTATCTACTAAGTTTACATAATCTGCTATATTTCTTTTGTTTTACCATAGACTGGGAAGAGTGGCTGGGTCCACCTTTTAGATGTTTCTGTTTTATCTTCTTTTGTAATGTATTACAGCTCTCTTATGCTTTTTAATGTATTATACTTTTTATGGTTGTGTAGTTCTTATGTTTGTATTATGATTATTGTGGTGATGAAAGGGCATCAGAGCCCTTGGAAATAGCTGGAAAACAAACTTTTACCTGCAAGCAGAGGGATAGTTCAGAAAGCAGGGAGTTTCAAACTGCAGAAAAAGGAAAAAAAACATACACACAGAGCTGCTGAGTCCAGACCATGCCCAAGCTCCAAGGCAACCCAGGAAGGTAATAGGAAGCACCCGGGGGAGGAGTTGGAAGGGGAAGGGCAGCTACATACATTTAAGCTCCAGGGAACAGAAAGAGAGGAGGCTACTAAGAGAAAGGAGGAAGGAGAGCTCCTGAGGCAAACTGAAGGGAAAGGATCCTTCAGTGGAATTGAAAGAGAGAGGCTTTCCAGAGACAGACGCAGAAGGGATTCCCAAGGCAGCCAGCATACTGGGGACTACAGTCCAGGGAGAAGCCCATGCTGTAAAGGAATTGCAGCACGGTCTGGAGACCGGAGGCTCTGTCCTGAGAGAGTTGCTGACTATAGTCCAGGTATGGGAGCAGCCCTGCAAGAGTCTGTGGGAGAAGTTTTACCTCTGGAAAGATCTGTGAAGAGAAGGGTCACGCAGAACAAGGTGAGCCAGTTAGAAGCCTTGTTCAGCTTGTTGAGAGATAAGGGTCTCTACAGCCATTCTGAAATCCCTGAGCACAGAGAGAAGTCCCGTTGGGAAAAGGTCTTAAAACTTTTAGGGGAGATTAAGCCTACGTCCCTCAGCCCGAGTTAAGCCAGGAGACAGCAGAGTCTGATTATGAAGACATGCAGACAGAGCCTTGTGATGTTGAACAAGACTACTTAGATTCCTTGATGGATTGTTCTTTTTGTATGAAGACAGAATGAAGAGGCTGTAGGTTTTTTTAACCTGAGAAAAAAAAATCCAGAAGCCCTTTAACTGAATGTCTTATGTTTTGAACGCTGGAAATGTTTGAAAGGAAAATTGTTGCTGTTTAAACCTGAGAGGAAATGATTCAAGATTGATTTGAATGATTAAGGGAAACAGCTATCTGAATCTAAAACAGCTAGAAGCAAAAGAAAAGCTTTATTTAAAGTTTTACTCAGTTTGGGAAAGGCTGCTACCTTTGCTGGAAGTTAGCTGAAATCAGCTAAGCTGTATTTCTGACTGTTGGACTTTGGAAGAAACACCTTCTGGTATAACAAGCTGCATGAAGCAATTGTAACATTTATCACTGTCAGAATCCTGCTTGACTGAAACTTCTTTTGTTGGAGAGTACATCCTATTTTGGGTTGACATGTGTTGAGCTTCTAAGGAGGTTCTTTGCAAAGGGAAAGACAAAAATAAATGTCCTGTGTTTTGCCTTCAAACCATCGGACTCTCTTTGTCATTTCACACAACTACAATACTCAGAAGCTTCAGCTCTGGAGCCCATTAAAAGGGGACATTATAAGGCACACCCTTACCTATAGGCAACCGCCTAGACAGTAGGGAGCGCCACAGGTGGCGTTGTTGGCAGGATTGTCTACATTTGCACACGCATGCGCAAGATCTCTGCAACCTGGAAGGAAGAGAAATGTCGGCAGGAAGCCAGAGATAATACAGAGGCCTGTTGAGCATTGAAAGACCGGAGTGGCAGCGGCTGGTCAGAATGGGAGTTGATTACCCAGCGGTGACCTGCTGGCTGACAAACGTGAAGCTACACTGGCATCAGGTAACCCGTGCATAGGAAGCGTTATAAACGGATACTGGTGCAGGGAGGGATACAGCACTGCTCAGTAGGAGTTCAAGTGAAGCATTGTGGTGCAGCACTTGGTGGTTTTCTTTTCTCTTTTCTTGTTGTTACAGCACAGACCGGAGATGGAGCGTACCGAGCTTCTTGGCTAGATGGCTGAACAGTTCCAGAAACAACAAGAGATGTCAGCGAGAACCCAGGAACATACAGCGGCCATGATACAAGTGCAGCAGAAGCCGCTCCTGGAGATGATGGGGAGATGGCTAGGAGCGCAAGAAAAGGCAACGGAATCCGCAAGGACAGTATCAGGTTCCCTAGGAGCTTTACTGTAGAAGCGAAGTGCACGCAACAAATACACCAGGAGTGTATTTACTAGAATTCAAACCAGTTTATTTGTGCACAATCTCAGACGCTTGTCAATTGTCACTTTCAAAATGGTCTGAGCATGGCGTTCAATAAAACAACAGCATTTATAGCTTTCTTCATCAGTTCTATACAGACAAACTCCTCATTGGTCCCGGTGGCCCCCTCACCCCCCCATCCAATGGAAATTTCTGACCGGGCCCACACCGCTCGCTCTCCCCCTGCTCTCAAGCCTTCCTAGCCATGGCTCAGTATCTAGACATAACATATTCTGCTTGCTTTTCGCTTACAGGGTTACTCTGCAGTACAGAAGCTGTGTGAAAGCCAGGATTCTGAAACACATCTGTGAATAACATAACAAACTCAATGGAAAAGCTTTATATTCTTATCAGAGCAGCTTGAAGCAGATTTCTGTTTTCTCTGGCTTTCAACTCTGTTCAGCTATAATATTCTGAAGTGGGGATTGGGGACTCAGGCCTAACCTACAGGCTTCTGCTACATAACATACATTTACAGGCTATTCTAGGCCATAGCCTATCACATTCCCCCCTTTGATTATTCTCACCCGCTAGTGAGAAAGGGTGAGAATTAAATCACATATGGTACTCTACACTAGGGTGGAGGGATCACTTTCTGGGATAGGGTTAGGGTAGTAATGCCACATGGCTAGTATCTGCGAATCAGCCTTGCGTTCAACAATTCTATCAATGGTTGAGTTCAGCATACGCAAGCATAAGGGAAGGAAACATGGGACACATAAGCACACAGCCACAATTAAGAATACTATCAATACAAGTGTCTTCAGGCCGCCCATACTTGAAAACCACGAACCAAACCAGCCATCAAGTTGCAAGCCATGCCAGGTTTGGACTGGGACATAAGTTTGTTTTCTCATGTGATTGGCTATGTCTTCTACAACTTGCCCTTCATTATCAATTTGCAAACCACAGTTAGTTAAATTAAGCTTACCACATACGCCTCCTTCAGCTGCAAGCAGATAATCTAATGCTAAGCGGTTCTGGTAAATGGCTGTGTGGCTTGTTTGGCTAACAAGGTTAATGCTCTACTAGTTTCATTGGTTATAATTTCAACAACAGCTTGCAAACATATAATACGGTCCAACATATACACAGGAGTGCGGTAGCCCCATCTTGTGCCCAAGTAGCAGGTCCATAGTAAGAAACAATTCTCTCTGGCGGCCATTCTTCAGAGGTTGCATCCCATTTGTCCCACTGGCCGATTTTGAGAGCCTCTCACTTTTGTCGGCTTTTGTATACAGGGAATCCCAATTGTTCTCTGTGGGAAAGGGGCAAAAGGAAGAAAGATGGTCGTATAGTTCCTAGAAAATACGCCCCTCCCCAATTGGCAGGGAGTTTAGCATATGCTCGAGTGCCACAAATCCAATAAAGTCCAGGTGGAGCTTGCCAGGTGTTATGCATAGCCAGATTTGTCCATATCCTGGCCAAGTGAGGAAAGACGATCAAAGGATTAGAAGGTTCCGGAGTATTGGCACCTGACCACCAAGATGTCTTCTCAGTAGTAGCATTGTAATATTTCTGGTTCAAACAGACCAACTGTCCTACTAATGCAGTCAATTGTGGTCCTGCTCGTACAAAACATAGTTTACCCACTATGGAGTGGGCGAGGACCCATTCATTGGTAGTGTTATGAACATCAGTCTGGTTATATGGTATGGAACAGTTCAGTTCTTGTGCTTCCCAAGGCCATTGGTCTCCCATCTGAGTTCCTCCACAAAAGAGACAGTCTGAGACATGGAGGCTGGAGGCCACAGCTCCAGCTAGTTCGATGAACAAATTCTGCGAAGCGTGGGGAACCTCAAATTCTGCCTTCATGGCCTCGTGGAAGGTATGATGTATGCGATAAGGTGAAGAAACATGAGTCTTTACATTCAGTTGGATGAATACGATTGTTCCAGGATCAGTTCCACCTCCTGCTATCCGCAGGCCAAATCAAAATCCTTGCTTCCATTGACTGGGGTCAAAGATCTGGAGTCGTAGGGGATTGCATGTACTCTTCTTGCACTTGTTGGGTTCTAGTAGGGGTAATCTTTCCAATATAGCTTTACGATTATCTCCAGTTTGTCCTGTAGGGCCACCAGACCAGGTGGCATAGTACACACAGTCCCACTTCGGACAGTAGTAGTCTGCTTCTGATGATTTGCTATACGTTGTTGGTGAGTGTGTTCCAGTGCACATTCCCCATCTGTATGCACCTTCAGGACACATATTTCTCATCATAATAGTAAGCTTGTTCCCATGATCCACACCTGTAGTAATTGTTTCTGTTAATTAAGTCACAAGCATCAAAATACAGGTACGCAGGTTGGGTGGGATCAGAGAG
The DNA here is from genome assembly GCA_033557465.1 of Ichthyophis bannanicus. Taxonomy (NCBI): domain Eukaryota; kingdom Metazoa; phylum Chordata; class Amphibia; order Gymnophiona; family Ichthyophiidae; genus Ichthyophis; species Ichthyophis bannanicus. Next base: position 1,142,552,398 of record CM066031.1, on the reverse strand, counting down.
TTGACTTGTAGCGTTGACGAGGGCTCCATCTTCATCATTCCATCTCAGTTCCAGGACAAAGTAAGATGGATTCTGTCGAGGTCTGAAGCAAGTACGAGTCTTTCCCTTTGTACAGACATTCAGTTCCATACCATTATAGATACACTGGCTGACTATGCCAGTACAAGTATAGTAAGAGTGATAAAGTAGAGTCTGAGTGACCTGCATTCCAGTTTGGGTGGTGGTTATACAGGCTGCACAAGGGGGCAAGGCAAGAAGGGTTCTCAAGTGTCCCAGGGCTACCGCAAGAATAAAACAGTAATTAGTAAGCATCATGATCATAGTCTCTAATAATTGATGAGGTAGGTAATGGTTGATTGAGGTAGATAGATAATGGTTGATTGGTTGATAGAGTCTGCAATGTGGATACTGCAAAACTGAAGGACGGCTCTTTCGTTGATGTCCAGGAGTAGGTTGGCAAAGTCTTTATGATGATGGATCTTGTCTTCGCAGTGTGAGTCGCAATGGTGATGCAGGATTAGCGAGCGAGGTCCAGGGGTGACTCTCAGGAACTGTTGCTGGCTTTACTCAACTGTGGTGGATCCAGGAGTCGATTTCTGCCACTTTGACTGCTGTTGGGGTTGACAACAAGACGATGTATGGCCCTTTCCAAAGAGGCGCCAACGGTGTCTTCTTCCACTCTTTTACCCACACCGAGGCTGCAGGCTTGAAAGGATGCAAGGGCTCTGTTAGATTGATACGCAACCGGTCTTGCACCCAGGCATGAAGGCCCTGTAAAACAGAACTTAGAGCCAACAATTCTTGCCTAGTGATTACTGATCCAATTTGATTCATATCCCCCCTTATCCCCTGAATTATGGGCGGGGGCCTCCCATACAAAATCTCAAACGGGGATACTCCTAATGGCATGGTGGGGGCTGAACGTATCCGGAGAAGGGCTATGGGGAGAGCTTGGGGCCATTTCAGGCGGGCTTCTTGACAGAGCTTAGATAACTGAGACTTCAGGGTTTGGTTCATTCTCTCTACTTTCCCTGAACTCTGGGGTCTATAAGCTGTGTGTAACTTCCATTGTATTTGCAGGGCATGGGCTAGCTGCTGGGTTAATTGTGATACAAAAGAGTGCCCATTGTCAGACCCCATGGTCGAAGGTATTCCGAATCGGGGGATGATCTCATGGAGCAAGGCTTTAGTGACTTCCCTGGCCTTCTCAGTTCTAGTGGGAAAAGCTTCCACCCATCCAGAAAAGGTACAGACTAGGACTAACAAGTAGCGATATCCATTCGCTCGTGGCATTTCTGCAAAGTCTATTTGAATATTCCCCATAGGGGTAACTCCTACTGACTGAGCTCTTGGGGGTGGGACAGGACCTTTTCGGGCATTGTTCTTGGCACAAGTCACACATCTTTGGGCTACTGAGGTGGTCAGAGGTCCCAGCAACGAGATATAAAAGTATGGTTTTAGAGCGTCTGACATTTTGGTTTTTCCATAGTGTGTGGCTTGATGAAGGCTTGGACAAAGGCAGGGCCTAGGGCTTCGGGAATCACGGTCATACCAGGGGGTGAGCTTCCTTCAGGCGGTGTCAACACTATCCATCCAGTTTCCGATAGTTGCCCCCCCTCATGTCGACAGTAATGGTTCATCTCTGTCTGGGTATATCTGGGTGTCCATGCACTAAGAGGTACTGGAAATATGGCTGCTTGAATTGTTACACTAGGGGTAGTGATTTGTCCAGCAATGGCTGCTTTTTGGGCTGTGGCATCGGCAAATCTATTTCCTCGGGACACATCTCCGTCTCCAGTTTGATGGCCTCGACAATGCATTACAGCAACGCGTTTGGGGGCCCATACTGCTTCCAATAAAGTCAATATTTCTGGGCCATACTTGATAGACTTGCCTCCTGAGGTGATTAATCCACGCTCCTTGTACAGGGCTCCATGGGCATGTAATGTTGTAAAAGCATATTTGGAGTCTGTGTAGATGTTCAGGCTGATTCCTTTTCCAAGTTTGAGTGTGCGTGTGAGGGCTATCAATTCAGCCTTCTGCGCTGAGGTTCCTGGGGCCAGGGCTGACGATTCTACTACCATGTCCAGGGTCACCACTGCATAACCAGCACATCGCTGTCCTTCAACTATGAGGCTACTTCCATCCACAAAATAAGTTCTGTCTGGGTGGTCCAAAGGGATATCAGTTAAGTCTGGGCGACTTGAATATACAGTGTCCATTACTTCCAAGCAATCATGGTCAGGAGGGCCTGGACCGGTTGGCAATAGGGTAGCTGGGTTCAGAGTTTGGCTGACACTCAATTGCAATCGAGGATTCTCACATAGCATGCTTTGATATTTCAACATTCGAGCGTTAGTAAGCCAATGGTTTCCTTTGTGTTCCATCAGGGTTAAGACAGCATGTGGTACGGTGACTTGAAGCTCTTGTCCTAGGGTGAGCTTGTCCGCTTCGCTCACCAAGAGGGCTGTGGCTGCTACAGCTCTCAGGCAAGGTGGCCATCCTTTGGCAACAGGATCCAGTTGTTTGACAGGTAGGCTACAGGTCACTGCCAAGACCCAAGAGGCTGAGTCAAGACTCCCAATGCGTTTCCACTTGACTCATGGACATATAGGCAAAAGGGTTTCTGCAAATCTGGTAGTCCCAAAGCCGGGGGATGACATTAACGCTGTTTTTAGGGATTTAAATGCTTTATCTTGTTCTGGGCCCCATTCCAAGGGGGTTCGTTCCGCTCCCTTTGTGGCTTGGTACAAGGGTTTTGCCATGAGCGCAAAATTTGGTATCCATATTCGGCAATAGCCTGCAGCTCCCAGGAAAGCCCGCACCTGCTTTCTGGTGGTGGGGGTTGGGATGCGGCATACTGCTTCCTTTCGTTCAAGTCCTAATTTCCGGGTTCCTTTGGACAGATGGAACCCTAGGTATTTCACTTCTGTCTGACACAGTTGCGCCTTGGCTCTCGAGACCTTGTAGCCAGCTTCATTTAAGAGGTGCAAGAGATCGCTGGTAGCTTGCACACAATCAGTTTCGTTGTTGGTGGCTATAAGCAAGTCATCTACATATTGGAGTAAGATTTGTTTTCCCGGAGTCACAGGGTAACTTGACAGATCTTGACTGAGGGCTGCACTGAAGATAGTGGGTGAATTCTTGAATCCTTGTGGTAATCGAGTCCAAGTGAGTTGTCCTCGTCATCCTGTGGTAGGGTTTTCCCATTCAAAGGCAAACAAAAGCTGACTGGCAGATGCCAGGCGTATACAGAAAAAGGCATCCTTTAAGTCCAGAACAGTGAAATGTGTGGCTTCTGCTGGAATCAGTCCCAGGAGGGTGTAAGGATTTGGTACTACTGGATGTATGGTTTCAACTGCACTGTTCGCTCGACGTAGATCCTGCACTGGGCGGTAATCACCAATCCCAGGCTTCTTGATTGGGAGAAGGGGGGTGTTCCAGGGTGATTGGCATTCTCTAAGGAGTCCATACTGCAGTAGTTTCTTCAGATGGAGATGGATACCTTCAATTGCTGGTCGTGGGAGGGGATACTGACGCACATGCACTGGTTCTGCTCCTGGCTTAAGGGTGACAAGCACAGGAGCTATATTCTTTGCTAGGCCATGTGGATTATTCCCTGCCCATACTCCAGACGGGGCTGCAATGCTGGTAGGTATACAGGAGCTTGCTGCTTTGGATGTAGGTAAATAGAACCGCCATTCTTCTTTTTGGGGGACAGCTAACACCATAAGGCTAGCAGGTTTTGAATTTATAGTCATTTCCTTTTCTCCCCCTTCGACGAAGGATATCTGTGCTTGAAGCTTTGGAAGCATGTCTCGGCCCAAAAGGGGAACTGGGCATTCAGGCATATGCAGGAACTGGTGTGTTATCGTCTGTCCCCCTAGTTCACAGGCGCGGTTCTGCAGAAAAGGTCTTGTAGTTCTCGTTCCAGTAGCTCCCACAATTGTGACAGATTGAGAGGACACAGGAGCCACAGGTTTGGCTACTACTGAATGCTCGGCCCCTGTGTCTACCATAAAGTCCATATGCTGGTCTCCAATCTTTAATTTGACCATAGGCTCCTGGAGACCTAGGACGAACTTGGAGCCCGGTCTGGCCTAGTCCTCATCATCCATAGAATTGTTCTTGGCGGTTGCCACTCCCGCTATGGCAGTCTCTTCTCGCTGTTGAAACTGCGCACGCTGCATCCCCCCTCGCTGCTGGAATTTCCCCCCCCCCGCTCTCCTAGCACTCCCGCCTCCCCTCCAGGGGGTGGAGCTAATGTTCGGGCACTCGTTCTTCCAATGTCCTTCTTCCTTACAATAGGCGCACTGGTTCGCACCTAAGGGGGGCCGAGCACTTCCCCGGCCCCTTCCCCATCCTCTGGCTCTTCTATTAGGATATCCTCCTCTGCGTCCTTCCACTAATGCTGCAGCGAGCAGATCTGCTTTCTTCTTCATCTTTCTTTCACTTTCCCGTTGGCATTCTTGATCACGATTCACAAATACCTTTTGTGCGACTTCCATTAACTGTGTTGAGTTCATGCCCGCAAATCCCTCTAATTTCTGCAGTTTTCATTTTATCTCTCCCTGGGACTGACTCACAAAAGCGGCGTTCACCATACGTAATTTCTCCTGGGCTGCGGGATCATAGGGGGTGTAAAGTCTATAGGCTTCAGTCAAACGTTCATAGAAAGCAGCAGGACTTTCATCTGGGCATTGAAGAATGTCCGCTACTTTCCCAACATTCATGGCTCTCTGCCCTCCCTTCTTTAGGCCCTGCAGTAAGGCATGGCGGAACCGGGTGAGGGCCTTCTCTCCGTCATCACTATTTTGGTCCCATCCGGGATCTTCATTTGGGAAATCTGCGGCTGCTGCCCATCGGGGATCTAGGTTTCTCCCATCTTCAGGGTTCTCTTCCAACCATCCAGTGGTTGCTCGCACTATCCGTGCCCGCTCTTCAGTAGTAAAAAGGGTAGCCAAGAGCTGGCGACAGTCAGACCAGGTGGGCTGGTGGGTTTGCATAATACTGGACATTAACTCTGTCAAATCTTGGGGCTTTTCAGTATAGGAGGCATAATGCGTTTTCCAGTTCAATAAATCTGTTGTGGTGAAAGGCACATAAACTAGACTGCTCGGTCCGACCACAACCTGACCCTCTGCATTTAAAATAGGTAATCCTGGGACCTACCGCAGTGGCATTTGGCGAACTTCTCTCTGGCCCGCTGTCCTGCTTCTGAAGGCATAACGCAGATTAGCGGGGGTAGTGCTGCTGCTGGTGCTTGGACTAATGGGTGGCCCTGGACTGGCATCTGACCCTCCGCTAGCAGATCCTTCAGGGGATGATGGTTCTGTTGCAGAGCTCTGCCCAGGGCTTGCAGCGCTCTGCTCAGGACTAGGGCTCCGACTCTTGGGAAGAGGGTGGTCCTCGGGCGGTGGGTGATCGGGTGGAGGTACCTCAGCTGGGGGTTGTCTTTCCACATCTGGCTCTACTTGGGGTACTCGTGGAGCCGACGGGACTGGAGTATACAGAAAGGTGGGTGGATAACTCGGGACCTCTGGAGGCTCTGGGGCTGCAAAAATAGGGGGCTTTTCCTTCTTAGCAGGGACTCCCGTTGCAGTTACTAACATAATTCTACTCTGCCCCTCATGGCAATGCTTTATCCAAGGGGGTTGCTTCTCACAGATAGCTAACCAGGAATCTATATAGGAAAACTGTTCGGAACTATATCTGCGCACCACCTGGTGCACTCGGGACACAATTTGAATATCAAAAGTACCTTCTGGTGGCCACACGGCGTCCAGCGCCGGCCACACCCTACTACACAATATTTCTAAGTGGGTCAGTGACATTTTTACCCCATAATCACCACTAAACCCCTTCTTAAAATTCGTGATCATACAGTTCAACGGAGTTTGTACGGACTCCGCCCCTCCCATTATAACATATGACGGACAAGACAGCAAACAGAAAGGATGGGTAGGATGGCTGCGGGTAAGGGGTCCGCACAGCCCACGGAACAAGGAGGGGGACAAACACCAGACGCTTCCTCCTTTTCGCGACCTGGGCGCAGTCGCCTGGCCAGGAACTGCGCTACTTAGGAGTCCGCTCTCGCTCGGCCTATATTGCAAGACCTCTCAAGCACACTTCACACAACCAAACATGCTAGCAATTCCCAAATTCCAAATTCCCGGGCTAACTGACTAAACCAAAATTACCAAACCAAAAGGGTCAGTGGCTCCTCTCCGCTGTTGGCTGGCTGCGGTCCCAGCCGGACCAAACCTGGAGGCGGTAATACGTGGTAGTATTCACTTGCGCACCATTCACGTACCCCACCCCTCCCGGTATGGGAACCAATGTAGTAGCGAAGTGCATGCAACGAATACACCAGGAGTCTATTTACTAGAATTGAAACCAGTTTATTTGTGCACAGTCTCAGACGCTTGTCAATTGTCACTTTCAAAATGGTCTGAGCATGGCGTTCAATAAAACAACAGCATTTATAGCTTTCTTCATCAGTTCTATACAGACAAACTCCTCATTGGTCCTGGTGGCCCCCTCACCCCCCCATCCAATGGAAATTTCTGACCGGGCCCACACCGCTCGCTCTCCCCCCTGCTCTCAGGCCTTCCTAGCCATGGCTCAGTATCTAGACATAACATATTCTGCCTTGCTTTTCGCTTACAAGGTCACTCTGCAGTACAGAAGCTGTGTGAAAGCCAGGATTCTGAAACACATCTGTGAATAACATAACAAACTCAATGGAAAAGCTTTATATTCTTATCAGAGCAGCTTGAAGCAGATTTCTGTTTTCACTGGCTTTCAACTCTGTTCAGCTATAATATTATGAAGTGGGGGTTGGGGACTCAGGCCTAACCTACAGGCTTCTGCTACATAACATACATTTACAGGCTATTCTAGGCCATAGCCTATCACATTACAAGGGCTGGGGTTACCTTATACTGGGGCATTGTCTTTCGGACAGTTAACTAAGGACAATGATATAGACGACTTCCTAGAAGCTTTCGAGAGGGTAGCTCTCTTAACTGGATGGCCAAAAGACCAGTGGGCAGTCCATCTTGCCACTTCTCTCATGGGGGAAAGGCTGGCAGCATATAGGGCCATGCCCACGGCCTTAGCCTCCAATTACGAGGAGCTTAAGCGAGCCATAAGAGACTGCTTGGGTCTATCCGCTATGGTTTACCGCCGCCTCTTAAGGAGTTGTAAGTTAAAGCCAGGTGAAACACCGCGAGCTCTGTGCCAGCGTATTAAAGGTTTGGCATAGAAGTGGCTAACACCTGAGACTAGACCCCTAGATTCTGTATTGGATTGGATTGTGTTGGAACAATTCATGGAGGCAGTTCCCAAAGACCTGAAATCCTTTCTGGTCCTACAAAATTGCCAAAACACCAATGAGGCTACCTCACTGGCAGAGCGCTTTTTAGAAGTGGAGTTGGTAAGCCAAGTGAAGGATGGTGTTTTGAAACGGGCAGGTGTAGTAGCATCAGAAAGGAAGGCGAGGTTGGGGATGGGGGAAAAATCAAAGGATATGCCCATGGATAGAGCCTATTATGCCTGGAGAAAATGTTTTTCCTGTGGGGAGGAAGGACACCTAAAAAGGGATTGCAAAGCCAGGACAGCCCTAGTAACCACCCATTCCCAGGAGAGTGGGGAGGGATTTCTGTTGGCTGTAGAGGTAGAGGGTATTCCTACAGAAGCCTTGCTGGATTCCGGAGCGGATCAGTCCATGATCTCGCAGAAACTCTGGAAAAGGATTGAATCCCAGGATAGTCAGGTCCTAGAGCCATCTGAAGGCAGCATAAAGATAAGGTGTATCCATGGGGCAGCTTCATCCTATCCAATACACAGGGTGAGGGTAAAAGGTCTAGGTTTAAAGAGAAAAATATCAGTAGCTGTTGTGCCTAGGCTCCCACACGCCCTAGTCCTGGGGAGAGATTGGCCCCAGTTTAGGCGAGGGTTAGCCAAGGAGCTACAACTCAAGGCAGGCATGGTCTCGACCCAGGCACATTCCAAGGCCTTGGGGGAGGAGAACGACCTGCAGGAAGACCCACTTCAGGGGCTGCCCTGTCACGACGACTTGATAACTCCCTCTAGGGATAACCGTAGGAAGGGGAAGGCGGAAAAATGACGGGAAAGGCAGACTAGATCACGGAATAGAGCTGAATTAATCGGCACATGGGAGTTACCCTGGGTCCCCGCGGAACTAGTCGAGAAATTTCCCTCATTTCCTAATGAACAGCAGGCAGATCCCGCACTGGTGCGAGCTTTTGAGTATGCACGGAAAGGGTCTGAAACCCTATCCCGATTTTTTTTAGATGACAACGTGTTGTACCGCGAAAGCCTAGACTCCTGGATGGGGAATACGCGGAAGCAACTAGTAGTACCCGCTCCTTTCAGAACACTAGTTTTAAGGTTGGCACACGACCACCCTATAGGAGGGCACAAAGGAATACAGGGCACATTAGACCAAATTCTAGCTCGCTTCTATTGGCCCGGAGTTTTTAAGGAGACCTCTAGATTCTGTACCTCGTGCCCTTCCTGCCAGCGGGTCACTGTGAGCCACCCTCTGGAGGTACCTTTGTTACCCATACCAGTCATATTGGAGCCCATACATAGAATGGCTATAGACATAGTGGAACCCCTGATAAGGACACCCCGGGGGTACCAATACATCCTAGTCATAGTGGACCAAGCCACCAGGTTTCCTTGGGCAGTTCCGCTTCGTAATACATCAGCAAGAACTATAGCTTTGGAACTAGTGAAGTTATTTTGCGAGGTGGGGTTACCGCGAGAAGTCCTAACTGATAGGGATAGTAATTTTATGTCTTGATACCTTGCTCACGTTTGGGATGCCTTCGGGATCCGTCACGTCAGGACGGCCGCATATCATCCGCAGACAAATGGCCTGGTGGAAAGGCAGAACCAAACCTTAAAAAACATGTTAAGAAGGAGTCTTGAGGGTAATATAGAAGAGTGGGATATGATGCTCCCATTCATATTATATGCCTGTAGGGAGCGGAGGCAAACCTCTATGGGCACTTCCCCCTATGAGCTAATGTATGGTCGAGTTCCACAGGGCATCCTAGACGTATTGCGGGAGCAATGGATTGCACCAGCCGTAGAAGAGCTAGAGGTACCCCAATTCTTAAGATATCTAAAGGGACGGCTACAGCGTATGGCCCAAGTTGCGGAAGGGAACTTAACAGCCAGCCAGACCCGCCAGAAGACCTATTACGACCGACGCACAAAACCTCGTCAGCTAAAGATAGGGGAAAAGGTGATTGTAATGGTCGCGGGAGCCAGTCCTAAATTTGAGAGTATATAGAGGGGACCCTATAGAGTAAGGAAGCAACTGGGTCCAGTATCTTATTCTGTGGAGAATGGAAGAGGAAAACAGCAGGAATATCATATTAATGTATTACGACCTTGGCACGAGCGAACAGGGTGGGCCCATTTGGCCGCGGGAGAACATAAACCAGATAAAGAGCAGCTAGACCCGAACACCCTATCAAGAATTATGGGCTGTGCAGGGGTTGGTACGCCAGCCCATAATGTCTTAAGGGGGGGGGGATGTGAGGTGATAAAGGGACATCAGAGCCCATGGAAATAGCTGGAAAACAAACTTTTACCTGCAAGCAGAGGGATAGTTCAGAGAGCAGGGAGTTTAAAACTGCAGCCAAAGGAAAAAAAAAACACACACAGAGCTGCTGAGTCCAGACCACGCCCAAGCTCCAAGGCAACCCAGGAAGGTAATAGGAAGCACCCGGGGGAGGAGTTGGAAGCGGAAGGGCAGCTGCATACATTTAAGCTCCAGGGAACAGAAAGAGAGGAGGCTACCAAGAGAAAGGAGGGAGGAGAGCTCCTGAGGCAAACTGAAGGGAAAGGATCCTTCAGGGGAATTGAAAGAGAGAGGCTTTCCAGAGACAGCCGCAGAAGGGATTCCCAAGGCAGCCAGCATACTGGGGACTACAGTCCAGGGAGAAGCCCATGCTGTAAAGGAATTGCAGCATGGTCTTGAGACCGGAGGCTCTGTCCTGAGAGAGTTGCTGACTATAGTCCAGGTATGGGAGCAGCCCTGCAAGAGTCTGTGGGAGAAGTTTTACCTCTGGAAATATCTGTGAAGAGAAGGGTCATGCAGAACAAGGTGAGCCAGTTAGAAGCCTTGTTCAGCTTGTTGAGAGATAAGGGTCTCTACAGCCATTCTAAAATCCCTGAGCACAGAGAGAAGTCCCGTTGGGAAAAGGTCTTAAAACTTTTAGGGGAGATTAAGCCTACGTCCCCTCAGCCCGAGTTAAGCCAGGAGACAGCAGAGTCTGATTATGAAGACATGCAGACAGAGCCTTGTGATGTTGAACAAGACTCCTTAGATTCCTTGATGGATTGTTATTTTTGTATGAAGACAGAATGAAGAGGCTGTAGGTTTTTTTTAACCTGAGAAAAAAAAGCCAGAAGCCCTTTAACTGAATGTCTTATGTTTTGAACGCTGGAAATGTTTGAAAGGAAAATTGCTGCTGTTTAAACCTGAGAGGAAATGATTCAAGATTGATTTGAATGATTAAGGGAAACAGCTATCTGAATGTAAAACAGCTAGAAGCAAAAGAAAAGCTTTATTTAAAGTTTTACTCAGTTTGGGAAAGGCTGCTACCTTTGCTGGAAGTTAGCTGAAATCAGCTAAGCTGTATTTCTGACTGTTGGACTTTGGAAGAAACACCTTCTGGTATAACAAGCTGCATAAAGCAATTGTAACATTTATCACTGTCAGAATCCTGTTTGACTGAAACTTCTTTTGTTGGTGAGTACATCCTATTTTGGGTTGACATGTGTTGAGCTTCTAAGGAGGTTCTTTGCAAAGGGAAAGACAAAACTAAATTTCCTGTGTTTTGCCTTCAAACCCTCAGACTCTCTTTGTCATTTCACACAACTACAATACCCAGAAGCTTCAGCTCTGGAGCCCATTAAAAGGGGACATTATAAGGCACACCCTTACCTATAGGCAATCGCCTAGACAGCAGGGAGTGCCACATTATTCATATTTTAATTGTATGTCCATGTTTGTCTTCAGACCCCTGATGAAGGCCTAGGGCCGAAACTGTTTAAGTTGGGTCTTCAATAAAGTTTACTTTGGACTACTCCCGTGTTGGCCGTGGTTTTTTGTCCTCCGCTACTCTGTGACCTCAGCAGACTGTCTTGCCAGAAAGGAGGTACAACTGTATTTTAGATTAAAAGATGCTTATGGATGAAAAGGATATAATTTGAAAATAACCATATAATTTGTAGCTACATGCAAACAGGTGCTGAAGGTATATCTGATTGCACAGTTTTCATTAACAATATGTTTTCTTTTCTAAATGTGTTAATCTACCTTATTTATTTATTTATTTATTTATTTAGACAGTTTTGTATACCGCCTTATCCTTCAATCAAAGCGGTTACAACACAATTGGGGGATACATTTTAACACGCAGGGATGTGAGACACATACACTAATACTTACAGGGAACATGGGCAATGGAGGGTTAAGTGGCTTGCCCAAGACCACAAGGAGCATCTGTGGGACTAGAAACCCCAGTCCTTCCGGCCCAAGGTTGCTGTCCTCTAGTGGGATTTGAACCCCCGACCTTCCGGCCTGAAGTACCTTGCCCCAACCACTAGGCTACTCCTCCCCTTTTTTACAAAGGGTGTGTATATTTAAAAGGTGGACACAGTGATTACGGCTTCATTTCCAGTTCTGATGCCTCCATGCCTGAAAGCCAGTGCAAGGGTAATTTCTCAGCTATTGAAAATGCCATGGCTATAAATCTATTTTTGGACCACAGGCAGATGCTCATAGACAATGTCAGCATCAACAGCTATTTTAGTGTAGGGAAATCTGACTTAAAGTCTGCCTTGGGTCTGCTTATATATGTATATATTGGCTTTATATGACTGAACTCTTGCCTGGTGAAACTACACAGGAGGATGGATGGCACAGAAGACAAGAAGACAGACAAGAAGACAATAGCTATATGAGAGTATATGCTTGCCATAAGAATATGGATGCGGCCTGTTATGGAGAATTCTGGGTAACCATATTCTGCATAGGAGTATGCTAGAATAATGGGCCTGGCATGAGGTTACAGGTCAAGCAAAGAATTCAAACAAATGAGCACAAAATACTCTCTGCCTGGTTTCAATTAGTGCCAGAAGAAGAAAATACACAGGAAGGGTCAGAGGTCACAAGCCATACATAGATAAATAGACCTAAAAGCATTCCTAAGCATTTCCAGATGTATAGAGGTCATAGGCCATGTATAGATAAGCAAGTCTAAGTGCAGGTCCAGATGTACACATGTAAGGAGATTCTCCCCTGGGAAACGTGTTGCAGAACCCTGAGGTCCTCCTGCTGACACTTAAGAATGAATGATGGATTACTGAACAGACATTTGAGACAAGAGAAATGTATATAAGGCAATTATTCTTCATGTAAGGGTGGGCAGTATTTTCTTCCCTTTCACAGAGAAGGAAGTACTGTCTGCCATTTCTATAGACGGGCTTTTGCTGTTCTGTATGACACTGCTATTTTGTTATGCTGAAATAAAAGTTCTTATAGTAACTGCCGTCTAAGTAATTCTCTGATTGGTGATATTTTGGGCAACCATTGTGGGAACCAGAAGCTACAATAATTGGTGCCGAACACCCTCTAAATTTTTTTCCCTTCCAAATTGCCCAAGGACTCCTCTGACTGCAGTTTTACTTGTCAGAGGGACTACCTCCTGTTTTTCACAGTAAAATAAAAAAAACAGGGGATGAGAATACCTTAAGAGGATTCCTTCTGCTGGTACAGAAGATGGGAATACCGCTCTGAGTGACGTCGAGAGAGATTTTGATACCCTAGGACGACTCCAGTGGGTGAGTTTTGTTTTTCCTGTCTACAAACAAAGACGGAAGATTTACCCAGGTTCAATTGGTGGGTGAGTACCAAATTTACACATATGCATATGTATTTTATGTGTTTCATGTTTTGTTATGTAGCAAATTGTTAGATTGTCTTTGCATTTAATTGTAATGGTAGGGAAAGAAAGTTTGAAAGTTTTGCCCAGACATTAGGTCTCTGTCTTTCCAGGATTGATTGATGTACGCTTGAGACTGTACATATCATTGATATGAAGCGAATGTGTGTCTTTATCCACGTTTTCATACCTCCGCGAGGAGATTGGCTGGATTTAGATGAAGCATAAGTATTGTAAGTGTGTATAAATCCTGGATTTTTTAATTTCGCTCCTCTGTTAATTACGAGGTTTGGATTGCTACCTAAAAGCGAAATTGCGCACGCCTCTGTATATAAGGAGGTTCAATTTGCTATTGGTAAAAGGCAACGTTAATTGCCCCTGTCCCTGAACAGTGAAAACACCAGGTCTACATAGCCTATAGAGAAGGGACAGCTAGGGAAATGTTTAAAAGAAAATCTAAACAGGAAGAAAATACTGAGAAAGGAACTGAGCCCGGTCCTAATCCCATAGATAGCCTTGTTAAACAGAACCCCCTATTGGAGGCTTCAATAAAAAATTGTTCTAAACAATGGGAAAAATGGACGAAAAAAACACCCTCTCTTGCCTGGCCAGCAGGGGGGTCGTTTGATCCGCTCATTTTGACCAAAATTAGGGATCATATTTTATTTAACAAATGTGGCAAAGCCCAATTGGAACATTTGCGACATATTTCCCTGTGGATGCAAGCTGGTCCAGAGCTTTCGCCATCTGCCCCTGTGCCCCCACCTTCTTATTGGGCAGCCGAAAGTAAAGCTATGGCAGCCATAGGCTATTCCGACCCTGTTTTCCAGCCCAAGTCAGAACCGACTTCTCACCCAGCAGCCTCTATACCCCCAGAACAGGTCCTGCATAAACTCTTGGACACTGAGGGAGCTTGGGCAAAGATTGAGGGTCATGTTAACTTAAAAGCCACCCCTGCCCCAGATCCCAGTGCATATGCTGAGGCACAGGCAAGATTAGAAGAGTTGAAACAGCAATTAACAGCAGAACATGAAGATTTAGAAAGTCAGGCTCAAGCTTTAAAGCAATCTGAGGGAAAAATTACTGAGAATCTTAGAAGATGGGAGTTAGACCTGACAGATAGGGAAAAACGTCTTAAGACGATTATAGAAGAGGAAGAAGAGGAGAAGGTAGAGGAGGAAGTAGATGACGAAAAGACAAAAAGTGCACTTACAGTGATTTGTGGAGTCGTGAAAGGTGGTAAAGCTCTTCGAGCTCCACAACCCTGTATCCTTACTTTTATTACAGAGCAGGAGGATGGCAATGGTTATTATGTTTACCGATGGTCCTCCAACATGTACGGTTGGACAAGAGCCAACCAGCCTCAGATGTTACAGTGGCCCCCTAATGGATCACTAGAAACTGTACACCTTAACACCGCCCGACTCTGCATTCGCGGAGGAGCGGGAGACCCTAACTGGGATTCTGCCTATATGGAGGCAGGTCTGAGGGTTTGGGAGAAGTATGAGAATCAGGACGCTAATAAACAGCTTCTGTTTCCAGTAATCTATACAAATGAAGGCAAATCTAAATATATCCCATGGAGTTTTACTGATATGACTAATATAGCCAGTAGTCTCCCTCCACTTAGTAGAGGAGGAGAGACATGGATTCAAAAATTTGAAAGAATTACGGCTGGATATCATTTGGCTTTGGGAGATATCAAAGCTTTATTGGCCAAAATTCTGGGAAATAGTGCGACAAATCAAGTGTTCGCCAATGCCGATTTAGGCCAGGTGAAGGTCACAGTTAACACTTATGATGGTTCTTCCTTCAACGAGTTTCGTCCTCGTATTTGGGACTCCCTCAGGGAGATGTACCCTACTCAGCGCAGTTTGGCTCCTCTCACTACTATGAGATTCCAAATAGGTGAGGATATCAGTGCATACCTTGTACGATTTCAAGATTTATGGGAAGCACAAATGGGGGTACCATACGATGATGTTTGTATGAGACCTGTATTTTTCCAGACTTTGTGTAATACATTACCCCCATCCGTAACTGCAAAATTAAAGTCTATAGTAGCCTTGGAGTCTGAGCCATGGACTAAACAACAGGCCCATATTTTGCATTATATTCGATCTTTAGAGGAGGACACTTTGAAACCTGAGAAGGATTTGAAACAGGCCCAAGCACGCTTGTTACACCTTCAACTTAAAGGGTTACAAGAAATTAAAGATCCCCAATCCACCACCAAATTACATCTTGATAAATCTAATAATGAACTTATTAGACACCTAAAACAAAAATTAGGGAACAGCAGGAGAAAATTGATGACATGGAATATTTGGATCCTTATGAGGATGATGTTCCAGACCCCTGTGATGAGGTATGGGATAGAGATAAGGAGTGCATTTACTATAACGGAGCCCAACGACCCCGTTATCCTCAGCCACAGCGTCGAGGTCCCTCTTACCAACAAAATAACCGCACTCCTGCCCCACAGTGTTGGAACTGTGGTGGTTACGGTCATTTTCAGCGCTCATGCCGTGCTCAGCGCAGAAATGAGAACTTTGATAGGAGGCGTTTTCCCTTGTGGACACCTCCCCGGAATTCTGGACCCCCACCCCAACAATGACTGGGAATCTATATCTTACAGGCGAGGCTCACATATCAGGAACCTCTGATCACAGTATATCTTAATGATGAGCCCACAGAAATGTTACTTGATACAGGAGCCACGTCCTCTGTATTAACTGCTTTACCACAGAGATGCCAGCTTAGTAGAAAGAAAATGACTACCACTGGTTTTGATGGTAGACCCCTTACATCTTATCTAACTACACCCATTTGTTTAAGAATAGGAGATCAGCAGATTTCTCATTCTTTTCTGTTTGCCCCATATTGCCCAGTAAATTTGATGGGTAGGGACTTACTGGTGAAATTACAGGTTGAATTCACCTATGGTCCGCTGGGAGAAAAAGGCCCTGAGCGGTCACTGCTACTCAGCCCTTATGGCCGAGTTAAATCACATCTGCCTGTAACCATTCGTATTAAGCCTGGCTGTAAACCACCAAAGATTCCGCAGTATCCCCTCCAACCGGAGGCCCTGCAGGGATCTCGCCAGGAGATTCAGGAGCTGTTACAGCATGGAATTATTGAACTCAGTAATTCCCCATATAACACCCCACTATTCCCTGTGAAAAAGCCTAATGGGAAGTGGAGAATAGTTCATGACTTACGTGCACTTAACAGTGTTATTGAACCACAGTTTCCAGTAGTCTCAACCCTGCCACATTGCTGACAACGACTACTCTGTACAAATATCATACTGTTCTGGACCTTTCCCATGCCTTTTTTGGGATAGAAGTTGAATCCACATCCCGGCAGTTTCTGGCATTTATTTTTGAGGGTCAGCATTATCAGTGGACCAGGTTACCCCAAGGATATGTGGAAAGTCCTTCCATATTCTCTCAAGCACTAGTTGCTGATTTGCAATTATTCAGGGCAGAGCTGCCCAGCAATGTGTCTTTGTTACAGTATGTAGATGACTTACTGCTTTCCACAGCTGAGGCTGCAACAAATCTGGCCCTCACAGATAAACTTGTTTGTTATCTTTTGGAAAGTGGATACCAGATTAACATGGCCAAGGCACAGATCTGCCAAACTGAAGTCACTTTTCTGGGTTTCCTAGTAGGAGATGGAATGCTGTCTCTGACAGAGAAAACTAAACAACACTGCTTGCAATTACAGATGCCTACCACTGTAAAGCAATTGCGATCTCTGCTCGGCATGATAAATTTCTGCCGGAATTGGATCCCGGGTCATAGTCAGCGCACACATCCCTTTCGCAAATATTTAAAAGGGGGGGCTAAGGGGTCGACTGTTATCAGCCTGTCAGCTCCTGACCAGATTTTGCTTCAATCTCTTTTGACTGATGTCTCGTACACACCAAGTATTTGTCTTCCTGACTATTCAAAGGAGATGTTTCTCATTAGCTTTCACGGACATCACACGTGGGCAGCTGTGATTTATCAGGATGATGGTAAAATTGTGTCCTACTTGTCAGGATCTTTTTCTGTTACAGAAATAGTTTTGCCTGATGTTGAGAGAGGGTTAGTAGCCACTGGTGAGGCAGTCAGGAAGACCTATAACACCTTTCATCCCTTGCGACTCACTGTGTATTGCTCCGGTGATGTAGAGGCATTGTTATGCAGTAATACTCTCCACTTTACCCCATATCGGGTGCACCAGCTTTGTGCTACTCTGCTACGGAGTCACATTCTCATTAAGCCATTCCCTGCAAGTCACCCTTTTGGCTACCTACAAAATTTAGTTTCTGTTATTAGTGGAGAGGAAGAAGATAAGATCCCCATTTTTTCTTTTGCAGATAATATTCTGTCTCTTCACGAAATGCCTGTCAATTCTAAAGTCTGGTTCACTGACGGTTCTGAGACGTCACTATGTTCTGGTTTCAGTGCAGTACAAATATCTCCTTCTGGAGACATTCTAGATGTATTGCAATATCAGTTGCCGAGTGTTTATAGTGCTCAAGGTGCAGAACTCTGTGCAATTTTGGCAGTCTTACTGCATCAGGAGAGACAGAACATTATTATATTCACTGACTCCCAATATGCAGCACAAGTACTGACAGCACTTCACCAGAAATGGTCACAAAGAGGTTTTATCACTTCCTCAGCCAGCTCAATTTCACATCTTGACGAGATACATCAAATTTATGAGTGTTTAGAGAAACGCAGAATCAACAATCTGTTTCTGTGCTGTGAATGGGTTCCTGGACATACACAGGGAGACTCTTTCCGCCAGATGGGCAATGCCCTGGCAGATCAGTTAGCCAAAGAAGTAACTAGTAATGCTTCCCTGACTTTACCTGTCACCAGATCACAGATCTATTTAGTACCTGACCTTGCTGATTATCAGAAAGATGCTGTTTCTCATGAGATAGGAAATTGGGAGAGACTAGGTTGTTCCCAAATTAAGAAAATGTGGGTACATCCATCAGGAAAACTTTGTATCTGTTATGTGGCACTAAAACGCCTTACAGATCTCATACACGATATCTATCATTCTAGTACTGCAAATGTCTACAGCATGCTTGAGGACATTTTTTGGTGTCCACACATGAAAAATCGCATTCAGGAACTAGTAGCTAAATGTCCTGTGTGTATCCTGAATTCTCAGCCAGGAGGAAAACCCATAGCCAAAGGTCATCTCCCGGTTCTAAGTGGTCCTTTTGAATCCTGGTATGTAGATTTTACTGACATGATCCACAGATGTGCTCAGAAGCGGTATCTTTTAGTGTGGGTTTGCCCTTGGTCTAAATGGATTGAGGCCTTCCCCTGCAATAGAGAGACTGCTGAAGAAGTAGTAGAGGTTTTGTTAACACAAATAATTCCCCGATTTGGCATTCCTAAAGTCATATATTCTGACAATGGCTCTCACTTTCGTAATGCTCTTGTAACTGCACTCACCCAGCATCTTCCTGTTCAGTGGAAGTATGTTTCTGTGTATAAACCTACTTCCAATGGTCTTGTTGAACGATGTAATGGCATTTTGAAAACTCAACTCAGAAAAATTTGTGCTTCTGGTCATATGACCTGGCTACAAGCATTACCAATGTGCTTATTTCAGCTGCGTAATAGCCCGATCAAGCGATTACATCTGACACCTCATGAAATGGCCACTGGCCGGCGTATGCGCACAACTAATTTATCGCAGTCCCAGGTTCCGATTCATGATAGTCTTTCTGCTTACCTTGCAGGACTCCGGATTGCGCTTCAAGAAATTGCTGACCGTGTAGCAGCCACACAGTCTGTGTCCAGTCCATCCTTATTACCTTGTTTCCCTGTAGGGTCCACTGTCTATAAAAGAAATTGTGTTCGTGCATCCTGGGACTGCCCAACCTTTTCAGGACCCCACGTTGTCACTGCTGCTTCCCCTTTTGCTGCCAGACTGAATGATACTGATACTTGGGTGCATGTCAGCCATCTAAAAGCGTCTCCAGCTGTCCCATCTGATTAATCAGTTTTATTTTCCTACAGAACTCAGTGTTCTCACAACAGTGCTATGTTATTAGTACCAAAGATGATCGCTGTCAAGCCTACTCCATGGGCGTCCTTGTGCTTTTTTCTGGGAATCTCTGTCATAATCGTCCTCCTTATTGAGTGTTTACATCCAGATGGACAGCTAGCTTTGTTTCTTCATGGATGGAACCAGACTAACCAGACGATATCTCGAGCACCCCGAGCTTTACCTGAAGGCTCTCTGAACTTGTGGAAGCAATCAGTATTACACATTGTTTCCCTGATGAACATTACAGACTGCATTATTTGTACCCCTTTACCAAAGGGTGTATCATATGCTCCAGTACATGTTTCAAAGGTTCCCTTAAATGAGTATGCAGGACAGCTTGCTTGTGTAGATAATAATAACTTTTCTGCCAGTTGTTATGAGACTTTTAATTGTTCCCAGACGTGGCATGCAATGAATATGATACATGACCCTTTGCGTGTATATGCTGACCCGAATATGATATTTGATCTATGTTTAATAACAAATGTATCCATTGCTTTTTCAGACAGGTGTAACCTGTCGTATAATGTTATTAATGGATCCTTTCATTTTGCTAGTAATTCTGTCATGATAAAGTGGTATAATCAATCCGGTAATATGGACCCCTCCAATATGAAATATGATTGGAGAAATATTACAAGGAGCCCGGTAGTGTTTAGTGGATCTGACTTCCGCTGGTATGTGGGGGTTGGTCCCATTTATCACGATGGTTCAGCTGTGCTGACAACGGGTTCTCAGAATGAATCTCCATATACTTCTTGCTATCTCCCAATGTCCAGTTTCAGGAGGGATCTTACCTCAGCTACCACGGGAAAATCTTTTGTTAAGTGGTTTGATGGGCATCATATGAGTCGCATATGGACACCTGCTACAAACCTCTTTGCTGTAATGGGTCATTATTGGTTGTGTGGGGAAACTCTGTATCAGGTAATTAACCTCTCCCTATTACCCTGTGCTTTGGTTAAAGTTTCTTCTTTTTCTGTCTTGATACCTCTTAATGTTACCCATCATTCTGCTTCTCGCTCCACCCTGCATAGATTAAAACGTAGCTCCTCAGCTTATGCTAGCCCCTGGGATTCCTCTATAGCCGAGGATGATGCCATTCAGGCCTCATTTGAGTATATCAATTCCACTTATCCCATGACTAAAACTCGTTTGGATGCCCTTAGCGCAACGGCCTGGATTCCCTTTGCCACCCCCGCCCTTACTGCTGAGCTTGGTATGGCTGTACGCCGTTTGCAATGTTTGTTGCATATTCAAATGAAAGCTGTTACTGAATCCATATCACGCCTAGCCGAGTCCCTTGAACAAAATACACAAATGACTCTGCAGAATAGGCAAGCTTTGGATTTGCTTTTGGCCGCTGAAGGCGGAACATGCACTTTCATTAATGCTACGAACTGTTGTACTGTAATCGCTAACCACACGGTGTTTGTGTTAGATGCCATGAATAAGATAAAGCATCTTTCTGATTTGCATATTGATGATTTTAAAGGGGGACTTCAACTTAATAATATTTGGGGTAGTATTGCTTCATGGTTTGCTAGTTTAGGTGTAGGACTTAAAGCCTTCTTTATTACGCTTTTAAGTATAGCTTGTTTTGCAATCATTGCTTGTTGTACCTTATTCATTTTACTTGCCTGTTGTAAACGAATGATATCGCAAAGCACTAAAACCATGTATATTGTGTCAAGGGAACAGTACCAACGATTGCCTTTGAATGATCCATCTTTGTCTCAAATGGTTGTTATTCACGCCCCTTAGTGGGATTATTTTAATTATCCCCCCAACAAAAAAAAAAAAGAAAAAAAAGTGGCGAATGTAGGGAAATCTGACTTAAAGTCTGCCTTGGGTCTGCTTATATGTATATATTGGCTTTATATGACTGAACTCTTGCCTGGTGAAACTACACAGGAGGATGGATGGCACAGAAGACAAGAAGACAGACAAGAAGACAATAGCTATATGAGAGTATATGCTTGCCATAAGAATATGGATGCGGCCTGTTATGGAGAATTCTGGGTAACCATATTCTGCATAGGAGTATGCTAGAATAATGGGCCTGGCATGAGGTTACAGGTCAAGCAAAGAATTCAAACAAATGAGCACAAAATACTCTCTGCCTGCTCTCTGCCTGGTTTCAATTAGTGCCAGAAGAAGAAAATACACAGGAAGGGTCAGAGGTCACAAGCCATACATAGATAAATAGACCTAAAAGCATTCCTAAGCATTTCCAGATGTATAGAGGTCATAGGCCATGTATAGATAAGCAAGTCTAAGTGCAGGTCCAGATGTACACATGTAAGGAGATTCTCCCCTGGGAAACGTGTTGCAGAACCCTGAGGTCCTCCTGCTGACACTTAAGAATGAATGATGGATTACTGAACAGACATTTGAGACAAGAGAAATGTATATAAGGCAATTATTCTTCATGTAAGGGTGGGCAGTATTTTCTTCCCTTTCACAGAGAAGGAAGTACTGTCTGCCATTTCTATAGACGGGCTTTTGCTGTTCTGTATGACACTGCTATTTTGTTATGCTGAAATAAAAGTTCTTATAGTAACTGCCGTCTAAGTAATTCTCTGATTGGTGATATTTTGGGCAACCATTGTGGGAACCAGAAGCTACATTAGACAACACTGTATGGTCTGCTAGTAGAGTGAATTTGACAATCCCCAAAATGTATTCCTACACTCTAATATTCTTGAGTTGCGATTTAATATAAGGGATTTTGCTTATGCTTTCTCGGGTCTCAGACTTCACAATGGCATGATGTTCTGGGTATTGTATAAGCCCAGTGTTATGCCTGTTTAGCATCAATGACCCTGGTATATGCAAAAATGTTCCCTTTATCACTGAATTCAGCAACTTTTATTGAAAATTAAAAGAATATAAGTTAAGTGGACTATACAGTTTTGAAATTAACATTGGTTGCTGTATGATACAAGTGATAAAGGGAACATTTTTGCATATACCAGGGTCATTGATGCTAAACAGGCATAACACTGGGCTTATACAATACCCAGAACATCATGCCATTGTGAAGTCTGAGACCCGAGAAAGCATAAGCAAAATCCCTTATATTAAATCGCAACTCAAGAGTATTAGAGTGTAGGAATACTTTTTGGGGAGCATCAACAGCTAGATAAGGGCATGACAAGACCTATGCAGGCAGGTAAATGCTATGCATTATTGTCATCATGATATGGGAGATCTCAAGAGAAGATGGAGATCCCTGTGCTGGGATTCCAAAGAAAAACATGCCTTTTCATTGGGACTGGGGGCCTGCTCCCAGAGTAACTCACTTTGTAAAATCCTATAGCATTTCACCCACAACCACCATGACCTAAAATAAGCCTGCCTTGTGTGTCCCATCATGAAATTTGAAAGCCTTTGACAGTATGGCTGTAGCCTCTAGTGGTGAAGGCTTCATATAGGAGCAAACTCTTAGTCAGTGACCCAGACATCTAACCATTGGCAACTGACTTGGTTCCATCTACACGACACACTCCACTATGTGAGGCCTCTAGTCCTGCATGCTAACTTCTATTTGTGGTACCAAATCAGTAAGTGCCTTTACCTTGACTACATCTCTAACTGACAATATCCATGTTCCCTTTGCTTTCATATATATGGAACAATGGCCTGCACATGCATTCTACTTATTCTCTTCCTCAACTTTCCACTGTCAACTGGGAGGAGGTTGGATTGACCAGACAGCACACAGAGCCTCAACTAAACCAGGTAGAGCTGCAGTAAGCTGGAGAGGGGACGCAAATACCACATGCATCCTATGTAGAATAGGATGCAGACATAATTGCACCCTCTGCAGGGGGCTCTGATTGTGTCTGTGCAGCGCTGCATATGACTTGTAGTGCTATACAAATGCTCAGCAGTAGTAGTAGTAGTAGTAGTAGAATATGAAGCAGAATATGGAGAGCCAAGTCCGACTGAAAGAGCCCATAACCTAGTCAAGACGGAAAACCCAGACCTCCTATGTGTCACTGAGACACGGCTAACAGAATCTGATTCAGTTCTGCTAAACCAGATAAAAGTACAGGGATACTCTACCTTCACCTGCAATAGGGACTGCACAACAGGAGGGGGAGTTCTCATATTAGCAAAATCCAATCTCAACTTATCATCCACTATCTGTGAAAACCATGATGACACGAACATACTCAAAGTCGAAAACAAGGATATAGCAATTTGCCTGATATATAGGCCTCTGACTGCAATCAAAATCTAGCCACCATCCTAGAAACTACCTGCAGCTCGACAGTTAGGAAACCCCTCATTATGTTAGGTGATTTTAACCTACCTTCCTTGTCCAATAACCAAGAAACATCCTTCATTGATGTTATGGAAGAAATGGGCTTTAAGCAGACAATCAATCAACCAACCCACACCAAAGGCAACATCCTCGACTTAATATTCCTCCCAACTCATTACACAACATCATCTCAATTTTGCCCACCCTCCTTAACTCAGGTGCCCTGGTCTGACCACTTCATGATACGGTTCTCCCTCCACTACCCACATCCTACAAGAGTTTATACTCACAATTCACACCAAGGACAGAGGTTTCGCCCATTCAACAAGGAAGCGTTTCTTGAAACAGTCCTTAATAGGTTAGACCCTTGTACCACTAACCTTTGTGAAGCAGTGTCAAACTGGAACTCAATAATAAGGTCAGCTTCAGATCCATTACCATCACAGATGCGCCACAAGCATAGAAGAAACAAAAAATGGTATACTGCCGAACTAGTAACATTAAGGAAAGGACTCAGGAAAATGGAAGTCACTTGGAGAAGGAAGAAAACTCAGGAACTCAGACTGCAATATTTTTCACTGCTTAAAACCTACAAAAAAATGATCAATACTGCCAAAAAAAACAATACCATTCCAAAGTATAGTCAAAGGCTATAAACCGTCCTAGGGAATTATTCGAGATTGTTAAATCTCTGACCAAATTCCCAACTAACAATACATACAGGATCCCTATTAACCCCCAAGCACTAGCTGACCATTTTGCAAACAAAATCAAACAAAACTGCCATTTCACACCAACCATCCTATCTCATCCAGATAACAACCACCTTGAATGGAGTGCCTTCAACCCTATCACAAACAAACAACTGCTCCAGACAATCACCAAACTTAATACCACAACCTCACTGATAGATCCCTGCCCAGTGGCATGGATAACGAAAACAAAAGCAGAACTTGCACCAGATTTGCTGAACATAGTGAACCAATCGCTACATCAAGGATTCATAACAGAAGACCTCAAAAGGTCAGCAATACGACCTTTGCTAAAGAATAAAACTCTAGACAGCAATGACCCCTCTTCATACCACTCCATTGCAAGCATTCCGTTCCTTGCCAAGATTATTGAGAAGGTTGTATAGATACAACTGCAGGACTATATAGACTCATCAGCACCATTAGATGAGCAACAATACAGATTCCGCCCATATCACGGTGTGGAAACCCTCCTATTAGCACTATTTGACACTATGATCAGGGGTATCGATAATACCAAGCGAGCCTTCATTCTCATTTTCCTTGATAATTCTTCGGCATTCAACAATGTAAACCATGCCACGCTCATCTCCAGACTCTCCCAACTAGGCATTAAGGATAAAACCCTTGATTGGTTTAAATCCTATTTCACTAACCAGACCCAATATGTACAAATATACCAAGTCACATCGTTGCCTTTTCCACAAGAACAGGGCATCCCGCAAGGCTCCGCCCTCTCAGCACTACTATTTAATCTGTACCTCCAACCTATCTGTACCATTTTTCAATGCCACAAGATAAATTATCATATCTATGCAGACGACGTTATGTTGTACTCATCGTTCGATGTATCCAACCCTGAATATGACAATAGATCATGCTGCCTAACCAAAGCAAAATTGTGGCTTAAAACAATGAACATGAAGATTAATTTCAAAAAGAAGGAAGTACTATTTGTAACAAGAAATATGAACTTCACCCCTCTGACAGAAATTAACATTGGAAACACCCCCCTACCGGTTAAGGCAGACGTCAAATATCTAGGCGTCACGCTTGACAGGACGTTCAACCTTACTCAACACATAAAACAAACTGTTAAAATGATATACTTTAAAATAAGGACAATCCAACAGCTACGACCGATAATAGATAGCACCAACTTCAGAACTGTGGCCCAAACACTAATAACACCTCATCTAGACTATTGCAATGGTATTCTTCAAGGAACTTCTAAGAAAAACCTACACACTCTACAATTAGCCCAAAATGTCACAGCAAGGATCATTTACAAAGCAAAAGTAACAGACCACACATATCTCCTATTCTCTACACCCTGCACTGGTTTCCGGTCTCATGTAGAATTACCTATAAATCACTAGTTACTTTGTTCAAGATCTTTAATAATATAGCACTGTCCTTCCTGGCTATGCTTGTCAATACCCCACAGGAAAGCAATTCAAGAAGAAGAGTGAACCTACACATGTTGCTAGTTCCGGATACCATTCGAAAGACGAGGCAGAAGACAAGCAACACTGCTTTCTCATTCTACGCACCCACATTGTGGAACAGCCTCCCAGTTGAACTAAGAGAAATTAAAGACCTTCAATCATTTAGAAAGGAACTAAAAACCTATCTATTTACTCAGCACTATTACAACCTTCAACATGTTGATGTTCAGAATTCACAAACCAGCACTGACCAACAACCATATTCTGATCCTACCTGGACAAAGCACACACCCACACCTCTTACACAGCTATTTTGCCATCTAAATCACCCAGCTTACAGATATATTTGATGCCACATCTGTAAATAGTTATCTGATGTAATTGAATGTAATTTGAATGTAATTAGTTATAGGATGTGGCATCGCTTGCCATGAGTCCCATCTGTTCCATGCTAAGCGTTGAATAGTTAAGATGTCCTTCAATTGTTCTTTGTAAAAATAATAATAGCTTGCTATTATTAACGTTTTGTTATTTGTTAACCGCCTCTGATCTCTGGAAGAGGCGGTTAACAAATATAGAAAAAAAATGTATAAATAAATAAATAAATAAATAAAATGAGGATCTCTTTCTGTATACTCGGGAGCTCCTCCAAGAAATCAGGAAACTGAGGAATGTCCAGTAGCACCAGCTGGTTCAGAAAGAAAGCATGGCTGCCTCTTTGCGGTTCCTTGCCCAGTATTAAGTCAGCATGGTTGTATCCATGCAACTGCTAACACAAAAGCTAGCCCCCATTGCTGGTGCTGTTCTTCTTGCCAGGCTTGCCACAGAACACAGCCCAGCTGCTGTTCCACACCAACTGTATGTATCCACTCACATGCCTGTGCACTGTATGTATCAATGTATTCTCATTGGTGTCACTTTACATGAATACATAACTTCACATTGCAAAACCTTGCTCCACTAGTCTGTTTCTTAGCATCCACGGTTGTTTGTAAAGTTTGACTGCCAATATCCACCTTAGTATCAAGAGTCTACAGTGGCATCTTCAGACATCTCTCTCTCAGGCTCTGGTGCTCCATGCTGTGTAGTTACTATAAGTTATATAGTATGTAGCACTCTGTGAAAATCTTGATCGTTGCAATTTTCCATTCCATGCCATGTTTTAGTAAGAGAAACCTAATGTGACACAAAATATCTTAAATGAAAAGTTATACCCAGTAACTTGTCATATATCAGATACCTTTCACTTTAGTTTTCAATATTTCAACATTCCGTTTCTTCTTTTTATAGCAGCAATTAGCTCAACATATAATATATATACTTGTATATAAAGAGACCATCAGAAAAGGGAGCGTGTATCATAACGTTTCACATGTTTCAATCCCTGAGTTTTCCATCACGTGGAGTTTTCCTTCACGTGGAGTTTTCCATCACGTGTTTCAATCCCTGAGTTTTCCATCACGTGTTTCAATCCCTGAGTTTTCCATCATTACCCTTTTTATCTTTCTTTCTTTTTTTAGTTTTTAAATATTTAACTTCCAAGTTTTTCTACTTAAAGTTCAAACCATTTATCTTCAAACTGATGGAATATCTCGGTACTCCCACTTATCTTCACTCCCAATGTGACTCCATGTTTCAAACCAATAGGCTCTGCTTCAGGGAGATCTTCCAAATAATACTCCACAGACAACTACAAACAGTGCTTTGTTTTGAACTATGGCCGTTCATGCAGCTTCTGTTTCAAGGAAATCATGAAACGTCAAACATTTATCTGTTCTACTTGTTGTTAAACTTCTCTTTTCCCGCTTTCACTCCACCATGCTCCAGTCCACCTCTGTATTCAGGCCAGGAGGTCTTACCATATTCAAATTAAAGATCCACTACGGGTCACAGATTTTTAATGTCTTCTCCTGGTCCTCTTCGTTCCAGTGTTCATGAGCCTGATCAATGACCCATCATCTCAACTGGTCAAATTTATACTGCTTATCTATATAATACTTCACCATCAGAGCTGTTAGTGTTTGGCTACCTAAATAAGAAAGAGGAGTAACCTAGTGGTTAGAGCAGTGGTCTGGGTACTATCAAGACCAACATTTGAATCCCACTAGCACTGCTTGTGGCTTTCGGCAAGTTACTTAACTCTCCACTGCCTCAAGTGCAAACTTAGATTATAAGACCTTTGGGGACAGGAAAATACCTACTGTACCTGACAGTAACTCACCTTGATCTATTACTGGAAAGGTGTGAGCTAAACAATTTTCAGTGAGCCTTACCTTATGGCCTCGTTGTCCAATCAATATACATCAAAGTGCAAGGGCAAACTATCATATTAATGACATATGTCAAGTTGCAATCTTTTCAGCTCTTTGCTCTATATTCTTTACACGACACATATCAGTCCAAATTCGATCTCTCATTATCTGATCCCTGTACCTACAAGAACATATGAAATGTCCCAAAGTATCTACCATTGATTTTACTTTTAAATCTTTAAAGTTTTCGGCACAAATAAAAATCATCATTGGAAGTATCTGAAAACAACTATTCACACTCAGCATTTCCCGGTGTTTTCAAATGATTGCTGCCACTACCTTTGCTCTGGTAGAACATTGCACACTGGAGTTGTTTCTTCTTCACGTCTTTGTTGTCTCAGTAACAATGGTTATGTGCTCACTTGCAGACTCTGCTAATGGCATTTATAGGGTAGCCTCTTTGCTGAAATATGCCCTTAATCTCTAATGCTTTAATTTTAAATCCTACCACTGAGGAATTGATCCTTCATAACCAAAGGAACTGACTTCCAGGTAATCCCAATTTTCAGACTCTCAGGGTGGTGACTATGAAAACACAAGGGGATATGTGGACTGGGGAAGAATGTAACGGGGGGGGGGGTAGTGGTTCATGTTGGCTGATATTTTGGGGAGTGAGAAGTTGGATGGTGCAAATGCTAAGTGGAGATTGGAGGATGGGTTAAAATATTCAATATTTATTGTTGTTAATTTGTTCATATGCATTTTTTGGTTCAGCACACAGGGCAGGAATCGATAGTGCAGTTAATAAATGTTATTATTATGGAGCAAAGAGCCAGACATTGCAATTCAGCATGTCATTTATATGATAGGTTGCCCTTGCACATTGATGTATATTGGTGGGACAAGGAGTCCATTAAAAGTAAGACTCACAGAATATTGTTCTTCGTTAGCCACCTAAACACCAACAGCCCAGTGGCGCAACATTGTATAAATAAGCAGCATTTATTTGATCAATTGAGATGGCAGGCCATCAATCACATGCATGCACATTGGATAGGAGGAGATTGGGAGAAGAAATTAAATATTTGTGAGCAATACTGGATCTTTAATTTGAATATGATAAGCCCTCATGGTCTTAATGCAAAGCGGCAAAGAAGGAATGGATGCAAGCATGGGGAAGTGAAAGCCA
Organism: Ichthyophis bannanicus; assembly: GCA_033557465.1. NCBI lineage: Eukaryota > Metazoa > Chordata > Amphibia > Gymnophiona > Ichthyophiidae > Ichthyophis > Ichthyophis bannanicus. Next base: position 1,142,523,420 of record CM066031.1, on the reverse strand, counting down.
GAAGAGAAAAATTTAACAGTAATAAATAGATAAGAGTATGAATTTTAATGATTTCCCTGAAGCAGATTATGGTATGAATGACTGTGGTTTGAAACATAGTGATGTGCCGGAAGAGGAAGGAGAAGGGGAGTCATTATATTATATTTAATAGATATAATTTGAATTAATAAAATAGACTAAGAGAAAAATGAAACAGAGATAATTAGTGTCAGTGGAGAAATAATGTGGCACATGTGGTTTTAACTTTATTCATCAAAATGGACTGAGAATATATTGAAGTAGAAACCAACTGATTTCTGTAGAGATTGGTCCGACATGTTTTCGTAGGGGCTTGATCGATTTGGAGATTAACAAATAAATCTGAAGAGCTTGATTAAAAACAATATTTTAAAGTATTTAAGAAGCGAAGTTCCCCCAAGATATGGAATAATTCTTTAGAACGATTACCCTGTGTGATTTATACTCTGATTAGAGATGCTAACAGTGCCTTAAATAAGAGAGAGTTTTATGTTTGTGCCTTAGATGCCCAGCCACCCATACAGTTCTTCTAAACCTACATCATTTGAATTGAACCAGGGATTTATATGTTTTTGGTAAACCAAATATTCCCTAACAGATGCTTACTCATATAAGGCCGTTAAAAAATATTATCTCCCTTCCAGCTTTTTCCATAGTTGAAGACTTAAATCCTCTTTTCGGTACTTGAATTTATTAACAAAAGAATCTTTATCCAAACAATGTAAATTTCTAGAGAATATTTTTTGTTGTACTCAACAAACAGGCATAAGAGATACAGACAATGTATATCAGAGTAAAAAATGATCAGTCCAGGTGACTGGAATGAGCACTAAGGAGGCCGAGGAAACCAATTCACCATTAGAAAGCATAGAATCCGGGCAATGGCTGTAAATATACATAAATGATTGTAAATAGACCTAAATCAGACATGGTATTTATTTATTTATAAAAATTTGATATACCGCCAGTGGCGCTTGCATTATGGGCGGCTGGTCCGCCGGGCCCCGGTACCGCGGCCAGCCTGGTAACCGGGTTACGGGGCCCGACCACGAGGCGGCCGTCTTTTGCTGTGGGGGGTGGGGGGGGGTTGAGCGCGAGCATGCGTGCTTGCGAGTGCTGGCCCTATGCTGCTCTAGCAGGGCCCGTTGATTGGTCCGCGTAGGCGGACACGTGGTCATCCAGCGCGAGCAAGGAGGGTTCGCCGGCTGGCGATCCCTCTCTTCCTCCTTGCTTGCGCTGCGGAAAGGTTTGCTGTGAGCTGCTCTCCGGGTACGGGAGGGGCGTTCCAGGGCCGCGGGCGTGGCGGGGTGCGGCGGGCTCGCGGGCGGGGGCCCACGAGGGGGCATCCTGTCCCTGTTTTTACGGATGTCGGTGTACCTGGGAGCGGGCAGGCTCCTACTGAGCTGCCCCCGTTGGGGGCCTCCGCATTGGAGGCGTCGGGGGGCACGGGTGTGCTGGGCGGCCTGGGCGTTGACGGCCCTGGGTCTTCACCGGCCTTGGCCCCCAGCCCTTTTCCTGCGGCCAGTGAGGGCTGGCCCGCGTTGTCACCCCCTCCCTTGGGCGCAGGGGGTTCTTCCCCCTCCCCTTGGGTTCCCCCTCCTCCACCCGGGTTTATGAGTCCGACGGGCCCTTGGGCGTTTGGGGCCTCCCCGTGGGGGGGTGCTGGGCTTTGGGGCGGTGGCTGGGGTGGTTGGTTCGGGGATGGGCGAGGGGCGGCCGGGGGGTCAGTGGCTTGGGAGGCCGGGGGGTTGGGGCCTTCTGCTTGGGCTTGGGGGGCCGGGTCGACGGCAGCGTCCGGTGCTCCTGGTGCTTTGGCCGCTTCTTTTTCTTCCTCTTCTTCGCAGGTCCTGCAGTCTTTGACGCCTTCCCCCTCCATGGCTTCGCCTAGTGTGTCGGCTGGCGCGGCCCCATCGGGTTCCACGACTGGGATCGACGTTCCGGTGCCTGGTGTTTCCACTGGCGGCGTTCCGGTCACCCCCTCCGGGGGGAGTGGTGAGTATGCTGGTGGCGCTGCGGGGGGGGCCCTGGAATCCGCTCCGGGCTCCGGGGGGGCGGGGAGGGTAGTGGGAAAACGCAAAAGGCCTCGGAGCTGTCGGCGTGCGTCTTCTTCCTCTTCCTCCTCGTCGTCGTTGTCGTCGACCTCCTCGCGTGGCTCCACTCGGGCGGCACCGGTGGCGGGCGTCTCGGGTGGGGGTTCCGTTATACCTTGCGCCGAGTTGTGGGAGGCTGTTCCGCGGAAGTTGCGTCGGCGGATCAAGCGACGGAAATATATTGATATCTTCCGTCTCCTTGATGGTCGGAAGCGATCCGGTGAGAGCAGGAAAAAACGCAAGGAGGACGAGAAGGCGGGCAGGGTGCGTAAGGTTTCTCCCAACACCCTTAACTGGACTCGCGCCTTCTTGCGTTTGGCGAGTGTATGGGGGCATTATTTCCCGGACCAGTATGGGGCCTTGCTTGCCTATGCCGATAACATATTGGCGGCGTCCCAGGCCCACGAGGGGTGGGCTTGGTTGAATTACGACGAGGAGTTTCGGGACCAGATGGAGGAAAATAGTCACTTGCTGTGGGGTACGAAGGATATCAACCTGTGGTTGACCCAAATGTCCGCGCGGGGTCGCGCTGGGGGTTCCGGCGGGGCATCTGTTCGGCCGGGGCCGTCTCCGTTGCCATCGGGGGGCGTTCCTTTCGTGCCTCCGGCTCGGCGTTGCCTCAGCCACGGGGGGCCGTCGTCGGGGGGGACGTCTGCTGGCGCTTCAACAAGGCGTCCTGCCCCTTTCCTGACTGCAAATTTAAGCATGCTTGCTCCTCGTGTGGGGGGGCGCATGCGGCCGCGAAGTGCAGCAGAAAAGGGGTGCCGGGGGCCCCCTCGGTGGGCAAGTGAGTGTAGTCGGGGTTTGGCCCGTACCCCCATCCGCATAGGGGCGATGCGCCCTTGGTTGCTGGCGTATGGGTGTTCCCGGCGGGGTAGGGCGGCTGGCTTGATTTTGGGGGGATTTTCCCACGGTTTTCACATTCCGGTCTGCGGTGCGTCCGCGCGGGGGGGGTCCCGCAATGCGGCCTCCGTGCGGCGGTATGGGGATTTTGTGCGGCGGAAGATCTCCGAGGAGTGTGCGCTGGGTCGTGTTGCTGGTCCTTTCCTGGAGCCCCCCTTTTCTCCATTTACGGTCTCGCCGTTGGGGGTGGTTCCCAAGAAGGAGCCGGGCAAGTTTCGGTTGATACACAACCTCTCTTGTCCGCCGGGCAATTCGGTCAACGACCGCATACCTCGCGAGCTCTGCACGGTCCATTACTCCTCTTTCGATTCTGCTGTTTCCTTGGTTCGCCAATGCGGGCCCGGTGCCTTGCTCGCTAAAGTGGATATCGAATCGGCTTTCCGTCTGTTGCCGGTGCATCCCGCAGCTTTTCCTCTGCTGGGCTTTCGCTTCGAGGCGCGGTATTATTTCGACATGTGCATGCCCATGGGTTGTGCCATCTCTTGTGCCTATTTCGAGGCCTTTAGTACTTTCCTACACTGGGTCGTTGAACGGGAGTCTGGGGTTGCGTCCATAGTGCACTATCTTGACGACTTTCTGTTTGTCGGGCCTGAGCGAACCCCCACTTGTCCCACCCTCCTGGACACGTTTCTGCGCGTGGCTGCCGATTTCGGCATACCCGTTGCATCCGATAAGACGGTCGGGCCGGTTACTTGTCTCACTTTTCTCGGCATTGAAATTGACACGGTGGCTATGGTGGTGCGTTTGCCGGCGCAAAAGGTATGTCGCCTCCGTGAGTTGGTGGCCTCCATCGGTTCTGCATCTAGGACTTCCCTCCGTGACCTCTAGTCATTGGTCGGGCACCTCAACTTTGCGTGCCGTGTCCTCCCCATGGGGCGTCCCTTCACCCGGCGGCTCTCTTTGGCGATGGCGGGGCTGCGGCTGCCCCATCATCGCATCCGTGTGTCCACGGGAATGCGGGAGGATCTGCGGGTCTGGGACGCGTTTCTGGCAGGCTATGACGGGTGCTCCGTTCTTCAGTTGCCTGACCTCTCGAATCGCGACCTGCAGTTGTTCACCGATGCGGCGGGCGGTTCTGGTTTTGGTGCATTCTGCCACGGTTCTTGGTGTGCGGAGCCTTGGCCGGCAGATTGGGTGCGCTCCGGCTTGACGCGGAATGTCACCTTCCTGGAGCTTTTCCCCATTGTGGTGGCTCTCTGGGTATGGCCGGACCGGTTGCGTGACCGGCGGGTAGTCTTCTGGTGCGACAACGCTGCAGTGGTTGAGGTCATCAACCGTCATGCGCCCCGGTGCCCCAGGGTGGCTTCCTTGATGAGAGTGTTTGTGCTGGCTTGCTTGCGCCTGAATGTCACGGCTAGGGCTCGGTACGTGCCTGGCTCTCAGAATTCCATTGCTGATGCTTTATCCCGTTTTCAGTGGGCGCAGTTCCGGCGGCTGGCTCCTCAGGCGGACGAGCGGCCCTCACGGGTTCCAGAGCATCTCTGGAGAATTGGGACCCCGACTTAATGGTTCTCCTGGCGGCGTCATTGGCTCGCAGCACCTGGTCTTCGTACCGGCGGGGTTACTCTCAGGTGAGTGCTTTCTTGGGCGCGTGCGGCTGGTCCGGGGGGGCGGTGTCTGATGACCTTGTCGGCCGTTTTGTGTTGTGGGCGAAGCAGGAGGGCTGGGCCCGGTCGGCAGTTATTGGGGCGTTGGTGGGCTTTTCCTTCTTTTGTAAAGCAGCCGGTTGGGGGAATCTGCGTGTTTCCTTCTTGGTCGGGCGTTTGCTCGCCGGTTGGGCTCGGGCGCAGCCGGGGGCACGCGATTTGCGGCTACCGATATCTCACGAACTGTTGTTGCAGATCTGTGCGGTTTTACCTCGGGTGGCGGCCTCCGGTTTCGAGGCGGTATTGTTCCATGCGCTGTTTACAACGGCCTTTATCGGCGCATTTCGGGTATCCGAGTTAGTCCCTCGGTCTGCAAATCGGGGGGCTTGGGGTGGGCTTGCCTTCCGGCACGTCCGAGTGGATCCAGCGCGGGTGCAGATTTTCTTGCCGCGGTCCAAAACTGACCAGTCTGGGAAAGGGGGCTGGGTCCTGCTTAGTGCCATCCCCCCCTTGTTGTCTTGTCCTGTGCAGGCCTTGCGGGCGTACCTGCATCAGCGACCGGGCGCCTGCGGCCAATTCTTCATTCACGCAGATGGCCAGCCGGTGACTCAGTACCAATTTACGGCGGTGCTGCGCCTGGTTCTCCGTGCCTTGGGCTGCCCTGAGCGGAGCTATGCTTCGCACTCCTTTCGGATTGGGGCGGCCACCAGCGCGGCGGCTGCGGGGCTGGACACGCGTGTTATTCAGCGCATTGGAAGATGGCGGTCGGGGGCTTATGCTGGGTATGTTCGTCCCTCTGCTGCTGGTGGTGCGGCTTAAGTGTCTGGGGATGCTCTGCCTCCGGGGGTGCAGGGTGGGGGGTGGCTTGGGGGGTACTAATTCTGTTCTTCCTGTTGCAGTTACTCGCTGGTGGCAGTCCGCTCTTTTCTGCTTTCAGGTGGTGTTTCCGCCGGGGATTGGTGGATCATCGGGCACTCCTTTGTCTACTGGGCGGAGCGTCGAGCGGCGGTTCGGCCGTTGGGGGCTCATCTTGGTCTCGCCCCGGCAGGAGTGCGCTTGTGCTGGATGGGCCACCGCGGCATGCATTGGGGACAGCTCCTGGACCTGGTCCATACGGAACTTGGACGGTGGCAGCGGCCGGTTGGGCTGCTGCTTCACTTGGGGGGCAACGATGTTGCTGGCCGGCCTTGCCTCCAGCTCATCACGATTGTTTTGGGTGACATTGCCCGGTTGCGGGAGGTACTTCCTGGTGTGGCCATCATTTGGTCGGACATTGTCCCTCGCCCTGCTTGCTGGATTCAGCGGCGCTGGTCGCGGGGGTTGTGCAAGCTGAACCGCCAGATTGGGCGTTGGGTGCAGCGGACGGGGGGGCAACATGTCCGGCACCCTTGGGCTGATGTTACCTGCGCTGGCCTTTATCGGCTGGATGGGGTTCACCTGGCCCCGGTGGGGCAAGACCTGCTTCTCAATGATTGGCAGGAGGCATTGGAGTCTTGGTGCTGGTCGCAGCTTTCTTTGGGGGGGCAGCACTAGGATAGCGAGCTACCTTGCGCCGGTGGCGGGGTGGCGAGCTGGTGCTCGTGGACCCGGGCCTCAGTCTAGCCATATGCCGCTTTCCAGGTGTGCGGAACGGCTCTTCAGGTTGGGGGAGACTCCCGGCTGGGGGTCTCTACCCGGTAATAGGCAACCCCTTCGGCCGGCCTTTGCTATAACGGCTGGGCGGGCGCGAGGGGGTAACGGTGGGGGGTGGGTTGGATGGTGCCCCACTTTGCTTCATGGCTGGTGGGGGGACACCATCCGGATGATGGGTGGGGGGGGGGTTATTCGGTTATTCAGTATTGTTATGATTGCTGAAGTTGGCCCATGTTGGGCCGGTGTTCTTAACATTTAATAAAGCTGCGACCAAGCAATGTTTTGCACCAATGCCTGAGGTCTGTGTGAGTTCGTTATTGGGGGGGGGGGCTGGAGGGGGAAAGAGTAAAGGGGGGGCGGGTACTTGGATCAAGCCGGGTTGGGCATCCGGATACCTCGGTTATGGGCGGCTGGTCCGCCGGGCCCCGGTACCGCGGCCAGCCTGGTAACCGGGTTACGGGGCCCGACCACGAGGCGGCCGTCTTTTGCTGTGGGGGGTTGGGGGGGGGTTGGGCGCGAGCACGCATGCTTGCGAGTGCTGGCCCTATGCTGCTCTAGCAGGGCCCGTTGATTGGTCCGCGTAGGCAGACACGTGGTCATCCAGCGCGAGCAAGGAGGGTTCGCCGGCTGGCGATCCCTCTCTTCCTCCTTGCTCGCGCTGCGGAAAGGTTTCCCTCCCTCCCTCCCTTGGTTTGGGGATGGGGGTGGTGGTGGAGAGAGATCGACGTCGTTGCAGCTAGGGGGGGTGGCGGCCTTGAGTCGGGCGCGCGGCGGGGGTGGCGAGCTGGTGCTCGTGGACCGGGCCTCAGTCTAGCCGTATGCCGCTTTCCAGGTGTGCGGCACGGCTCTTCAGGTTGGGGGAGACTCCCGGCTGGGGGTCTCTACCCGGTAATAGGCAACCCCTTCGGCCGGCCTTTGCTATAACGGCTGGGCGGGCGCGAGGGGGTAACGGTGGGGGGTGGGTTGGATGGTGCCCCACTTTGCTTCATGGCTGGTGGGGGGACACCATCCGGATGATGGATGGGGGGGGGGGTTATTCAGTTATTCAGTATTGTTATGATTGCTGAAGTTGGCCCATGTTGGGCCGGTGTTCTTAACATTTAATAAAGCTGCGACCAAGCAATGTTTTGCACCAATGCCTGAGGTCTGTGTGAGTTCGTTATTGGGGGGGGGGGGGGGGCTGGAGGGGGAAAGAGTAAAGGGGGGGGCGGGTACTGGGATCAAGCCGGGTTGGGCATCCGGATACCTCGGTTATGGCGGTTTACAAATATTAATTTGTTAATGCGGAAAATTAGGTTAGACAAAGATAAATACACAAATGACACAATAAATACACAAGGGGGGGAACATGGTGTATCACAACAGTTTCAGGATAAAAAAAAACTGAGAACATTGGTTACTGTAGGAAATGATTGGGAGAGAGGCTGAGCACTATAATAAGAGTGAAGGTAGATCATTGGAAGGCTTGTGTGAAAAAACATGTTTTTAAGTTGGCCTTGAATTTTTTATAAGAATTTTCAGAGCGAAGCTCAGTGGGAAGAGAGTTCCAAAGGTGAGGGGCTGGAATGCTAAAAGCTATGGCTTGGTAGGTTTCTGGGCATAAAATGTGCCTTGTTGGGATGACCAAGTCATTTTCATTGATGGATCTAAGTGCTTGTGCAGGGTAGTAAGGGATAAGAAGTGAATGAAGATAAATAGGGAATCCTGTATAGAAAGCACGGTGAGCCAGAAGGAATGTTTTGACTTTGATGCAAGAGGGGACAGGAAGCCAGTGTTGCTTATAAGGCAGTGGGGGCACATGATCATAACAGGAGGCATTGTAAAGAGGTTTTACTGCTACATTTTGAATTGTTTGAAGGAATTTTAGTTTGACTTGGAGAACACTGAATAGCAATGAATTGCAATAATCTAGCTTATTTAGAACAAGACTGTGGAGGAAATGTTTAGTGATTGATTATCGAAGTAGGTCCTAATTGATTTGATTTGTCACAGAGAGAAAAACCAGCTGCAAACAGAACTTGAAATATGGGGACTGAAAGTAAGCTGATCATCGATGCACACTTGAGCAGACTGAATTCTTAAATGCAAAGGGTATGGAGGAGATACATGATTGGGTGGGGGGAGGGATCATGAGATATCCAGAGGGCTTCGGTCTTAAGAGGATTTAATATCAGTTTGTGTATTTGAAGCCAGAATACTATGGAATCTAATTTTAAGTTGAGTTCTGTCTGAAAAGGGGACATGGGGTCCCATGTCTCATGTGTGATAATTGAATTTCATCTGCATAAAAGAAGGTACTAATATTGACATTCTGAATGAGTAGAGCAACAGGTGAAATAAAGAGATTGAAAAAGATGGGGCAAGGATGGATCCTTGGGGGACACCAAATGATAGAAAATCCTCCTCTCTATGGGTTAAAGGCTTATCCATATGGATAATTAAATCACCAAGAATAATAAAAGATCCTGGCAGAAGTCTAAGCGCAGAGATCAATAAGACTGTTTCATCTAAGGTCATAACTGAGTTAGAAAGTGAATGGTAGGCAATAAGAAAGTTCATGAAAGAACATCAACCAATATCATTCAATAAGACATCGGAAAAGGACAATAAATGATAACAAAGTGCATCCTAATGTAATGGCCAAATACAAAGTCAAATCCTTTCTGTGCTTATCAGGGCAATTAGAGTTACCTTCTTTTAGCTGAGTTTCTGTAAACACATGAAATTCTAAATTAAATGACAAAAGCAGATCCAAAGCTGAAACATATTTAGAGAGTAATTTTATAAAGGGCACCTAGTTTAATGCACATTCCAGTGTATGAAAATTGCACCTATTTTATAAATAAAATTGGGCTCCTACCTTTCTTTATAAAATAGGGTCATAAGTAATAAGATATGCATAGCAAAACTAGACACAGTCTCTTACGCCAGCCCTAGATTTGTTGTAAACAAGCTCATAAAGACTGGTAAATAATGCACATAAGTTACAATGTTTTATAACTTAGGTGTATAAATTTGCACTTTGTCCAAGTGCCACCCATGCTCCACCCATGGCCACAGCCACACCAAAAGTATGGGCCATAGGTATGATGCATATATGCAGGGGCAGCTCAAGGCAATCTGTTGCCTGAGGCGAGGGATGACATGGCGCTCCTCCCACCCCGAGCCGGGGGGGGGGAGGGGCTTTCGCAAAACTGCAGTCAGGGACTGAACCAAATCAAAAAGTCAATTAGATAATGTGGAGGAAATAAAAAGAAAGAGCGAGAACCACTGCACAGCTTATAACGCTTTCCTACAGGACACGATACAACAACTGACCACAGAAACGGACGACCTGGAGACTCAAATCACCAACTGGAACAACACACTATCCAACGCCGCCACAGCAACAGTTGCCAGACCAAAGAAGCACCGTCACAAAAGAGACAACACGAGCCGTGATACTCCACAATCATATGACAAGAAAAAAGAGAACTCAGAAAGATTGAACGGAGATGGAGAAAATCCAAGGCTGATGAAAACCAGCAGCTATGCCTAACAAAGCAAAAACAATACAATGAACACATCAACCAATCAAAGAGAGAATACCATACAAACATGATAAATACCTCCGTAAACAAACCCAGAGAGCTATTCGAAATAGTGAAAATCCTCACAAAGGAGCAAAGGGCAGAGGATGAAGTACGAATAGACCCACAAAAATTTGCTGATCATATCAAGGAAAAATTTCACTCTGCAGAACCAACAACGCCTAGCACATCCACACCCTAATACCTGGGACACATTCTGCTCACCCTCAACAGAACAGCTCTCCCACATCATCTCAGCAATCAAAACAAGCACCGCTCCTACGGACCCCTGCCCAGTGTCATGGATCAAAGCCACCAAATCAAGCTTCATCCACTTCATACACAACATGGTGCACAACTCCCTCACCCAAGGACTCATGCCAGATCAACTAAAACTAGCTACAGTACGACCAATACCAAAGAAAACAACCCTCGACAAGAACAAACCAGCAGCATACCGACCAATTTCCAGCATACCCTTTCTAGCAAAAATCATAGAAAAATCAGTACAACAACTACTACAGGAACACATCAACAGCCATGCTTCTCTAGATGACAACCAACACGGCTTTCGCCCCAACCATGGAGTCGAATCACTGCTGATCTACCTCTTCAACAACATCCTCCGAATCATAGACAACACCAAAAAAGGTATCCTAATGATCTTCATTGACATCTCTTCAGCATTCGACACAGTAGACCACCAGACTCTCCTGGAAAGACTAAAGAACATTGGGCTTCATGGTACCACATTAAAATGGTTCCAATCATACCTAACCGACAGGCAGATACAGGTCAAGGTAGGCCACAACACCTCTCAACCCATAAAAGTCCTCCAAGGAGTGCCTCAAGGGTCCGCCCTCTCGGCACTACTGTTCAACATATACATCCAGCCAATATGCGACATCCTGAAAGCGAACAGCATCCAATATGCAGATGATATTATGATATACATGCCTATCTCAACTGACAACCCAGACTACTCTAAAATAACAGACTGCCTCACACAAATGACAAGATGGTGTAAAGACAACAACCTCACAATCAACTACAGCAAGACGGAGGCACTAATAATCACTCGCAACCAAGATTTCATCCACCCACCGGACATCAGAGTACAAAACACAACCATACCAATGAAATCGGAAGTAAAATACCTCGGAGTGACCCTGGACAACGAACTGAATCTCAAAACACACGTAAGCAAAACAATCAAAAATGCATACCACAGGATGAGAATCATCAGAAGACTTAAACCCCTCCTCGCCACAGAACACTTCCGTACAGTATGCCAAGCTCTAATTACTCCCTTACTGGACTTCTGCAACCCCGTCTACCTTGGGCTAGCAAAACAAACACTCAAACCACTACTACTAGCACAAAATACTGCAGCCCGCATAATATCTGGATCAACAAGACATGAACACATTACTCCTGTTCTGAAAGACCTACACTGGCTCCCAATCAGTTCATGCATCGAATACAAAACAATCATAAACATATTCAAGATCAAACACCACACTTCAGCCAACAGCCTGCACACACTCATACAACCAGACACCAGCACTCGCCCAAGAAGGAAAGGAACCTCCAACAGAGTCAACACCCCATGTGACTTCAGAAAAACATGCAAGGACACCACAGAGAGAGCACTCTCCCTGGCTGCCCCAACAATATGGAACTCCCTCCCAGACGAACTGAGATCAACAACGGACCTCAAAGACTTTCGCAAACTGCTGAAGACAACACTGTTCATAGAACACTATGGACACGTCACTTAACCGTACTAACAGGAACTACCAACTTACCCCTTACAACCCTGATAAGAAATTGTACAACGGAACATGATATATCTTAAACCCTAATTGTATAGAACAATGTATTATAGCTCATGCTGTACAATAGCGCACAATGTACATAGTTCAACCTAATCTAATACACTAACTTCTTACACGCAAATCATGACATTTCTTTCACTGCATGAAATACACGTCCACTACTTTTGATTGTATTGTTGTGACACCGCCTTGATTATAGGATAAGGCGGTATAGAAATACTGTTAAATAAAATAAATAAATAAATAACACCAAATTAAATAACTAATTTTTATTTTGTTGTTATAAACTGTGTTATGGTTGTTGCTTTTTCTTTTTGAACATATATTTTGCATTCACAGAACCCCCCCCCCCATCCTCAATTATGAGTGCAGAGCAGAAATAGGACATCCACCCACAAAACTCAGTATCTAAATTTAAAATATATATATATATGATTCTGGTCATCTCACTAACAAACATTCTCCAGTACCAGGCATATTGTGAACTAATAAAAAACCTTACAAAAGTCACAGAAGATCTACAAGGTCAAATCAACTATATCATACCAGCACAAACTTCCAAAATTCATACAATACTTCAGGATAAAAGCAGCACTATAAATACTATAGTGGGCCCTAGAACATCCATACACCTATTTAAAAGCTAAGCAAGTCAAATTACTACTGTACAAGTCCCTAAGCAGCAATGCCATCTTTCTTTCTACAACCAGACATTTTGTTCCAGTGGGATGTGAAAGCCTTCTCAGCTATCATTTCTCAAGGTATTCAGTGAGGAGCTTTGAATCTAACTCCCTGCACATTTGTAATTAGAAGCCCCATCTGTAAGAATGACTTTTGTGGGGGGTGATGTTAGAAAGGTTATTTTTCACTAACTAAAGCCTTTTGTGAATCCCGAAAAGACCTTTTATAGAATTGCACAGCAGTACACATACCAAAAAGATGGTGCGCCCTAAATGTCACGTAAAGGCGCAAATGACTATTCACCTGCTTGCTGCATTTCCTGCTTGTATCAAATTCAATCACATGCCACACCTGCGCCTATATATCCAGCAGACACTAATCAATTCACCACACCAGCACAGCTGACACCATCACACAAGCAATCGATCATTCTGATTAAACCTGCTCACTCATAACTCACAACCAGCTGAAAAGCCTCCAAACCCCTAAATGTGCTAATCATCCTCACATTCAAATCATCAAACAACTTACAGGGAGTTACCAATGTTATAGACATTCATCCCTTACACCACAACAAACCCAAAACTAACGCAATCTTACTTAGCCAGACAGATACATACCAATCACTGATTGTGAGTTATGAGTGAACAGGTTAATCTGAATGATCGATTGCTTGTGTGATGGTGTTCGCTGTACTGGTTCGGTGGATTGGTTAGTATCTGCTGGATATATAAGCACAGGTGTAGCATGTGATTGAATTTGATACAAGCGGGAACTGCAGCAAATGGGTGAATAGTTGTTTGTGGCGAGTTTTGTTTCTTCTTTGTTTGGGTGATAGACCATTTCCACTCCAACCTCCCCCATTAGCCAATTTCCAATCCTAACCCCCCATCAGCCCATTTCCCACCCTATTCCAGCTCCCATCAGCCCAATTCCAGTCCTATTCCAGCCCCCATTAGCCCATTTCCAGTCCTATTCTCCCATCACCATTTCCAGTCCTATTCCAGCTCATCAGTCCATTTGCAGTCCAAGCTCCCCCCATCAGCCCATTTTCAGTCTTGGCCCTTCCCATCAGCCCATTCCCAGTCCTATTCCAGCTCCCCATCAGTCCATTTGCAGTCCAAGCTCCCCCCCATCAGCCCATTTTCAGTCTTGGCCCTTCCCATCAGCCCATTCCCAGTCCTATGCCAGCTCCCCATCAGTCCATTTGCAGTCCAAGCTCCCCCCATCAGCCCATTTTCAGTCTTGGCCCTTCCCATCAGCCCATTTGCAGTCCAAGCACCCCCCAGCCCATCAGCCCATTTCCAGTTCTAGTCCAGCTCCAAATCAGTTCATTTCCAATCCTAGCCCCCCATCAGCCCATTTCCAGTCAAGCTCCCCATCAGCTATTTCCAGTCCTATTCCAGCTCCCCATCAACCCATTTGCAGTCCAAGCAGTCCCCATCAGTCCATTTCCAGTCTAAGCTTCCCCCATCAGCCCATTTCCAGTCCCAGCTTACCCTCCCATCACAGCCCATTTCCATTTCCAGTCCAAGTTTCCCCCATCACAGCCCATTTCCAGTCCCAGCTTACCCTCCCATCACAGCCCATTTCCAATCCAAGCTCCCCCATCAGCCCATTTCCAGTCCCAGCTTACCCTCCCATTACAGCCCATTTCCAGTCCAAGCTTACCCCATCACAGCCAATTTCCAGTCCCAGCTTACCCTCCCATCACAGTCCATTTCCAGTCCAAGCTCCCCCCGTCACAGCCCATTTCCAGTCCTAGCTTACCCTCCCATCACAGCCCATTTCCAGTCCAAGCTCCCCCATCACAGCCCATTTCCATTCCCAGCTTACACTCCCAACAGCCCATTTCCAGTTCTCGCCCCCCCCCCCCCCCGATCACAGCCCATTTTCAGTCCCGGCTTACCCTCCCATCTCAGCCTATTTCCAGTCCAAGCTTCTCCCCATCACAGCCCATTTGCAGTCCTAGCCCCCCCCCCCCCCACCCGCCGAAGAGTCCCACGGCCATCTAAGGGGCTTCAGATGGAGCCGGGAAAGCCTGTGCAAGGCCCCGGCTCCCTCTGCACAGCCGTCAGCATGAAGAGTTTTTTCACTCATGCTGGCGGCTGTTTCAGTGAAGTGCGCTGAATGCCAGGAAAGGTTAAAGGGCATTTCCCAGCACTCGCGTGCTTCTCAGAAACAGCTGCCAGTCTGAGGTAAAACATTCTTTACACTGGTGGCTGTGCAGAGGGAGCCAGGGCCTCATGCGGACTTCCCCGGCTCCCTCTGAAGCCATCCATTTGTGTGAGTGCGAAGTTTGTGTGAAGCATGGGGCCCTGTGCGAACAACATTTTTGCACAATGGATGGGTCGATCCTGGTAGTGGGCCTCAAACTGTGGTATCTTGGCCCCTAAACTATTGCTAGGGCCATCATGCCACTCTGCCAAGCAGGGTCCATGTTAGTCCCCCTGCAATGGGCTGCATCAGAGGTAATAAAGCCATGCTCGCAGAAGGCTATGTCAGGGAATAGCATGTTTGCTGACCTAAAGTGTGGCCAGAATGCATAATAAAGTAGAAGGATGAGTGTGTGCAAATCATAGTAGAGGCAGGACAGTTACAGGCAGGGAAATGACCTGAGTAGCACACAGGTCCAAAATGAACAAATGGAAATTGAACCCCTGTCTCTGAAGACATTGAACAAACCAGAAGGCTACATCTCAAAATCTCTCGACATAGCAATGTCAGGATTCAAAGAACCTGCATGCCACTGCCTATACTGCTTGCTGTGTGTGCTAGTATAGGTAAGACCCTCCAGTACCCTTGAGGCACTGCACAGGCAGAACAGCATTCTGCACCACATCCGCTCATTAAGACGCACCGACAATGTGTGTGACATGCACAGAACATCTACAAATCATGCTACTGAGCAGTTATAGCAGTCACCCTGAGGGTGATGATGGGTGTCCAGCACCTAGTCCCCAGAACCTGAATTACTAGAGATGATCTCTGCTGGCTATATAGCAGGTCTGCATTGCTGTCAATGTATTTTACTAGTTGTCTGGTTTTTTGCACAATTACAGTATTCTGTAGGTGCCAGTCACAGCTGGGGCTCTGGGTCTTGCTGGACAGGGACTCTTCTAGAACAGTGCATGTCAGTTCTCAGTGTCAAAAAGCTGTTGTCATAGATGCTGAGGGGAGGGGTGTGCAGCTACTGTCCTGCCATGACTTTGGTGAGTAGGTCAGGAACAATTGTTGTCCCAATCTCTAAAACTAACAATCCACCACAGCAGTTTTGTCAGACTCCTCCTACTTGCCTACCACTGGGCTGTGTCAGCACATAATGCAAGTGCACAGAGTGATTATGTACACCTGGCTTGGGGTTACTGACACGGACATCCGGCATTTGGCTCAGTGACTGGGATCCCCAGACAGAGATTGCACCCACATCAATGGTGCCAGGCACTATGTGGATACATAGCAATGCCATAGTCACTGCTCGGTCAGAGTAGGAGTGCCCTCTTAGCATGCCATACAGTGGCCACCCAGGACATGCATGTGGAAGACAGGCACTGCAAAGTCACAGTCATTGACTCTACCACTGAGACAGACACATCCTGGCCAGTCTGTTCTGTGTCAGGCCATACCCAAAATCCTCTGCTCCTCACCATGAATATTTGCAGACTAACGCTGGGAACAGCTTAAGCAATGCATGGCACAATGAAGTGCAGAAAGCCACAAAACAATGGAGAGACATACACATGCACACATACACTCATATCTCCGTGCTGTGTAAAAGTGGGGATGGTTGCATTCCTGCCTGCCACATTGGTCTCCATATCAGCTCAAGCATTGTTAACCTGTGCTCCTAGTGCAGATACTAGTAGCTTGTCCTGACATTAACATCCGCTCAGTGTGCAGGTGCTATCGGCCTGCCTCTCCATTCAGCTGTGGATAGTGGAGCCTGTCTATGTGGCTGATGGGTGTTTGTACCCTTGCTGGCCAAGTCATTGGGGGTTGCACATGCTGGTGCTGTACCTGCACTGTAGGCTAAATTTTAGCCACAGGGATGTGAAGTACATGATCCATAGCCATTACTTGACCCTTTGCTCATATACACACCAACTGTGTATGTTGACCCACAGTGCTGACATATGGATAAAACAGTCCCTGGGGCTGACATGTTCCCCATCAGACAGACCTTGCCACATGTTACAATGCTCATGGCACAGAGGGCCAGGACATTTTATTTATTTTTATTTATTTATCACTTTTATATACCGCGCTCTTTAAAATCAGTGTGGTTTACAGATAACACTTTTGTACAGAACAGGAGGCCTGTGATGCACTTACATTGAATGGGTAATACAACTTGGATTTCAAACTGGGGAAACTATCTACCACTATTTACAATATACACGAGTTGCTTGTTATTTACAGATGGCTAGCTGACTACAACTATCTACCACTATCTGCAATAATACATGAGTTGTTTGTTATTTACAGATGGATAGCTGGGTGTATGGCTCTTGTCTGCTGCTGGTGGGTGCCACTGCCCCACCACCAAAATCACCACATAATGCTGACATGCCTGTGTGCTGTCAGTGGTGGTGGTGCTCAGTCCCAGCCTGTCCAACATGTGGACTTGGTGTGTGCCTAGGGTACAAGGTTTGGATTGGAGTGGCAGAGGCACATATGGATATCCAGGCAGTCCGCCCAAACAATTGCCTCTGCAGGGTCCCCATCACCACCTGCCACTGATATATCTCAAGGGGAAGATTGACAGCCACTGCTGTGGTAGTTCCCCAGACATCTGCATCTTGCAGCTACCTGGAGGGCTACAGCTGCTGGTGCTATCGGCCACCTCTTCCACAGCTTGATTCAGCAACAATGGGGGGGGGGGGACCGGGATCTCTGCCTAGGGTGCCAGGTCCCCTGGACTGCCCCATGTGGCATATCATCTTTCCACAGCAGAAGCTTGTCACTGTGCTGCCACTGTCACTGTGGGATCATAACGGACATCACAGATGGTACTGTGGATGGAAGGGCACCCCTATGAGGTGAGGCTAAAAAGGTTAGGGCTCGTCAATCTGGAGAAGAGATGGCTGAGTGGAGATATGACAGTGGTCTATAAATTAATGAATGGATTGACACAGATCTATTTTTTATATCATCCAAATGTGGAAAGACTAGGGGACATGCAATTTATTTACATTCTCTTATATACTGTGCTATTCTGCATCAGTGTGGTTTACATTGAACAAACTGAAATTACATTGAACAGGGTATTATAACTTGGAGATAACTATTTTACAGGGAACATGGGCTATGGAGGGTTAAGTGGCTTGCCCAAGACCCCTAGAAACCCCAGTCCTTCCGGCCCAAGGTTGCTGTCCTCTAGTGGGATTTGAACCACTGACCTTCTGGCCTGAAGTACCTTGCCCCAACCACTAGGCTACTCCTCCACTCCAACATGGGTTACAATGAAGCTACATTGCAACCCATTTAAGATTAATACGAGAAAATAGTGTCCCACGCAACTCTCTTCATTTAGCTGGGTTTAAAAAAGGTTTAGACAGGTTCCTGGAGGAACATTCCATAAACTGTTGTTCAAGGGGACCCGAGAAATGCACTGCTTGCCTCAATACAGGCATTGCATAACCTGTGCATCTTTTGGTGAAACTGCTAAGTACCTGTGACCCAGATTGCCCACTGTTGGACACAAGATACTGTCCTTGATGCACCTTGGTCTGACCCAGTATGGCATATCTTATGATCCTATGTTCTTATGTTTTTATGTGCCACCTGGACAGCTGCCTGGTCTGCCTTGTGCACCAGCAACTCCCACTGCATGACCCACATGAATCCTCTGGTGCCCCATTTGCACCATCACATAGTGCCCTATCATAAGTGGGAACTATGCTGTTGCTGCTAAGTGAGCACTGCTATCACTGTCTTGGGCTCCCCTGTCTGTGCATCACATTGCAAATGTTTAAATGGGCTCTCTCTGGTCAGCAAACACCATTTCTGCAATGTTTCACATATCATTAAGGTTACAGGAGTTAAGGAGCTCTAGGGGGTGTTTGCGCAACAGCGTTAAAGGTACACATGTTGTTAATGCCCACCCTTCACCCCATTGATGCCCATTCTCCGCCTCCTGTTCCCTTTATGCTGCAGGAGCCTTTTACACTTGGAAACATGGCATTCTGCGACATTAAGGGGCCATGTGTGCTGTTCACATGCATTAATGGCACACTTGCTCCCTTACCGTCATTTAGTAAACATACCCCTATATGTGCTTTAGGAGTGGAGGAGTAGCCTAGTGGTTAGAACACTGGCTTGATAACCAAGCAACCAGGGTTCAATTCCTTCTAGCACTCCTTGTGGCCTTGAGCAAGTCATTTAACCCTCCATTGCCTTGGAAGAAAGGCCTGGCAATCTACTTCTGGTGACACTGCCAAGAAAATGGGTCACCAGGAGTCAGGACTGACTCAAAGGCACAAAAAAATAAAAAAGTGTTTTACTGACTACAGCAAGGTTTTTAACTGTAAACCATGAGAAACTTGATCACAAGCTCTGAGGGTCTAGCTCATCTCTGCACGTTTTGCATCAGAGGCCCTGGATGACAGCCTCATCCACTCTCTACGGGTGCCTCATCCACTCTCTATGGTTGGTACAGTTGCTGGCTCTGGATGACAGTGTATGTGTAGACAGCAACTGTACCAACATCTAACATCATGTCCAACATGCCATGCTTCCATGTGCTCTTGGTGGGAGGTGGAACTGTTTATAAAGCATGGGAGAGCACATGTACTACACTTTTTTGAAGTGTCCATGGCCAGGGACATGACTTGATATGGGATTATGAGTATGCAACTATGTTCAATGCTCACTGCCAACAGTTGTATACAGGGGCAGCCTCCTGGTAAGTGACAGATGTACATAGGCCACTGTGGGCCAACATTCACTTGCAATTTATGAAGTAATATGCAATTTAGAGGGAATCATAACATTTTACTAACAATCTGATTCTAGCTCTTTGCATTTATTTTTATTTCTCTCTTTTTTTACTTTTGTAATAATAGACATAAGTCTAACCAGATAAGTTGGGATAATTTGTTTTATAATTAAAAAATTGAGCATTGATTGCTCACTTTAGTTCATCCACTAAATTTAGCTTAGAGACACCTTAACTGGTGGAGATAATTGATTGGCAGCCAGAGAACCAGAAAGCCCAGGGTTCATATCCCACTGACTCTCCTTTTGCCCTTGGGCAAGTCACTTATCCTTCCATTGCCTCGGGTATAACCTTAGATTGTAAGCTCTCTGGGGACAGGGAAATACATACAGTATTTGATTGTACTCACTTTGATCTATTATTGAAAAAGTGTGAGCTAAATACCACTAAATAAATAAATTGCACTGGGTGTCTAGATTTATTGTCCTGATTGTATCTTGCAGAGGGCTGGTTTACCCAATATGTTGAAAATTTTCTAAGGGATAGCCATGTTAGACTGAAGTAGCAAAAATAACAGAAGCAGGTGGCACTTTATAGATTATTTGGGCCCGCTATTCAATTGGTATGGTTATGCACCGCCGACCTCTAACCCGGCTATTCAATGCTGGGGTCATATTCGATCCTGGCATTGAATATCCAGGGTCACCGCACAGCCTACAACGCCATAGAAGTGAATCGAGTAGCGGTGATATTGCACTGCTACCTGGTTAGCTCCTGCAGATAAAACTAGGCCAGCTTTTGTTTTGCCTAGTTTTACCCACAGGTAAAATGGTCACTGTGGGCCAACACTTCCAGCCTGTCTCTGGGCCAGTTTCCAGTGTTCTTGGCATTGTTTTAGCTGTCCCTAAGTTCAAACAAAAAGGGTGTACAAATAAGGAGCAGAGGATTCTGGGTCTAAAAAAGAGCAGTTTGCAGTGGATGTAGATGAGTCAGAGGTTAGGTAAACAGCTGAGCCATCAAAACATGGATCCGGCACGAGCATCGCCTGACTGCACATAGCTGTTCATGCTGAGAGGCCACCTCACTGTGATAAAGCTGTTATCATGGCACGGCTATGTATCCATATAGTGCTATATAGAATTAAGCCACAGTAGCAAGGGTTCTGCTGTTTTTTTCTTTTTCTCCAATGATATGCCAGTTATTGGCAAGGCTACTACCCTGTCTTTGCTGTTTATACAGAGCAAAAATTCTCATTGTGGCTATGTGCATCTACAGTGGATTGTGGTTAACCAGCCTGGCCCAGATGGTGTGTGGGTGATTGACACAGTTCAGTGTTGTGCCACATCTGCAGGCAGACTGTCAACTGAATTAATTTCTCTGAAAGAGAGAAGAACAGGTTTTCTGAGGCTGCCTGTAACCTGCTGGTGACTATGGTTTTGGCAGGTTGTGCTGATTGGTGTCCAGAATCTCCCTTCCTACCTTGGTACCACTCACTGCTTTCAGATCCCTTGGAAACAGCTGCCTAGGGCATACCATATGTTACTACATGAAAGCCCCTGGCCAGTGGGTGCAGAACACAATGACCAGATGAAACATGCTACATCAACATACTGCAGCTGTACAAGGTACAAAGCATTTCATATGACATACCTCATGCAACACCTACCATATTCTGGCAAGGCAATAGATCTATCTCAGAACCTGGTGAGACTACCTATTACAGTGCTTGGTCTGGGGACCAGGTGATGTTTGCCCTTCCTCTAATTAAGGGTGGATGGTGAAAAAGGTCATTTGCACATGTGGTGGCTGTTTTGTCCCTGATGCACACAATGTTTTTGCAGATTCCATAGCTGATGTGATGGATCGCTGCATTCTCCCTTAGATAACAAGTAGCGTAAAGGTGCTCAAATGGTGAGGTGCATCCTAGGAATTAAAAGGGATAACTAATACTGGCACTCATAGCCCACATTGCAACCATAGTGGTGACCCTGATCACTGGAGCATAGCCCAGTACCTGCATGTCTTGTATGATGAGGGAGCCAGTGTGCATGGCCCCCGGGACAGGGCAGGATGGTCTAGGATGGACCTCATGTATTATTACTGAGGCTTTATGTTTAGTGTATATGTAACAGTACTTATCATGTAGTATACAGCAGGTCACAAGGGAATGCACACCCTGCACATGGGCTGCCTTAGAGATTACTGCAACACTGCAGCCCAGTGGATCTCTGTGTGCAAATGTTGTTTGGCTTATGAGGCACAGTACAGTGGCGGGAAGGGTATCTTGCCCTCACATGTAGCTTGGTCTTTGCACAGGAGATTACTACTGCTGCTGTGTATCTGATATGCAGCTATTGCACTGAGTGTTCAGTGCAGTCCGTACTGCATGTGTACCACTGCAAGCAGGCCCTAGGTGTGGTTTACAACTTTCTCAGGATGTGCCTGCCAGGTTGTATGACGTTTGAGGGACCTGTTGTCTGGTGTATTCCATAGCATACTATAGAGACCTATGTGCAACTAAAGCACTGGCTCAGTAAGGGACAAACCAGGGTTCAATCCCACTTGTGGCTATGGGAAGGTCACTTCATCCTCCATTACCTCTGAAATAAGGCCCGCCAAAATATTTCTGATCACACTGCCAAGAAAACCCAGGAGCTGCTGGTTCATCAAGAATCAGTATTGACTTGATGGCACATATTGTTGTTAATATTATTCATTTTTATGTGCTATGCACAGTGGTTCTACAAGCATGCACATTGCAATCATAGCTATCTGAAAGAATGACTTTATTGCTTCTGCAACAGCACATTGCAAAGGGTCATTCAACTTGACCCTGTAGATGCATGACACAAGTGTTGTACATGATTGGAAATTGTCATGATAACTGTGAATGAACATATATGCAGCACATGCAGGCATGTCACAATCCTGGGATGCCCAGCTGCACAGATCATCTCACTTCCTTACTTGCTCTATATGGGCAATATTAGAGACACATCAGTTCAGCGACATGAGTGGCCACCAGGTATGTAACATCAAGCAAATGACCTTGTTCCACCAGACAGTTACAGCCTGATTCCATCCCGGATGTAGAACCCTCTGTATGTCCGGTCTGAACCATTGGGACATTCATACCCGCTATTTGTGGCTTGGAATGAGCCTGTATGTGTGTAAACCTTATTTTTCATGCAGCTTGCACATATGTGGAGGAGTGGCCTAGTGGTTGGGGCAAGGTACTTCAGGCCAAAAGGTCGGGGGTTCAAATCCCACTAGAGGACAGCAACCTTGGGCCGGAAGGACTGGGGTTTCTAGTCCCACAGGTGCTCCTTGTGGTCTTGGGCAAGCCACTTAGCCCTCCATGGCCCATGTTCCCTGTAAAATAGTTATCTCCAAGTTATAATGCCCTGTTCAATATAATTTCAGTTTGTTCAATGTAAACTGCACTGATGCAGAATAGCACGGTATATAAGAGAATGTAAATAAATATGGATAACATTTAAGTCTTTGGATCATAGCCTCCTTACATGTACAGTAGTTATGTGCATATGTGTTAGGAAGATTGTATGGTGGTAAGAACATCAGAGACAGCTGTGAAACCTAAATAGATGGTATTAGCCCTTCCCTGTGACCTGGCAACTATATTACATGCACTCTACAACTGAGATTATCTGCATTTGTGAGGTCACATTGGGACAGCAAGGCCATGCAGCACTCTCATCTACCCCCATCCATCCTTCGATCCATCCATCAGCATATATTCATCATGTTCAGTCATGTATTCTCCTGCCAGCTGCTATACCCTGGACCATGATGTGGCATTTTACTCATTGGAGCATATCATGCCCACCTCACTTGTAGCTGATGTGCAGGTCACCATTGCTGCCCTCGCATTCTTTCAATGCCTACACAGCAGTCATGATAGATACTCCCTGCACACTTCTACCTACTCCTATGCCACCCACAATCATCACCGTGGATTACATATGCACCCCATACTGCTACAATCTACCTGCCTCCCACATTCTCCTTCCACTCATATCTCACACGTAAGGGACATATGAATATGACATGTTCATCAGCTATTACCTTGGCTCCCATCCAGCAGCTCAAATGTGACTTGCAGAAAGGCTCCCATATCCCACCTTAAGGCAACCGGCCTTAGCCAACATTACTATGCACACTGGGTGCTCTTATCACCCACTGTCCACTTAATGCCCGCTAACTAGCCGCTATCACCCTTAACGCCAGAATGCCTACTCCCCGCTCCATCCTTTAATGCATGCTCGGACCCTTAATGGTGCTGTTTACCACTCGCAAATGGTGCGCCCTTAGCGCCGTTTAGTAATCATACCCCATAGTCTTAAAATGGGCCTGTACCTTAGCGTGAAGAAGACAAAGAACTTGTTACTGGAAAAATAAATAGGTTCATTATTAATGGAAAAGAAATAGAAATAATAGACAACTTTAACCTGCTTGGATCAATAGAGAAATGACAAGCAGTCAGAAACTCCAATAATGCGTTGCTCTTGGCAGAATAGCTAGGAATGACCTAGTCAAGATTCTCAAGAGCAGAGATGTTGCTCTCGATACAAAGATTTGACTTGTCTAAGTCATGGTATTTTCAATAATGTCATATAGATGTGAAAGTTGGAAACTGAAAAAGATAGGAAGAAAATCAATACCTTTGAATTATGTTGCTGGTGAAGAATATTGTGTACTGTATATCATGAACTGCCCAAAGAATAAACCAGTCAGTACTAGAGGAGATCAAGCCTAAGCTTTCTTTAGAATCTCAGATGACAAAACTTAGGGGTATGTTTACTAAACCATGGTAAAGGAGCAAGGGTGCCGTTAATGAGTGCTAATGGAGTACTTGCGTCCTTAACACACTTAAAATACTGCTTTAGCGTGCGTTAACGGTACCGGCATTGCAAAGTGATCTATGGGCAGAGAGTAGGTATCCATGGGGCGGAGAGTGGGGGTCAATGGGCGGGGAGTGGGTATGAACAAGGCCTGCTCCCTTAAAGAAAGGCACCTTAACAGCAGGAACCCTAACGCATATCAAAACCTCGCGGGAAGGGTTTATTTTGAGGAGAAAGAGCCTATTTTAATGTCTGCAATGTCATGTACAGATGGGGAGCCCAAGCGAGTGATAGTAGTGCTCCATTAGCAGCAACAGCATAGTGCCTAAGTATGAAAGGTCACTATGTTGATGGTGCAAATGGGTTAAAGGAGGGTGCATGTGGGTCATGAAGTGGGGGCCACTGGTGCACAGGGAAAAACAGGCAGTTGTCTAGGTGGCACAAAGGAACATAAGACTTGAAAATATGCCGGACTGTGTCAGATCAAGGTCCATCATGCTCAGTATCCTGTGTCCAACAGTGACCAATCTAGGTCACAAGTACTTAGCAGTTTCCCCAAAAGACACACAGGATCCATAGTGTGTGTATTGGGCAAACAGGGGCTATTCTGTGCTCCTCTTTAGTAATTGTTTATGGACCTTTCCCCAGGAACCTGTCCAAACATTTCTGAAACCCAGCTACACTAAGATCCTTTACAACATCTTCTGGAAATGAATCCCAGAGTTTGAATACATGTTGGCTGAGAAACTATTATCTCCCACTAGTCCTCAGTGGGTTACACTGTAACTGAATTGCATGTCTCCTAGTCCTACTACATTTTGATGGCAAAAACAATCTGCATTTACTCAATCCATTCCAGTCAATATTTTACAGACCTCTAACATAACACCCCTCAGCCATCTCTTCCCCAAGTTGAAGAGACATAACATTGGCAGGCGGTGATGGGGTCCCTGGAGAGTCTGATGGTTATGGGGGGTTGTGTGGCCATCCATGTATGCCTCCGCACCCCCACCCCTCTGGACCCTGCAATCTAGGACTGTGCATTACCAACACTGACAGCACATGGGCATGTCAGCATGCAATTGGGTATGTTGGCAGAGGGGGCAGCAACACCCACCTGCAGCAGACCAAAGTCATGCCCTAGTCCAGTGTGCCATGCAGAGAGAGAGAGAGAGAGAGAGAGTGTGTGTGTGTGTATGTTTATCCATTGTTTTGTGGCTTTTTACACCTCACTGAGCCTCGTAGTGCCTAAGCTATTTCCAGCATTAGTCTGCAAATGTGCATGATGAGGAGCAAAGTATTGTGGGTATGGGCTGAAACAGGTTGGATTGGCCAGGATGTGTCTATATCAGGGGTAGGGTCAATGGCTGGGATGTTGTAGCACCTGACTGCAACCTGCATGAACTTTGTGGCCACAGCATGTCATGCTGGGAGGGCATTCTCCCTCTGACCGAGCAGTGACCATGGCACGGCTATGTATCCACATTGTGCTAGATAGTGTCTGGGTCTTGTGATGTGGGTGCACTTCCTGTACTAGGGCCTGATCATTGAACCAACTGCTGGGTGTTCATGCTATTTGTCCCAGCCATGGGTGCAGATGCTTGCTCTGTGTACATGCAATGTGTACTGACCAGCAGCATGTCTGCAGTTTGTATGTGCATGGCTGGAAAACCCAGTGGTGGGCAGCAGGTACAGTTTGACTGTGCCTGCTGTGGGTGAATGTTAGACTTAGGTAGTGGGGACATGAGATGTTCCTATGCTATTGATAGGGCAATCAGGACCCTAGCAGCAACCATAGCATCAACTTTACAATGCTGGGTACTGGCATGCACTGCGCTAGGGTGGTCCCTGTCCAACAGGAGCAGAGCACTGGGCCAGATGTGACTGGCATATACAGTAAGCTGTAATTCTACAGGGCACAAGGCAACTAGCATAACACACTGCAGACAATACCTGCCATACCCTGGTAGTGATGGGGATCTGCAGTATAGGTAGCAGAGACCATCTCTAGCATTGCATGTACTGGGGACCTGGTGCTGGGCGCCCATCCTCACCCTCAGGGTGACCGTAGACACTGTTCAGTAACACAGTTTGTAGCTGTTCTTTGCTTGTATCACACACTGTCAGTGCATCTTACTGAGCTGAGGTGATGGATAAGTGCATTCTCCATTTGCTGATTGGCTGTAGACTGCTGTTCTGCATGTGCATTTCATTGTGGGTCCGGGTGGAGCTATCCTAGGCTGGCACACACAGCAGACATTTTAGGCAGTGACCTGCAGTCTCTTTGTATCCAGCCATTGCTGTCCTGAGAGATGTAAAGGTGTAACCTACTGCTAAGTGCCATGTCTTCATAAGCAGGGGACAGGGGTTCAATTCCTACTTGTTCTTTTTGTGACTGTGCTACTCAGATCATATTCATGCCTGTAACAATCAAGGCTCTACACATCAGTGCTGGAAGCCCATAACACCCTCTCCTCAGCCACCATCCATCCTTCAGCCCATCTATCTGCCTCTGTCGACTGTGTACTGTCATGTTTTCTTGTGCAGGCTGCTACTTCATAACCTACGCGGGTACTCTTTTCCTCATTTCGGCTCGTCATGCTTGCCTCTCCCGTGCCTGATCTGCATGTCACCACTACTACTTTGTCTTTCTGTCACTGCAAACATTCTGCCACTTCTGCCTCTGCTGGGGGACACGTCTTCCCCATCCTATGCCACACACTGACATTGCAACACTTTGCATTGGCACCACCCTATGCATCGGTACAGCTGCCTCCCAAATGTTTGTCTGCTTTATTGGCTGCCACATAAGGTGCCCACCGATATGGCAGGTCCATCAACTCCCATCTGTCCTTCCTTCCATCACCTTTGCATTGACATTCCTTGGTGCTCTATCCAACATTTGGGTTACAGCCATTTTCGTGCATTAAGGTACATGCTTTCCACCTTAGGACACCTTGTCTCACAATAAGGCACCTTAATTGTTACCTTGGGCACCTTGTCTCACATTAGGGCATATTGTCTCACATTAGGGCACCTTAATTGTCACCTTAGGGTGCCTTGTCGCCTTACTGTGCCTTAACATGCATGCTTATATAAGAACATAAAAATATAAGCTATGCCATACTGGGTCAGACCAAGGTCCTTCAAGCCCAGTATCCTGTTTCCAACAGTGGCCAATCTAGGTCATACGTACCTAGCAGTTTCCCCAAAAGACACAGGTTCCACAATGCTTGTACTGGGTCAAGCATTGATAACCTGGGTCCCTTCTTAATAATGGTTTATGGACCTTTCCTCCAGGAACTTGTCCAAACCTTTTTTAAACCCAGCTACACTAACAGCCTTTACTACATCCTCCGGTAACAAATTCCAGTGTTTGATTACACATTGAGTGAAAAAATATTTTCTTTTATTAGTCTTAAATAGTTTACCCTGTAGCTTCATTGCATGTCCCTTAGTCTTTCAATATTCTGATAATGTAAACAATCGATCTACGTTTACCCGTTCCACTCCGTTCATTAGTTTATAGACTTCTATCATATCTTCCCTCAGCCGTCTCTTTTCCAGGTTAAAGAGCCCTAACCTTTTTAGCCTTTCTTCATAGGAGTATCCTTCCATCCCCTTTACCATTTTGGTGGCTCTTCTCTGTCTCTGCTTGTCATCTTACTGCTCATTTTTCTGTTAAGTCACGTTAAGTGGCCCATGACACCCTAATGCCAGGATGCCCCTAAACGCCCACTGTCTTATATGGTTTCAGGCACCTTAATGCTGCCATTACCGCCTGTGACTTTACCGCAGTTTAGTAAAGATACCCCTTAGACTTTCATACTTTGGATGCATCATGCAAAGAGAGAGATCATTAGAGAAAGACATCATGCTTGGCAAGGTTGAAAGTCAACACAAAAGAGGAGGGCTAGCAATGAGATGGATGGATACAATAACAGTAGCTATAGATACCACTTTATCAACAATGAGCCACCTGACTGAAGACCAAACACAGTTTAGGACAACTATCCAGAGGATTTCCATTAGTCAACACTGACTGGACAGCACTTAACAACAGTATGCGTTGATAGCAAGTTACACAACATGTCTCACTATAAAATTATCTCCGTATTCTGTAAGGAATAGCTATTTAACCGATCAGCCCAGATATATAATGTGGCAATGCAAGGTTCAAACAGCTGATCCTTTTCAAAACCTTTGAGCTTGGAAAATGCAGGGGAAATCTATTTGTAGCATTTTGAAAAGGGCATCAACCATAAATGCTGGGATTCTCAGTGAGCGTGACATGATTACCACCAAAGTTGCTAAAACTGATAAAACAAAAGACATCTAGCACACTCAGGTGGTTCATGAAGGAGAACACAAAGGAACCCATGCTCCTTATGTGAGCTTCTTCAGTGCACTTCTTTAGCACTCATTCTTGGTGGTTACGCACCACAGGAAAGCTTCTTAAAAAGATTAAGGGGCCTGAAGTCACCTCAGCTCAACAGTCAGTAGGCTGAGCTCAGAAGAGGGCAGGGCAAACAGCACAAGGAAAACTACCATGATAAAACAGAAATAAAGGGGGGATATTCAGCAGTGGTGACTGGGGCTTCTAAAGTGCCTCACCATCGCCACTAAATTCTAACCCCGGAGATTCAATGCTGGCCATATCTGGTCACTGGCACTGAATAGCGGGGTTGCCCTAGAACCCAGAAATTAACAGAGCAGCAGCGATATTGAGCCACTGCCCAGTTACCAAAAGATGCTGCTTCCACTCTGACCTGGAACACCCATGACAGGCCCCGATGCTAACCGCACCCATAGATATATAGTGGCACTAACCATGTTAATGCGCTGAATATCCCATTCAGCATTTACACGGTTTGCCTTTGAGTATCCCCCAAAAATGAATTAAAACAAATTAAGAACACAACAATAAAGTGCAAGTATATCTGCACTCCATTAAGAAAGCTTCTTATAAGTATAAAAGGGACTTAGAGCACCTCAGCTCTGCACTCAGTGGCCTGAACTCAGAAGGGACAGGGCAAACCGCACAGTCATGGTATGCATGGGGCTAAACCATTTGGAGAAGTTATCCTGAGAGAAAACTACAGCAGCTAAACAGAAATACAGCAAATTAAAACAAATCAGTCTGCCTGCTCTCAAGAAGCCCTTATAATGTGAAGGTTGATGCCTTATTTTGTGCCAGATCTAGCATACACAAGTCAATGAACCGAGCTTGCTTTTCTAATGCAAAAGCATAGCTAGTTCATGAGGTTTGGTTCAGCCAAATGCTTTCTTTCAATATTTTGGTTTATTTTGCCATTTGGTTTTGCCCCATCAACTTCAAGATTTTTGATAGTCTCAACTCTGAGAACAGCAATAGAAGGTAATGGAGTAAGAACATCAACAGCAAAGAAAGAATACCTGAAAATATAAGCCACATTTCAGTGAATATTTTTGATTCAAATGTGAGGAAACTATGAAAACAAAGCTCCTAGTTTATAAAGGATGATTTAATTATAATGTTTTCAAACATAGCACATTAAGGGTTATACTTGTAAGGGTACTGAGACAAATATTTGCATCTTAAAGAATGCCACCAGTTAGGGGAGATAAAGTGAAATTAATACATACTTTCAATGTTTTAAATATGTTTTTGAATTTCATTTTTCTATGATTAGTTTAAAAATCAGTCAGGGTAGTTAATGAGCTTTTTTTTTAAATTAATAGTTGCCATTTTACTAAAGAAAAGAATATATTATTCATATGCAAATAAGACTCCCACTTAATGTATAATGTTAATCTATCAATCACAACTGTAAATGGGAAGAACAATATCAGACAGAGAGATGGACTATTTTATTCTTGACTCTGCTCCTTAATTACTGAAAATATTGTAGTGGTTGTGCCTGTACAATCTTCAATTAATTAAAAAAACATCAAAAGCAAAATGGCGGCATTAATTTGCCAACTTCCTAATTTGTTTAAATGTTTGTGCTTTTCAAACTAAATGCAGTATAATTTAACCACAGCCTTCTCAATTTATGAAGTAATATGCATTTTAGAGGGAATCATAACGACATTTTGCTAACAATCTGTTTCTAGTTCTTTGCATTTATTTTTATTCCTCTCTCTCTCTCTTTTATTTTATTACTTTGCTTTTGTAATAATAGACATAAGTCTAACCAGATAAGTTGGGATAATTTGTTTTCTAATTAAAAAATTGAGCACTGATTGCTCACTTTAGTTCATCCACTAAATTTAGCTTTGAAACACCTTAATGAGTGGAGATAATTGACTGGCAGCCAGAGAACCAGAAAGCCCAGGGTTCATATCCCACTGACTTTCCTTGTGCCCTTGGGCAAGTCACTTAACTCTCCATTGCCTCAGGTACAACCTGAGACTGTAAGCCCTCTGGGGACAGGGAAATACCTACAGTCTTTGATTGTAACTCACCTTGATCTACTACTGAAAAGGCATGAGCTAAATACTACTAAATAAATAAATTACACTGGGTGTCTAGATGTATTGCCCTGGTTGTATTTTACAGAGGGCTAGTCTACCCAATATGATGAAAAGTTTCTGAGGGATAGCCATGTTAGACTGAAGTAGCAAAAATGACAGAGGCAGGTGGCACTTTATAGACTATTTGGGCCCGCTATTCAACATATATATATATTCACATAGCCGTCACTGCTGACCTCTGACCTCGGATATTCAATGCCTGGGTCATATGCAGCTCTGGCATTGAATATCCAGGGTCACCACACAGGCTCTAATGCTATAGAAGCTAACCGGGTAGGAGCGATATTGCACCACAACTCTGTTAGCTCCCGCGGTTAAAGCTAGGCCAGCTTTTGCTTTGCCTAGTTTTACCCACAGGTTGCTAACCGGGTAGCAGTGCAATATCACCACTATCAGTTAGCGACTGTCACAGCCCACGACATGCCCTGAAGCTAAGCGGTTAGCATCGGGGCATATAGCGGCATTAGTTGAGGATAATCAGCGGCACTAACCATGTTAGTGCCATTTAATATCTTGTTCAGCAGCATTTACACAGTTAACAGGTCTATAAATTGTGTAAATGCCTTTAGCATATCTGGCCCTTTATTAGTATTTAGTTCACGCCTTTACAGTAGACGTTCAAGGCAAATTACATTCAGGTTCAGTAGTTATTTCCCTGCCCTCAAAGGGCTTACAATCTAAGGGGCATGTTTACTAAGGTGCGATAGGGACCGCATGGTTAACGTGCAAAATTGACTTGTTACTGAGCCCAGCGATAGCGGTATACACAAGGGGCATGGCTGTTGTATGCTACTTTGCTACACTAGTTGCATCACTAGCGTGGTAGTAGTGAACACATGACCCAGTGCATGCGCAGAGTGCGTGCAGTCTCCAAGCGCATCAGAAAATAGAATGCTACAAGCAAGATATTTGGGTATCTGTGGGCCTTGGATTCACTGTGGACAGTAAGAACTGTGCCCTAGCACACATACAGGAAGGTAGCAAATGGCCAGTCCAGAATAGAGAGATGACCAGAAGTGGACTGAACAGCTAGCACAACTCAGAAGCAGAAAAGCAAACACATGCAGAGAGTATGTGCTGCGTCTGAAACCGTAGGTGATAGGGTGCAAATGTGGCATCTGGAGATGCAGGGAGCAATGTATGGGATCAAACAGAATTTCCACACTCTTAGACACCAAGGTAGCTGTTCACCTAGTCTGCAGGAAACATACCACAAGGCCTTTGACGGGGGGAGGAAGGGAGGGGGGAATGAGCTGTGGAGCTTCCCCCACCCAATCATGGATTTAGCTTTGGGCAGCACCTTAGCCATTGTAGTGTGAGTTCCCTATGTTGAAGGAAGAGGGGTACAAGATTCAGGAGGGTCTGGAGACCAAGTACAATGAGCACACCTGCCCCAGGGATCAACCAAAGGGAGGAAGAGTATAATAAGCATCCCCCCATGGCGAGCCTCCCAAGCCCCCTATTTCTAGAAGTACACCACATGAAAAAGATGAATCCTTTTGGCTCACCTAGTTTTAGCCATGGAGCGCTAACTGGGTAGTGGTCTAATATTGCCGTTACCCAGTTACCACCATTCTCCGTCCTTGTTCCACCCTAGAACATCCCCAAAATGCCCCGATGCTAGCTGGATAGCATCAGGGTGCATAGGGGGCATAGACAGGGATATTCGACATCACTAACCATATAGGTCCAGTTTACTATTCCCATTTAAGGTATTTACATGTAAACTGTGCAAATGCCTTTCAAATATTGGGCCCTGCATGTCCAAACCATGCAGTTCATGCACAGGAACATGGTGAGTGTAGCTAGTGTCTGGTCAGAGGCTGGCATTAACTGCAGCTGTGATAGCAGCATGGCAGTATAGCTAGCATGTGACTGCTGTGCATGCCACAGCCGCACACCCTGACTCTGCCCTCTCTCCACCCTGTCCCTGCCTTGGCCCTGCCTACTGTGCATTGCTGCACTACTGTAAGATTGTTAGCTCTATGGCCTTGAGCCCGCACACTCCTTGCTGCCATGCACCAAACCCCATGCTACTGGCTAGCACACTTTAATAAACATGCCCCTAATTTTGTACCTGAGGCAATATGGGTTAAGTGGCTTGCCCAAGGTGACAAGTAGTGTCAGTGGGATTTTAACCCTGGTCTTTCCAGTTCCAGGCAGCTGCCTAATCACTAGGCTTCACCTCCTTTCTAGGACAAGAGTCCATTTTGAAATAGAGGTGAGAGAAGGAGATGGAAAGTTGAAACATATCTATCAACTATTTCTATCATTTATCATAGATAGTAGCAATGCTTTGATGAGACCATTATGAATCATACCCCATGTGGTTACTGCAATTTTTGCAAAACCTTGCGCTACTCATCGGCCAGGTCCCAGACACCAAGCCATTGAAACTTAGGTGCTAGGTGAAGCAAAAAGCATAGCAGTGAGTACAGTTAAAGTGCCAGTGTCGCAATTGACAGTGACAAAGTACTGAAGCAGTGTTTAAGTTTGTTCTGATATAACTTTGAGTTGCAGCACAGTGATTGATGTGGACTGATTACTGAATACACATTTTAAATAAAAAAGTTTATATAAATGAGACTGTTAACAGAATATTTGAGCAACTTCTAAAGTGCTGAAGTCTGGAATGTGCAGGTTCTCTGTTCCGATAGTTCCTTAAATCACGGAAGATGTAGTGTTGGTATTGTTGATACTATATTCAACATGAAAGCAAGACTGATCTAATTTCAGCAGATCAAGATCATATATAAACTGATTTGCTGATTCATCACAGCTTACTCAGTCTTTTCCCCAAATGTGGGAGATAAGATATGGACCTATAATTTCCTGAGACATCAAAATTATTTATTTTTCAAATGGAGATATAATATAAAGGCTTTAAATGTATCAGGAAACATACTTGGGGGGTATGTTTACTAAAGGGCATTAAGGTAGCAGGTGCCAACAGCAGCGATAAAGGGTTTTACATGCAAAAAAGGCTCTGGGCGGATAGGAGACGTTCTGGTGGTAAGGGCACAATGGATCTTTTAAAGTCCATTAACAGGTCATCAGGCATTAAGGTGTCAAGCCTGTACCTTAACATCCAAAAATGGCTGTCACTCTAAAGCTGGATAAGGGAGCACCAAAGAAAGTCAATGTGAATGTGATGGATGGAAGGACAGGTGGGAGCTGATGGACCTACCAGATCCATGGGCAACCTAAGTGGCAGCAAGTAATTTGGAAGAGCATGTGGGAGGCAGATCTACTGATGCACTGGGGGTGCCATTGTAAAACAGAGCAATGTCAGTGTTTGGCATAGGATGAGGAAGACGTATCCCACAGTGAAGTCAGTGCAGTGAAAGGACGGAGCAGGAGTGGTGACAAACAAATCAGGCACAGGAGAGGCGTGAGTGAAGAGCTGAAATGAGGGAAAGAGTACCTGTGTAGGCCATGGTGTAGCAGCTTGCACGAGAAGACAAGACTGAACACACCGACAGAGGTGGATGGATGGGCTGAAGGAAGGATGGTGGCAGAGGAGAGGGTGGTATGGGCTGACAGCATCAATATGCCATAATGATGGCATCCTACAAATTAGAAATGCAGATGCAGTTTAAAAGCAAGTAAATGAGCACTGATTGATGGGGGTTACTAAGCTGGCAGCAGGGAAGATGACCATAAACAGAATGAGTTGGCCACATTAAGAGAAAAGGTACAACATAGGTAAATACAGTGGAATGAGCTAGCATTCTAAAAAAAGGATTTTATTAGGTTAAATAAAAGGACTTATTGATTTAGTGGTAGCATTACTGAGTACAACTGTTTTTGACAATTTTGGGGAGGCAAAGAGTTTAAATGTAATATTTTCCATAGGAAGTAATGGCTCTCATAGAAGAGGTGAAAATGTCAATCATCCTTGTAAAAGCAGTTGTAGAATGCCAGGTTGGAGGGGCCTTGTTTACTCAAAGCCCCATTGGTTATTCCAAGACAACACCTTGGAAACACCAATGGGAGCAAGGTAGAATCCTGGAGATTACCAAGATAACCTGATGATGTGTGGGAGATCACTAGAAGTCGTTTTAAAGGCAGACCTATGCTGCTGAGCTGGAAGAGAGAAAATTGTTTTTGAGTGAAATAAGAGTTACAAAGCTGCAAGTTTTCTTGTAAAACAAATGAGACTGAATGAAAGCACTTGATTTTATTATAGTGGTCCTCATTTAATACTGCTTTGCATGGCCGGCCTGTCCACTACAGTAGGTGGGCTAGGTGGCCGCCTAGGGCAGAAGACCTCTGTGGTTGGCACGGTGCTGTGGCATGCCATGTGCTGCAGCACACATGGTCTACTGCCCCCCTCATGCGCTGAGCCACACTGTCCTCCCTCATGCTGAGTTGAGCCATGCTGCCACCCCCTGCTGCCACTGATTCCAGTGGCAGGGTCAGGAGGCGGCTAAGCTTAGCAGCAGCAGCCTATGGCAGTCCAAGTACTTTGACGTACATGGCCTGCCACGTCAGACACCTGAAGTTGTGTCGGAGGGGGTCAGAAGCGGCAGGCCATGTGTGCGGAAGCACATGGCCTGCCACCAAACCGAGCTGAACCACCCCCCAACTCCGCTATCAGAATCAGTGGCAGTGGGGGGGGGGGTTGGCAGCACAGCTCAGCATGTGGGGAGGGTGGCGTGGCATGGCACAGCTTGGGGGGAGGGCAGCACAGCTGGGGCTTCTTCCTGGGTGGTAAAAACCCTCAGACCAGCCCTGCCACTTTGTGTAAATGAATGCTAATCTGAGCTGCTGACATATAGAAACATAGAAACATAGAAAAATGATGACAGAAAAAGACCACATGGCCTATCTAGTCTGTCCTTCCAAAGAAACAACTACAATAGTCCCCTCTGTGTTTGTCCCATACTTTTTTGAATTTAGATTCTGTCCTCATCTCTACCAACTCCACTGGGAGACTATTCCACGGATCCACCACTCTTTCTGTAAAGAAATATTTACGCGTATCACTCCTGAATTGTTCCCCTTTCACCCTCATCCCATGTCCCCTCGTAGCAGTACTTGCTTTCAATTGAAAGAGGCTCTCCCCCTGTGCATTTATGCCACGGAGGTATTTAAACGTCTCAATCATATCACCTCTATCCCGCCTTTCCTCTAATGTGTATACTGGTATATTAAAATCCTTAAGTCTGTCCACATATGCTTTATAATGAAGACCACTAACCATTTTAGTAGCCACCCTCTGTACTGACTCCATCCTGTTTATATCCTTTTGAAGGTGTGGTCTCCAGAATTGCACACAATACTCCAAATGAGGCCACACCAAAGACTTATATAGAAGCACTATCACCTCCTTTTTTCTGTTAGCCATTCCTCTCCCTATGTACCCAAGCATCCTTCTAGCTTTTGCTGTCACTTTTTCTACCTGTTTAGCCACTTTAAGATCTTCAGACACATCCCCCTTGGATTGCTGCAGCCCAAATGCATGACCTTGCATTTTTTAACATTAAATCCCAGCTGCCAAATTCTAGACCATTCTTCAAGCTTAGCTAGATCCCTCCTCATGTTATCTACACCTTCCTGGGTGTCTACTCTATTGCAGATTTTGGTATCATCCACAAAGACGTAAACCTTACCCGACAGCCCTTCCGCTGTATCACTAACAAAGTGCTAAAAAGAATCGGACCAAGGACAGATCCCTGGGGCACACCACTGGTAACTTCCATCTCCTTAGAGTGAGCTCCATTTACCTGAACCCTTTGTCGCCTCCCACTCAACCAATTTCTAACCCAAATAGTAACTTTAGGGTCCATCCTAGGATGCTCAGTTTGTTTATAAGTCACCTGTGAGGAACGGCGTCAAGGGCTTTACTGAAATCTAAATACACCACATCTAGGGCTCTTCCTCGGTCCAACTTCCTGGTCACCCAGTCAAAGAAATCAATCAGTTTTGTCTGACAACTCCTGCCTCTGGTAAATCTATGCTGCCTCAGATCCTGTAATCCGCTGGACTCCAGAAACCTCATTATTTTCTCTTTCAGCAGCGTTTCCAATAATTTACTCACCACCAAAGTTAAACTAACCGGCCTGTAGTTTTCAACCACATCCTTACTTCCGCTTTTGTGTAAAGGCACCACATGAGCCTCTCTCCAGTCCTTTGACACCACTCCCGACTCCAATGAGGCATTGAAAAGGTCAGTCAGTGGAGCTGCTAGAACATCCCCAGGTTCCCTCAGTGTTCTAGGGTGTATCCCATCCAGTCCCATCGCTTTGTCTACTTTAAGTTTAGCTAGTTTCTCACGAACACAGTCGTCTTCTGAAAATTCTTCAAGATGCCCCTCGCTTCTGTTCCTGTTTGTGGGTGTTTTCTGAGGTCCTGTTCTTGGTTCTTCATCTGTGAACACAGAACAGAAATATTTGTTAAGCAATTCCACTTTATCTTCATCAACTTCTACATATTCCTCCCCTTCACCCTTGAGTCTGACAATACCACTTTTGCCCTTCCTCTTCTCACTAATATATCTGAAATATGTCTCATCCACCCCCATTTTATTGCATTGGCTATTTTCTCTTCTTTTTGAATCTTTGCTTTCCTGACTACTTTGCTAGCTTCTCTAAGGGGTATGTTTACTAAACAGTGATAACATTGCAGTAGCGCAGTTAGCGCATGATACATAATGTTACCGTGCGATACATAACGTTACCGCACGATATGTAATGTTATCGTGCGATAAAGTAACAATAGCGCGCGATAGCGTGAGGTTTCACGCGATAACGTCTCCAGTGACATTAAGGCACAAAGAGGGTGGAGTAAGGCTCCCCAGAAGGCGGAGAGGAGGGGTCAATGGGTGGAGAGTAGGCGGGGAGAGGCTCCAGGCACACTAACGATGTGAAATGAAGGTCTGAAAATTAACACCAGTGAAAACCTCACGCTAGAGGCCCATTTGCAGGAGAGAGAAACAATTTCAGTCAGCAATTTACAGCAAAGGCAGGAAAACCAAAAAAAGTGATAGTAGTTATACATGTGCAGCAACATCATAGTGCCCAAGTACGAGAGGGCACTACGATGAGGCTGCAAATGTGGTACAGGGGGTTGCAGGTGGGATATGCAGTGGGGAAGCTGGGGCACATGGTGGGCTAGGCAGATGCCTAGGTGGCACATAGGAATGCAGAAACTGCAAGTCAGCAAGCCAGCAACTGACCAAGGTTAAACATGCCCACGAGTGTGTGTCCCAGGGGACATCACCCAGCAGGTACCCCAAAGGGCACATAACATTGGCAGGCGGTGCCGGGGGAAGAGCAGATGTCTATGTAGGCCCCCCTACCCCAGATCCCACACCATAGGCAGCCGCCTACTGGCAGCACACTGGATGGCCTGGGACTGCGCACCACTAGCACCACCAGCATAAGGACATGTCAGATGGTGGCAGAGGGGTGCTGTTGATGGAGGGGGCAGTGGCATCTGCCCAAAGCATACCAAGGCCAAGGTCTGTCTGAAGAACAGTAATGGTATTCCCAGGGAATGACCTGCCTCTGTGGCAACAGTTTGGTGCAGTACACACAGCCAGTGTGTTCAGGGGCAGAAGGTCACAGGTTCAAGTCCCAGCTGTGGCTCCTGCAGACCATGTCCCTATGTTTTACCCTACAGCGCACATACACCATAAAGATTTGCAATCCCTAGAGCAGAGGTTCCCAACTCCAGTCCTGGAGGGCCAAACACCCTTCAGGATTTCATGCTGTCCCTATTAAATATGCATGAGATGAATTGGTATGTAGTGTCCCCATTGTATGCAAATGTATCTCATGCATATTCATTGGAGCAGCCTGAAAACCTGAATCGTGTTTGGTCCACCAGGACAGGAGTTGGGAACTTCTGCCCTAGAGCATCGGCCAACAGGGGCACAAACACCCACACACACAGGCTCCACTATCCAAAGCCTCATGGAGAGTCACGCTGTCGGTCCCTGTGCGAAGCAGCAGCTACCAATACTAGCACCTGCATACCTTAGCAATGCCTGCACTGCCTGCACTGTGTCCAGGACTGGTGTGGCGGCCAGGGCTGCCAACCACCTCTATCTTTGCAGAATGCTGAAATAGATGTGGGAGTGTGTGTATGTCTGTCCAGTGTTTTGTTGCTGCCTACACCTTACTGAGCCCCCATTGCTTGCACTGTCTCCAGTGT
This sequence comes from Ichthyophis bannanicus, assembly GCA_033557465.1. Lineage (NCBI taxonomy): Eukaryota > Metazoa > Chordata > Amphibia > Gymnophiona > Ichthyophiidae > Ichthyophis > Ichthyophis bannanicus. The sequence goes on along the minus strand of CM066031.1, from coordinate 1,142,484,628 downwards.
TAGCCTGCCATTTTGCATAATGAGGAGCAATTAATTGTGGTATGGCCCGGACACGGCAGTCTGGGCAGGATGCATCTGCACAGGGCATAGGGCAATGGCTGGGACATTGTAGTGCCCGACCACCACCTGCATGGACAGGGTGGCCACAGCATGTCATGCTGGGAAGTCAGTCTCACCCTTACTGAGCTGTGACCATGGCATGGCTAGGTTCCCACATAGTGCTATATGATGTTTATGGGTTCTTTTTCTGGCGCTTAATCACTGACCTACTTGTTTGGTGTGTGTGTGTGTTACATCCCATGTTTGGGTGCACACAGTTCCTCCAGGAACATGTACTATATACTAGCAAGCAGACTGTCTGCAGTTAGCATGTCTATGGCTGGGATACCTTGCAGGCACTGTTCCCTCTAAGCTGTGCACGTGTTGTGATGCTGCAGACCCTCTGAGAAGAGAAGAAAATGTTTTAAATGCAGGAAAAGTCAAGCACAAGCTGCAATATTACGAGGAACCAGATAGGGGAAGCAAGAGGGACCTCCGAGGAACTGAGGAACCACACCTCCTAGGTCATGAGGTAATGCCAGCCAGCTTCCAATCAAGGAAGGGAGGAGTACCTCTTAAAGAGAGTCTGGAAGACTGGAAGGCAGAACGGCCAGGAAGAGAACGGCCAGGAAGGGAACGGCCAGGAAGAGAACGGCCAGGAAGGGAACGGCCAGAAGCAGGACGGCCAGGAAGGGAACGGCCAGAAGCAGCAGAATGGCCAGGAGAACCAGTAGAACCAGCAGGATGGGCAGGACATCCGAATGAATGGGCAAGATATCCAGAAGAAGCAGTAACCCCAGGACAAGGGTTTTGCCGGAGGCAGCAGCAGCCGCAGTGGCTTAAGGAAAGGAGCAACCGTGGAGAAGGTGGGATAGCTCCATCCAGAGTGAGTGCTTTTTGTCCAGAGAGGCAAAGGCGTGGCTGTGACTGCGGTCTAAAGCCCACAGAAGGACAGTTGGAGAACCTAAGGCCTATTGCTCAGGCCAGGCAGGATCCCAGCCGGAGCAGGCCTCAAACCTCACCCGGAGAAGACAAGCCAAGGAGAAAAGGTAACCCATATTTAACTGAAAGCAGGTTGCAGACTGCTGGTGTATGGGGAGGACAGGGAGCAGAGGAATACTGTCCGTATGAAACTGCTTATGAGATAAGGTGCAAGAAACACGTACCGAATAAGAGACTGGTTAATGACAAAGCTTTACATGAAGCTAAAGTAAAACACTTGCAAAAGGAAGACAGTTCCCAGTATAGGAGGGCGCAGGACCGACGCCCCACATCCATCCCTGAGCATTGGGAGGTTGTACAGAGGATATATAAAAAGCCTGATTACAATTTGCCAGAAAGTACTGACCTGGTTTCAGAGGCTTCAGAAGGGGAACCGATGCAGGTGGAATTTGCTTCAGATACTGAGATGGACTGTAGTTATTGTAAGACAGGAAGTCTGGGGTCCTTGCTTAGCACATAAGCTCTATCTTGGGGAATAGAGACTGTTTGTTTTGATACACCATTTATTGTGAAGATAACAGCTTTGCTTTAACGTCATGTTTTACTTTTCTTTAACCTGAAGTAAGGAATTTGTGTTGATGTTTTTGTCCAAGCATATGAACCTTTTTGCAAGAAAAGGGAAATAAATGCCTTTTGTTTTCCCTTCACTCGGACCCTTGGTATTCTTTGGGATTTTTGGTAACAAAGGAAGCTACCAGGGCTGCAAGTCCCTGGGCCCTGTAAGATATTAGCCAAACCCAACCTCAAATGTTTTTATGTCCAACCTACTTCAGTCCGTTACGCTGCCAAGGTAGGCCCTGTGACAGTGTGTGCGCGCACACACCTCGCCGAGCGAGCGCACATACTTTACAACAGAGCGCACAAAAATTACGGCTCTGATTCTGATAGAAAACAACACAGACATCTTAAAATTAAAAGTTATGATTGTAATTACTAGAACTTTCCTGCTTCATTTAGTAATCGTCTATTTTCATTTAATTTGATTAAAATCATTGTGGTGTACATACTGTATTCTGACGTGTAGTCAAATTTTAAAGTATATAACTCCGAGTGTCGTTATGTGGCGCACAAAAATTTAACCTTCCTTCAAAAGCTGCACACAGCCTACAGAAAATTGGAGGGAACATTGCTTGCAGGGTACAGCAGATGAAGACTGAATGTGTACTCTGCTGGTGAATGTCAGATTGGGGTTGGGGCAGCTGTGCTTTTCCAGGCCTATTGCTTGTATGCCAATGCACTATGTAATATGTACAGATCTGCATTGACCTCCCTGGAGGGTGCCTACTCCCCAGAAGGACTGGGGTAGTGGCCCCCTCTACTGCCTCCGCTGTAGAGTGTGAATCTGTTGGTAGGAGATCCTGTCCCCCACCCTGACCCAGTGAGTGTGGGTTGGGTGGTGCTACATAATCCGCTTTTGGGTCCAAACACCACCCTTCTCCTATAACATGTGACTATGGCAACCACACAGGATATGCATGATTCTGGGTGTATCAGAGTCCACAAAGGCTAGACATGACTTGGAAATACAGATGGACACAGGTGTATCCTAGGTGTGTCTGTAAGGACTACCTATCCCACACTGGCACTGATGGGGACCTGCAGCATAGCCTATCTCAGGCAAGTCAGGTGCTGTGAACCTGGTGCTGGGCGCCCCACCTCACCCTCAGGGTGAGCACAGGAACCGCACAATGTCACAGTCTGTAGCTACTCTGTGCCAGTAACACACATGGTCAGTTCCCCTACCAGGCCAGGGTGCCATAGAGGCACATACCCCATCTTGTGAGCAGATGTAGACTGCTGATCTGCATGTGCGGTGCATCATGGGTATGGGTGGGTTTACCCTATCCTGGTAGCCACAGCAGACAGTTTGTGTGGTGACCTGCAGTTCTTTTGTAGCCAGCCAGCATTGTGGAGGCAGTGGTCATGGGTTCAATCCTGAAGTTCATGTATAGCCAGCCATAGCAATGAAGACAACCATAAAGGCATAGCACACTGGTTAATGCAATGACTTTGCAGCTAGCAATCATGGGTTCAAATCCCCAGTGCTACAACATCAAGAAGAGGGTCTGAGGCAGCATCCTTTTTCATGGCTGTAACAGTTATACACATCTCTGTAGTCTGTGGTTAAAGCAAAACACACACTCACCTTAGTCCTGTACAGAGCATGGACGGGCAGAAGGCGCGTCACAAGGCGCCGCAAGCTAAGCCGCCTATGATGCGTCTGATGTTGAAACATCAGAAAGCCTGGCCTGCTGTAAATAGCCAGTCCACAATTAAAATAAATAAATGGGGGCGTGGTTACGAGATAGGGTGTATGGGGATTTTAAAAGAGGCTTATACCGTTCGCGGCACGTTTGACTGATCTGCTAAGAATACTTTGCCCTATACCAGGCGTGACAATGCCACGTGCGCTGTAGTAGCGCGAGCGGTAGCGCGAGATAGCATGTGTACGTGCGCGCCACGGCGCATGCACGACGTGCATCAGCATGCCATCCATATCAGCAAAAATGGATAGGCGGTCACAAAATCCAGCATTCACCAGGAGGGAGGTGAGAATACTGGCCCGAATGATCTGCACAAGGCAGAGGCAACTCTTCCGTGGCTCCTCCAAATGGCAGGACTTTGGCAGGGTGAAGAGGGCATGGGGGCGCCTCACCTGATGGTTTAATCGATGTGCCGACTAAATACGTGAAGTAAGTGTATGGAGACAGGTCACCCAATGGCAGTTGTGCAACACTATATACAGCAATCATCACATATCATATATGCAGAACATGGTGGAAATACCAGTCTGTGTGCCACCCTGTGGCCAATGTAGATGCGTATGGTGTTAATTGCAAGTATGCCCTATCCCCACAAGGCCCTCAGACATGATTACAGAAGTCTATGATAGATCCTGGTGGTATGGTACCTGCATCTGTGAGTCTCACAGCTCTGCCCTACCTCAGGAGGCCTTAGACCTGATTACACAGGTCTATTATAGCTCCTGGTGGTATGGAACCTGCATCTGTTTGAGATTCACAGTTCTGTAATACCTCCAGGAGGCCCTAGACATGATTACACAGGTCTATTATAGTTCCTGGTGGTATGGTACCTGCATCTGTTTGAGTTTCACAGCTCTGCCCTATCTCCAGGAGGCCCTAGACCTGATTACACAGGTCTATTATAGTTCCTGGTGGTATGGTACCTGCATCTGTTTGAGTTTCACAGCTCTGTCCTATCTCCAGGAGGCCCTAGACCTGATTACACAGGTCTATTATAGCTCCTGGTGATATGGTACCTGCATCTGTTGACTGTTGAGTTTCACAGCTCTGCCCTACCCCCAGTAGGCCCTAGACCTGATTACACAGGTCTATTATAGCTACTGCTGGTATGGAACCTGCATCTGTTTGAGTTTCACAGCTCTGTCCTACCCCAGGAGGCCCTAGACCTGATTACACAGGTCTATTATAGTTCCTGGTGGTATGGTACCTGCATCTGTTTGAGTTTCACAGCTCTGCCCTATCTCCAGGAGGCCCTAGACCTGATTACACAGGTCTATTATAGCTACTGCTGGTATGGCACCTGCATCTGTTTGAGTTTCACAGCTCTGCCCTACCCCCAGGAGGCCCTAGACCTGATTACACAGGTCTATTATAGTTCCTGGTGGTATAGTACCTGCATCTGTTTGAGTTTCAAAGCTCTGTCCTATCTCCAGGAGGCCCTAGACCTGATTACACAGGTCTATTATAGCTCCTGGTGATATGGTACCTGCATCTGTTTGAGTGTCACAGCTCTGCCCCACCCCCAGGAGGCCCTAGACCTGATTACACAAGGTCTATGATAGATCATGGTGATATGGTACCTGCATCTGTTTGAGTTTCACAGCTCTGCCCCACCCCAGGAGGCCTAGACCTGATTACACAGGCTCTATTATAGCTACTGGTGATATGGAACCTGCATCTGTTTGAGTTTCACAGCTCTGCCCTACCCCCAGGAGGCCCTAGACCTGATTACACAGGTCTATTATAGCCATAATCCTGACTACAGAGGTATGATACACATCCTGGTGTTATGGCTTTGTCTCCTGTGATGTGGTCAGGTTCTACCCAATCCCCGTGAGCCGTACGGACACATTACACATGTCATCAAACAGATATCATGGTGTCATGGCAGGTGTTTCTGCTGATGTGCATAGGTCAGGCAAACACACAGGTGTGTGCCGTACCACACAGAGAGGTAGGAAACACCTCCCCTGGAACCTCAAGCCATTTACATATCTCATGGAATTATCCCCATCTTAAATAGCCATGGAAAAAAGGTGGTCTGGACCCCATACTCCCACCCAGGAAGTGACACATACACACGCCTCTCCCATTTGATACACATAGCACTCCAGCTGCCCAATACACCCACCCAGGAAGAATACCTCCGAACTACCGACCCCTAAGATGTGCCATCATAAATGCGCGTTCTATTCGCAAAAAAATGGCCTGTGGTTCTTGAAACAATTTCCCGCTATGACCTAGATATACTCATGATCACAGAAACCTGGCTATAGCTGAAGATAACGTTCTCATCAACCAACTTCTACCACCCAATTTCGCCATACACACAAGACATAGAGAAAACAAAAAAGGAGGAGGGGTGCTCATAGTCTCCAAATCGGACCTTAACCTTCCACATAACAGATTCCTCTAGCTCAAACAATCTAGACATACTCTCCATTACAAACCAGCAAATCTCCCTCAACCTCTTATACAGGACACCGTCCCCGTCTCCAGATGACTCCCAACCATTATTGACCTTACTTCCAGCACCCTCAATCCCAATAAAACAAATTGGATAATGGGTGACTTCAATCTCACATCGTTATACCAAAACCACGCAATTGCCTTCCTTGGTGCTATGGAAGACCTGGGACTCAAGCAAATTATCAATAATCCCACTCATATAATGGGAAACATTCTGGTTTTGGTATTTGATCCTGAGACAGTCATTCAACAAATCCACCACATACCAATATCAATCGTGGATGTACCCTGGTCAGGCCACAAACTGATCATTTTCCAGATCCCCATCATCAATGAGAAGCTGCACAGAAGCCAAAACATGCACAGCACATCACGGACGCCCACAAGAAGATTTAGACCATGTAACAGAGAAACACATCTTGGCTGAGACCCAATCACTCCTCAACAAAACCATACCAGACCTCGACGAACTACTCCCCTCCTGGAACTCCAATCTGCATGCCATATCACAACCTCCAATTTCCAATAACACAAAGAGGAGAAAAAGACGCACCGCCCCATGGTTCTCTCCTGAATTGCGATCCTCTCTGACTCAACTCCGACAGACTGGAACGCCGCTGGCGCAGATCACTTTCCACTGAAGATCAGACCGCCTACCGTACTCACCTCTCCACACACCGTGAAGCAATCACAACCACAATGAAACAATATCACACAGACACCCTAAAGAGATCACTGAAATAAACCACGTGACCTCTTCAACCTGGTCAAATCCCTCTCAAAGGAACCTACTCCCGAAAAACACAGTGAGATTCATCCACAGAAATTCGCTGACTACATGCAATCCAAGATAGTGCAAACTAACAAGGTGTCAACAGTCCCGTTCCAAGAACCAACGAATGCAACCCCACTAAATAACTTCTCTACACCATCCACTAAATGCATCGAGGACACCATAGCATCTCTCAATACCTCCACTGCACAAACGGACCCATGCCCAGCTTTGGATTAAGGAGCTACGTTGTGAGTTCAGCCCCTTCATTGCAAATCTAATGAACCTCTTCATTCACAACAGGGTACTTCCCTGCATGCACTCAAGCAGACTTCCATAAGGCCACTTTTGAAAAACCCCAAGCTAGAACCGCAAAAGGTCGAATCTTATAGGCCTATAGCTAGCATTCCCTCTCTAGCCAAGATACTTGAGAAGGGTGCAGGACACACACGGCAAATGCCAGATCATTATTAGACACCACAGCTCCCCTAGATCACTGCCAAACATGGGTTCAGAGAATATCATGGGGTCGAAGACCCTTCTCACGAACCTATTGCAACGACATTATTCACAGGCATATTAACCAAACATCCGACAAGGATTTGTACTCGTCTTCTTAGACATTCGCTCGCGGCGTTCGGCCTCGGTAAAAGCACGAAATTCTCCCTCGGGTACGACTTGAACAGAGAAAGGTATACTGCAACAGTGCATTAGAATGGTGTAACTCTTATCTGGGATGGGTAGATGGCAATATGTGAAGTCCGGTACAGAAGAGTCAAAACGCTGCCATCAAAGAGGCAAGGTGTGCCTCAAGGTTCCTCAGTGTCTTCCCTACTATTGTAACATATACATGCCAGGGCCCATCTGATGGACGTCAGTAAGATCTTTCAAAGTCAACTGCTGATATAGGAGATGACCATTCTCTTATATAATTGCCTTTCTCTACAAACTCAATTAGACCTGGAACCGTTGGTAGAATGCCTCAATTCGGTTCTCAGATAGTGGCTCAATCACAAACAAAACCTTCGCATTCAACATAAAAATAACACAGAGGTGCTCTTCATCTCCAAAGATCCCAACTTCACCCCTACAGCCCATCATGTCAGTGTCAAGGAAGCTGGAATCTACCAAGCTAAAGAAAAACAATAAGATACCTTGGAGTTACATTGCGACCAACGTCTGGATATGAAAACATCACATAAATAAACATAGTCAAAGCTGTATACTTCAAAATACGGCTCGCTTAGGCAAATGCGCTCCATGTTGGACCCGGAGGACTTCCGAACCATATACCAAGTCGCTAATTAATGCCACACTTCGACTTTTTGCAAATGCCCATATTAACAAAGGTCTCCCTCAATCCACTCTTACCGCCCATTACAGGATGCGCCATGGAATTGCCGCAGCAAGCGTCCTCTACGGAGCCTCCAGAAGCGATCACGTAACTCCCTTCTTAAACAGACTTCACTGGCTCCCCATCCCATGGGAGGATCATCTTTAAAACCCCTAGTCCTATCATTCAAGGCAATTCATAGGGTATCTCATCCTCCTCACTCACAGATATGATTCACACTGTTACCCCACAAAGATCCAGAAGAAACATCCAGCCGTAAACCTACTGACAACACTCGAAGGCCGTTGACAAAGTGCAAACATGACAACCTCCAAACGAAGCCTTCAGTTTGCTATGTGACCTCAAATGCTGGAACGCCCTCTACCCTCCGAAATAAGGGGCCATTCCTGACCTTACTCCAGTTCAGGAAGGCACTCAAATACCACCTCTTCCTTCAATACTACCCTACCAGGCAATTGAACCAGAGTGAGAGGACCCACAATGAACACACCATGCCGTTCTTGATATTATTAAACGACTCTATTCTGTTCTATTTAAATATCTCATGTATATAGTTTACCACGGTTCTAAAGGTTTGTACTCAGTTCGATGTAAACCAAAAGCTTGTTGTTTATGGTCTTTATGTTATAATGTAAACCGCGCTGATGCCGAATAGTGCGGATATATAAGAACTTGTAATAAATAAATAAATAAATAAAAATATCCGCAGAATGCGTAACTCACACAATGGGCATGAGTGTGTTGCCATGTCAGCAAGGAGACGAGTGTAGGAAAAGGGCTGGGGGTTGGTCTGACGGTATGGGGGTAGGCACACAGGTACACTTAGATGGCACCCCACCCAAATGCCCAGGACCCACCCAGCCACACATGGCAGGCAAGTGCTGGCAAACAGGTTAAAGTAGCGGGACACACTGGCACCAGAGCTTAGGCAGCCAGCACCCTGCTGATCGCAGCGATGCTGTGTGATATGCTTGGGGTACCCACTCAAATATGACAATCTGGTCCCTAATGTTTCCCACTCCATTGCATTCACCCCCAGGGTGGAGGGACCCAGGGAAGAAAGGGATAGATAGGAGTTGCGGCTGCATTTCTGCCCGGAATACCCTTGACCCCGCCTCCAATAGAGGGTGCTGCAGCAAAATGATGGTGAGTGTTTGCCAGCCTCTGCAGTGCACTACAGCATGCCCAAATCGTGGACCCAAACAGCCTGTGGGAGCCCATACCATGTTAGTTTGTTGTGGGCAAATGCATGATGGTGTGCTAAGTAATGCTTACTTTTCCCCACCACAGAGGATGCTGCTGCTGGCCGAGGGGCCTGTCCACATCAGGGCCCGCCCCAAAACAGGCCCGACACCCATGGTCACCCAATGGTGGGAGGTGGAGGAGGAGGCTGAGGAGAGAGAGGACGGCGACAACATGGAGGGGGCGGAAGTGATAGGATGGGCAAGGAGGGAGGGGAAGAGGGAGGGTGTGTGGTCGACGATGGCGGCGAGGGTTGGGGAGGAGGAGGCAGGAGAACGGGGAGGGGGGTGAGGGTGAGGGTGTTTTGGAGTGTGCGGGGGGAGGAGTGGGGGGAGAAGTGGGGGTGGCCCTATGTGTGGGAGGGCCACAGGACAGCAACAGGGCACTGTGGGGTCCCTGCCAGTTTGCCCGTGTGGCGGTGATTGGGGTGCCCGTTCTGGGCTTAGCTACAACCACCCATTGCCACAGACAAGGCCCAAGCACATGCCACCACGAACAAATACCGGGCACATGGGAGTGGTGTGTGTGGGGTGGCGGGTGCATCCAGGACCTGTCTGTGGCAGTGCGTGCATTTGCTGCAAAATGCCAGTGGTGCCCTGAGGCACCCACCACCATCAGACCGGATTGGCTGCAGTCCGCCATTCAGTGGATGGCTGACGAGATACACATGCAGCGTTGCAGCTGTTAATGTGGGTGGTGCATCTCAAAAGCCATCCCCTGATGGGTGTACCAGGGAGTGTGTGAGGGCCAGTGCCGCCTCACACATGTGCCCTGTGCTGTGCTGTCACCCGGGATCCAACATATGGGCAGTTGTATATAGGCCAGTATGTACCTGGATTGGAAAATATAGCTTGTGGATACAACACAGATGGTCATG